>JACDJE010000147.1:1485748-1614151 GCA_016647715.1 Pavo muticus | reverse complement strand
GTGGAGGGATGTGGGCACTCTGCTAAGCAGTGATTGATGCTGCAGTTCACCTAAATACCGCTGCTAATTAGTGCTCTGAAAGATGAGCGTGTGCTGGAGAGGGCATGGTGAAGGGGGGTGAAGGATAGCCAAGGGGTGCAAAGGGGTGGGAAGGAGTGAGCAGTGCACATGGGGTGGTGGGACAGAGCTTCTCAGGGAGCAAGTGCACGTGAGGCTGAAGCAGAGGCTTCAGGCCAAGGAGAATATCTGAGAACAGGAATGCTGCACTCCTTTTCCCTTCAGCAAGCATTGTCTGCGAACGTGCTGACTTCAGGCTAGCTGAAATTGCTGAACCAGACTCATCTCACTGGGATGATACGGTTCTTTCCTTTTTATTTAATTTCAGGAGACTTAAAAACTCTCCTCCAATTGTGGGCGGTAAAGGTGGAAGATTAGGTTGCTTTTCCAGTAGTTTGTTGATGGATTTATTGTATTTTGTTTTTTCTTACTGACTCAGCTATTAAAACACACTTCAGATGTAAAATGTGACCGCTGTTCCCACACAACTAAAGTCATCCAGCACTGTTATAAAGTTGTCTCCTTCCCTTGACAACAGTTGCTTATGTTGGCCATGGCCTGGATTGGGCAGGAGGGCATGGCCAAGGCCAACTTGTGCTCAGCTCTGCTGCTGCCTGCCTCCCTCTGAGACTCTTTCTAGCTGTTCTGATTGGCACTCAGCCACTGGACCCATAATCTGTGGTCCCTTGAGTTGTTGGTGTTCAGCCTTATCCACAGCTATGGATCACAGCCAAAATTTGCAGCCAGTACAGTGGATGAAAAAGGCCATTCTGCTTTTTGGGGATTCAGGACACATCAGAAGTAAAGCGCTGAGCAGGAAGAAAAGTCCTTTGGAAAAGCTGGCTTTGGGAACACCCAGCTAAGAGCCTTTTGAAATAATAAAGCAATTGGTGAAGCCAAAGAAATATCAGGAAGGTTAAAAGGAAAAGTCTTGTGTGGCCTCCTGAGGGAGAGAGGTGGAAAGCTACATTTTGTGCATCAGCATTTCCTTTATGCAAGTGACAATGACAAATACAAGAAGCAAAAAGTCCAGTGCAGTTGGAAAGGAAACAGAAAGAATGGAGTGATAAAGCTGGTGAAGACATGCTTGCAAACAATGAAGCTCTCCATCTTCAAGCTGGCACATTTCACGAGAAACAGAATGAGAGGAACAAGGCTGTCTAACCCACACCTTGCTACCAGGTTTTTATACCTGCTTCATGAAGTCTTAATTTTCATCCAGATTGCAAAAATAGAGACATCAAGGTGAAGGAGCAGTTGGTTGGTAGCATCATTTGGATCCTCAGAAGAAAATAATTGCACCACTGTGCTCATACACTTGTCAAGAGCTCTGAATTTGCCTGAGTTTTGTACTTCTCCATAAACATCCACTGGTCTCCTCTGTTGGACATGGAGTCTGCTGCACAGAGACACTAAACCTATGACTACTTGGCCAGAGTATGCAGCCTTGCATCAACCATGGTTGGACTGAGAGTCCAACATCTTTGTAAGAGCGTATGGGGCCGTGTCCTGCTGGTGCTGAGTTAGCTGAGAAGTGCTTACCAGAACTGAGCCTGCCCTGACTGTGGGAGTTACTGTTTGTGTGGTTGATTCTGTGTGGATGTGCCCACTGGAGACAGGACAGTGGTACCTGGCACTGAAAAACAGGAGAAATGAGCATTTTGTTCTGTTGAATTACAGAACAGGGAGTTACCACTGACCTACTCTGGGGAGAGATGCAGAAGGCCACAGGAAACCACTTTCCTCACCTGTTTCCTTTGCCATGCCATACAAGACTAAGACGTAGTCTGCAAAGGGGCCATGTGCCTATCCTCACAGACCTCTCCAAAGGATGGATTTGCTGGATTTTATAACCACTGTGAGTGCTGCAGGGGCTCCTGTTCATGCACTTTGGCCACCCTACACCATCGAAGTTGTGGCAGCTTCCAGCTCTGCTCCTCCACCTCTTTAGTGCCTCTGCCTGGGATGCCAGCTTCTGCACATCCTCTAAAAGCAGTAAGTGAGACTGGATATGGGTACAAAATCACCAGGTTCCTTCCTTCACCCAGCAGAGCAAACTTCATCGCTGGCATGGTACAGCAGCCAAAGTGGAGCAGCTCTGCAGGAGTGTGCTGTTGCTTCATCCCTGGCTTGGAGCTCACTCCTGCCTGTCATCTGCTACCTGCAACCATCATTACCACAGCCTCTGTCCTCACTGAGCGGCCCTGGAGCCCCACTGGCCCCAAACCACCTTCCCTCTGCTTGGTTTCCCCACAAAGGTGCTTAGAGTGTTTTGGGAAGTGTTTGCTTCTGTCCAACAAAATTCTTCGATACCAACTTTAAAAAATAATCCTCATTTTTTTTTTCTAGAATCATTTCATTGATGAAAACATCTCCTCTTTACTTTTCCTTTCTTTTTCTCTCTGTTTAAAAAAAAAATCTTTTTTTCTTTTCTTTTTTTTTCTTATTTCTTTGTCTTTATTTTTTACAGACAAAATCTGCACCCCTTATTTTTTCTAGGGTTTCTTTTACATTTGACAAAGCCTCAACATTTTCTGTGGACAGTAACTAATCCCAGCATTTTTTTTGTGTTAGAAGACCATTTTGCAGCTAAAGGAATATGTCTGGCTTGAATATTTCCACTGTGCCTCTAGACCTGAGTTTTCCACAGGCAACCTTTACCCTTCAGGTTGTGCACTTGCCCTTTGCATCCCTCTCTTGCTTCTTTTAAGAGGTTGTTATTTCTGAGCCATCAGAAGTGGGTCTTTTTTAGACCAAACTGTACCAAAGAAGATGGTATTAGAAGTCTCCTGGGAAGTCATCTGTTCTGGCTCTCCCTCCTAGTCTGCAGGCTTTTTAATACTTCAAGAAGGAAGAGTTTAGAACTTCCTTTTTTAGAGCCCTTTATAATGGGTCCTTTCATTCCTGGCCCTGTGTTCTGCAGCGTGCTGTGATGATGGCTGCACCACCTTGTGAGGCTGCCTCCTGACAGGGCATCCCACTGGGATATAATGGATACTTAAAGAGCACGAGTTGTCCTGCAGTCTCACAACAGCCCCAGGATGCACAATTCTGCATCTGCTGTGTGCATCCTCTACAGTGCCACCACCACTGGCTGGGGACATGAGCTCTGGTGCCCCACGTGCACGTGGCTCTGACTTTGTTCAGCGTACCTGAAGCACACTGTGGCTTCACTGAATAATCTGAGCCCTCAGCTCCTTCCAGGCCACTAGGAAGAAAAAGCTGTGTTAGTTGTCCCTGGAAGCACTTTACCTCCGTTTCCCAGCATAGTCCATCAGATATCCCCTGACACCAGGCATTAATGAGCTCTTTGTGCACA
This sequence comes from Pavo muticus, assembly GCA_016647715.1. Taxonomy (NCBI): domain Eukaryota; kingdom Metazoa; phylum Chordata; class Aves; order Galliformes; family Phasianidae; genus Pavo; species Pavo muticus. The sequence goes on along the minus strand of JACDJE010000147.1, from coordinate 1,610,775 downwards.
GTTCATAAGCAAACAAAAGTCCTGGGCTTTGACAGATTTTCTGATTGCACTGAGTGGATAAAGATAAACTCAGTCAGTAGGGCTGAGTTCATAAAACATGAAATGCAGCCAGCTTGGTGTGCATGCTGCTCTCAGCAGCTGATGGCCTTCTGCCCAGAGACCCAGAGGTTAGTGACCACACTGATGCCTTTGTTGCCTTTGATGGATGCAGCGTAAAGATGTCATGGCAGAAGGGCCAGGTGGGATCCTCTGCAGCCCGGTGTTTCTGATCATGCCTTGTGTTCTGTCTTGTAGGCTAACCATTCATGCAGAGTGCCCCATGCACCTGGAGGACTTCCCAATGGATGTGCACGCATGCCCGCTGAAATTTGGGAGCTGTAAGTATCTTGATCTGCCTCTGTAAGGACAAGGCTTCAGAAATGAAAAGAGATATCCTTCATGTGGCCAGTGCCTTTCAGTGTTTTAGTAATGGTGTTATTAGTTAAAGCATTGTTGCTGATGGGAACATGACCAAAACTTTGTTTCTGATATCTTGCACATAATACCTCCTGTGATCAGAAATGAGCAAGGAACATCAGCAAGCAGCCTGCTCTCAAGTGAAGGGCAAGCAGACTGGGGAGTCTCAGTCCCAACACCTACCAAGTCCTGATTCAGGGAGGATTTGAAGTCTCTTGGTGAGGTGAAGGCTGCTCCTAGCCTTACCAGGCTTACAGCTTCTCATTTGCTTAACAAAATATTATCTCTGGGGCTCCTCTGGTTATTTTTCACTGATTTCTTCTCTGAACTTTGGGAGGTCTGACACAAGCAGCTCAGAGAGCTGTCCCTCATTACTGCCAGTTTGAATATTTCCAAAGCTCCCACCTGCGCTCAGGTATCTGAGCTCACCTCTTATGTTGGGGCAGGATTCAATCAGCGTTTGCACAAAAAGCTGCCCACAGCTGGAAGCCGCTCCCTGGCAAGAAGCTCAGCATGGCTCAGGTTGGTGAGCAGAAGGGCAGTGCTGCTGCCAGACACATGCTGCTCGCAGGACAGCCGAATTCACCTCCGTGACCACCGGGGTTCCCCACAAGCTGAATGGCTCTTTGCCACGGTGGCATCCACCCAGAGAGGACAGGCAGAGAGAAGGAAGGGGATCAGGCACTTGAGGCAGCTCCAGCTCACACCCTGTACCTCCGCGCTCCTGCCATGTGCTCCCACCATTGCTCGGACCAGATCAGAGAAATGAAATCTCCCTGAAGTACCCCCCACCCTTGGGCACAGGAAGAGTAACTGTCACGTGAGGAAACAGGACAGGACAACTGGAAGATATTCAGAACATTTATTTCTGGAACTTCTATGCTCTATGCACTTGGAACCTAGGATCTCTATATCCTATAGCATAAATTGTGCTGACGTCCAACTCCGTCGCCTCCAGCTCCACTGTCTGGTCCCAGCCTTGGTGGAGAAGAACCGTTTGGTTCGGGAGATGGAGGAGCAGCAGATGCAGCAGGAGCAGCATCCTGGTTGCTACCGGCAGGCTCACTGCCCGCTGGTGCTGCAGGGCCTCGCCGTCTCTTCGGAGGGCTGCTCAGGGGGCCCTCCTCCAAATCCAGCTCCGGCGGGAATGCAGCTGATGCTCTCCTTCGTACGCCAGCGCTTCGCTTGACCTGTCTTAGCAGGTATGGGTACTCTCTCTTGAAACTGGGGTTGTAGTAGCAGAGTAACTGCAAAATGCAGAGGAGAAGAGTTAGATCCCACCGTTTCCAGATTGGAAAAGACGAAGCTACGAGAACTAAGAATTTGAATTTTCAGGATTTTCAACAGCAGGAAAGTGGGTTTGGAAACCCAAATACCGCCAACTTGCAGCCCCCCCCCTCTGGTGGGACCAGCCACCAATTGCCACCTGTCCCGAGAGGTGTCCTATGGGCAGGGGGACTGCGTACCTCACTAGAAACAGACGCGGCTCCGGCTGCTGGGAATTTTGCCCGTGAGGCAGATGTTGGCAAGTCACTGTCCACAATGAAGAATCCGTGCAGATGGAGCTGGCGAATGAAAGCTTTCATGCAACCGATGTTGAGAACGTGTAGAGGTCCTGTCCTTCCCAGCACTTCTGTTTTGAAGAAGGCTTCCTCAATCACAATGGAGTTTTCATCGTCACCCCACCAGATGGACTGAAAGCGATCGCTTTCCACGATTTCACGGAGCTTTCTTAGAAAGAAGGATGACGAGTCACGGGATTTGCAGAAGGCCTTGGTGGAAAGATGAAGCCGTGGTCTTTTTGCACAGGGTTCCTCCGGTGAACCCTGAGAAGTGTTTTCTTCTCGTGTCAGTCCTAAGGCAGCATCCCGAGCTGTTCTTTTACCCCGTCTTTGCGGGACAGGAGAAGCCGAGTCTGCCGAGTCAGCATTTGGAACAGAAACTCCAGGAGTTTCTGATGAAGATGTCTCCATTTTAATTATTAATTGTTCGCCCTGACAGAAATTTCTGTCCGCAGCGGTCTCCCCGGCCAACGAGGGTCGTCCTGCCAGCAGCAGGATGGAGCGCAAATGGCACCCGTGGTGTGAGGAGCGGGGAGTGGTTGGGATGTTCACAAACGTTGCCGCGGTGACCGTGCTGCATCACAGTGACGTCACAGACCAGTGACTGTTTGCTGGGGAAATGGGGTGGCAGCATCCTTTTTAATTACGGAAATACGTAAGGAAATTTGATCCAAGATATTTACGCTACCTAAACCAGTAGGCAGAAAGAAACCTGTAATTTCCCCGAGGAAGACTTTTCCAGCAAGGCCCTCATCGGGTCCATTTCTGTAGGAAGTTTGTTTCTGTCTGTGAACCTTACTAGGACTAGTATTTCTTCTTTGATCTGCTTCTAGGTGACTTTATGCCATCGTGAGATGCTCTCAAATTCTATTAAAGATCTCTCATTTCTCTGATCTGAGCCACTGACTGAGCAATACCTACCCGAAGACACCCAGGGTGCATGCTGCCTCCTGGTTCCGGTTTCACAAGCTCTTGCCATCTTCCTCTTGGCATATAGGGGTTTAATTTGGGGCTGGAGCACCTCTCCTGTGAAGAAAGGTTGAGGGAACTGGGCTTGCTTAGCTTGGAGAAGAGAAGGCTCTGAGGAGGCCTCACTGCGGCCTTCCAATATGTGAAGGGAGTGCGTACACAGGAGGCGGAAAGACTGTTTACGAGGGTGGATAGTGAGAGGACAAGGGGAAATGGTTTTAAACTGGGACAGGGGAGGTTTAGGTTAGATATTAGGAGGAAGTTTTTCACCCAGAGGGTGGTGTCACACTTGAACAGGTTGCCCGAGGAGGTTGTGGATGCTCCATCCCTGGAGGCATTCAAGGCCAGGCTGGATGTGGCTGTGGGCAGCCTGGTTTAGTGGTTGGCAACCCTTCACATAGAAGAAGGTTGAAACTAGATGATCATTACGGTCCTTTTCAGCCGAGGCCATTGTACGATTCTGTGAATCTATGAGTATGATTGCATCCTCAGATTTCTTATCCTCAGACCTAATGTGCCATTATCAGACGGCACTGCATAGCACTGCAGTGTATCCTTTGCTGTGGGTGGAGTTCTTGGGTTAGTCCCACGCTGCCCTGTCGCTGAGCTGTACAGAATGCAGCGCTGGTGACTGGGGCCTTTGGCTCTCCTGAGCTGGAGCAGAACAGACAAATGACGTTCCCCTTGAGGGAACGGGGATTGTTGAGTCTGGAGAAGAGGAGGTTCAGGGGAGACTGTATCGCTCTCTGCAACGACCTGAAAGGAAGTTGTATTGAGGCGGGTGTTGGCCTCTTCTGCCAGCTAACAGTGATAGAATGAGAGGTAACAGCCTTAAGATACACCAGGGGAGGTTCCTGTTGGATATTAGGAAGAATTTCCTCTCTGAGAGAGCGGTGAGGCAGTGGCACAGGCTGCCTGGGGAGGTGGGGGAGTCACCGTTCCTGGAGGTGTTCAGGAACCGTGTGGTTGTGGCACTGAGGGACGTGGTTAGTGGCCATGTGGGGATGGGTTGATAGTTGGACTCGTTGATCTTAGTGGTCTTTTCGAACTGTTTTGATTCTGTGATCTGGTTACAACAAAGCAGGAGTTGAGAAATTTCCATTGTAGGCTTGACATGACCCCATGCGGAGATGTCTTAACACAAGAAGTTAATGGTAAAAATGAATGAAAAAGTTCTTGTTAAAGCATTTTGCTGATTTTGAACTTTGTTCTTGCCAAGAGCAGTAGTGCAAAGTGGGTCTGGACAGGAAGCTTTCGCATTATGAAGTGTCATAGCAGCTGGTAGCATGTGATGAAAATTCATTTCTAGATACTGTAGGACTTGCAACACTTGAGACTGTCAGGGTTTTGTTGGGAAAGGGAGCAGCTGTGGGGACAAGCATGCTTTTGGACAGAAATTCTCATGAAAGCCATGATTACTATGTTGGTTTTAGAGAAGTGTTGGGCAAGCTGGATGGACAGAGTAGCTCACAGATCCCTGGAAGGTTGCCCTGGCTCTGAGCCCAGTACTGCCCCTTACAGGAGTCCAGCAGCCCTTGCCGGCTGTCTCTGTTGCAATGTGATGGCAAGCTCTGCTCAGCAGTGCCCTCCCTCCCTGCCAGGAGGGGTGCCTGCATTCTGGCAAGCACAGGATCACACAGTGGAAAAAGCAGATTGGTGGAAGGGCACACCACCTCCAGAGCTGTGAGGCTTGGAGAGTGTTTCTCCTGAAGGTAAACACTTAATTTTTGCTTTTAATTGAAGCCACAAAAAAAAAATCAACCCTATCTGTGCGTTAGCTGTCTTCACAGCCATTCCCTGCAGGTCTGTGCTGGTCTTTGTCAGGTCATGGTGGGGCTTTCCCAAAACTGTAGCTCCCTTTGGCTTATTTGATTAGCAGCTGCTGAACTGCCCTGGTCTTTGGCCATGCTTGACTGTGCTCAGCCATGTGGCTCTGAGGAATGCATAGTGAGGATTAGTTTGGCCACAGGCTAATTTTGGTGTATTTTAGGTCAGCCAGAAGCATGAGCTCATTCTTCTTTTTCCTCCACAGATGCCTACACAAAGACAGAGGTAATCTACACCTGGACACTGGGGAAGGATAAATCAGTGGAAGTAGCAAAGGGCGGATCTCGCCTGAACCAGTATGACCTGCTGGGCCATGTTGTTGGGACAGAGATGGTTCGATCCAGCACAGGTACTTGTGGGACCATGATAAGATGCACAGGTTGAGGACACTGTAAGACAAGATGGACCCATGGGCTTTGAATGCCACAATTTGGCATAATGATAGTGGTAGTACCTGCAGGCTGCGAGCACCATGCTGCTGTTGGAGAATGTAGCTGGAGATATCTGGGGCAGTCACTACGAGGCAGTAAGTTGTTTAGCATTTAGTGTTTTCACTCATACCCTCTAAAAATGATGTGTTGTGTAGAAAATTTGCCCCATTTTGCCCAGCTAGTCCTTGGTACTGCAGGTTCATTTGTCTTGGATTCCTTTTCAGCCCCTCAAGAGAGCATTGCAGGCAGGGGAGGCAAGTGGAACATGATGATGTGTGATTTTCACTGCATCTGCTTACACAAATATTATCATAGCTAATAGAAGATTCTCCGAAACAATTGCTTCCTCTGATTAATGACCAATATTAATCATCTTTCTCTCCCATCTGCTCCTCCTCCCTTTCCCTCTGAATACAGGTACTGATAGCTTCTGTTATCTTGTGTGTTTCTCTCATTTTTCCCATTTTCTTTTCTGTGTGGTTTTTTTTTTTTTCTGCTGTATGCACCAGTAGTTCTCTCATTTGAGGATATTTCCTCGCTGGTGCACTTGATTTTAATAGTGTCTGTCTGTAACAACTCATATCACCTCCCTTGGGGAAATGTAGGGAGTCCAGGGGACTAAATGTCATCATATCTGGCCCATCTCTCTACTTAAGTTGTAGTAAAATGTACAGATGAATAAACTGAAATGGCAAGAAAGCTGCTAAAGGCTCTTGTGTGTAATGACTTAGCAGAGCCATACTCACAACAAAAAGGCACAATAATCCAGCAAAATATCCAAAGCTTTGGTGCATTTCTTTGAGAGGATGAATAGGGCACTGAAGGAAAATAGAGACAGCTGCTCTTTTGGTCTACATCCCAGACCTTGAACCACAGAACTTGCCCTATTTTATGAGGTTATTAAAGTGAGGAAAAGCAGAATATTTTCAGGCTAGTCACAGAAAACCTAAGAGTTTGCAGGTTCACTCAACACAGACCTTTATTGCTTTGGAGGTGGGCTAGTGCTCAGTTGGCCCCTCCTTGAACACCCAGTAGATCTGTGCCTTTAACTGGTTGTGTCCCTAGGGGAGTATGTTGTCATGACCACGCACTTTCACCTCAAGAGGAAGATCGGATACTTCGTCATCCAGACCTACCTGCCCTGCATCATGACTGTAATCCTGTCCCAGGTCTCCTTCTGGCTGAACAGGGAGTCCGTCCCTGCCAGAACAGTTTTTGGTGAGTCTGTGAGCATGGGGATCCCCAGACAGACTGGAGAGAAAGGCAAATGGTGGGAAATTAGCCCTTTGTCTGGATTCATAGGGGAGAACATTTTGGTACATGCAATGGACTATCTGCCTCCACTATCCCTTTGGCAGGTGGACAAGTTCAGTGCCCTCTGGAGCCAGCTCCCCTTGCCCGAGTGACCTGGGGGTTTTCAGGGTGTTGGCCCAGGCTTATGAGGCCTGTGGCATCTGTGGTTCAAATACCAGTGTCCACACCCACAGAGAGGAGACAAACTAAGGCAGTATATAGGCTGCTGCCTTCCAGGGAGTTTCTGACTTGGGACCCCAGTGGGTGGTTTCTCCTTCCATGGGATGCCTTATTAATACATAGCAGGCAGAAAAAGGCAAATTATCAAGAATCCCAATTTCCAGCACACATAGGTTGCCACAGGTTGAGTCAGCATGTCCTGCTTGGAGCAGGTCTCAGAGGGAGAAAAGAGCCAATGGGAAGAGAAAGAAACAGGCTCCAGGGGATGGCTGAGAAACAAGAAAGGAAGGACCAGCCATCAGAGCTAGTCTTCTCCAATCTCCAACTCACTGGCATTGATGAAGCTGATGTCTATTTCTCAGAATAGCTCTCAGTGTCTTCCTAGCGCTTCTTTCACTAAATCACTGCAAAAATACTCCTATCCATGTTTTGCTACAAGCCAAGTCATAAATATTAACAGTAATCAAGGTATTGATCATCTAATTATATGTATTTGACTGTGTCTGCTTATCTGTATTGGCTTTTGAGTTGAGGAGAGGATAGATACATGGGGAGGCATTTAATGCACTACCTTTGAAGTTGCTAATGTGCCCCTGGTCAGACCTCCACGTAACAGGCTCCTGAGCTAAGGCAGTATAACTACATGGTAAATATATTACTATTTTCTTTCAGATTCCCTCTCTGAGGCAAAGTCTCAGGCATTGCACTTGCATTAATAGCTTTCACAAATATATAACAGAACTGCTGTGTGCTTTCCTGCCAAGACCTTGAGTTCAGGATTTGCACCTCATGCACACAAACCCCCCTGCCATACCCCACTGCCAGGGGGCAGGCAGAGCCCTGGTGCTGGAACACCATCCCAGGCATCTGTCCTGATACCCTGATCTGCTGATGCCAAACGGAGTGTTTCCTGGAAATAACAGTGCCCTGCAGATACAGCCTAAGAGAGCATACTGCACAAAAGTCACCAAGCAGAGAGGGGGTATATCTTACCACTAGCTCATCTTTTTGATTAAGACAGAAAGTGGTGTGGTTTCCAACACCTCAAAGCTCAGACAGATATCACAAGGAAAACAGGACCAGTGCCTGCATGAAGAGATGCACCGATGAGCTCTTCCCACTCACCTACCTGTGAATCATTTGCAGTTTCCCCTTCCAGAGCCCACACCCAGGTACCACCGCCTGTCCATGCCCCAGGTGGGCTCCCACATCTGCACCAGCTCGGGGATGTCTCTGCTCTCCCAATGCCTGGGATATCCTTCTCTGAGAATATTTGATTCCCTTTTATGTTATCCTGCTATTTGCAATTACAAAGGTTTCCTCAAGTAGCAACTATGATTCAGCAGGAAAGAGCTGATTGAAAAATTAAAAGCTACCTTTGTGAAAAATGTCTTAGCTCCCAAATTGCTTTGCTTTGCTATTAAGAAAATAATGAGAGTTCCAATTGTTTATTCTTTTTTTTTCCTCTCTGAAAGTATTGCCAACAATATTATTGAAACTCTTCAATTACCAGGAGTATAGCTTAAGGGAAGTGAAATTTAGTCAATATTTTTATAATGTTTTTAATGCATTTTTAATTGAAAAGTGTATTATTGGGGAAAATGGATAGCAATGGTTGCTTGCTTTAATGAAAAAAGCTTTAAAAGGCATTTTGCTGCAGATCATTTTGTAAGATGAATCCTAGTAACTCTCATTCTGGCATCTTGGGCCACTGGTGCGTGCCTGGCTATGAAGGCAGGACCTGGAGTCCCACTGTCCATCCACTTGGGCTCCTGCCCACAGTTCTTGTCACTTTGTCCATGTGTGTGGTGGACAGTCTCCCTTTTCTGTGGGGACAACATATCTGTGGGCCACATTAGTGTAACCTGTGACAAGTTTTCTTGCTGACTCTTTCCTAGGAAGGGCAGAGGACAAACATGCCAGGGATGGGTGAGTGCAAGTGCATGGTCTGACAGCATCCTTGTCTTCTGCTTTGTTTCCACAGGTGTCACCACTGTGCTCACCATGACCACTCTAAGCATCAGCGCAAGAAACTCGTTACCTAAAGTGGCGTACGCGACGGCCATGGACTGGTTCATAGCCGTCTGTTATGCCTTTGTGTTTTCTGCGCTGATTGAATTTGCCACTGTCAACTACTTCACCAAGCGCAGCTGGGCTTGGGATGGCAAGAAGGTGCTGGAGGCCCAGGAGATGAAGGTGAGCCCCATGGCCAAGGCCAGGGTGGTGTGACAGAGAAGAAACGCTGCACAAGAGAGCTGCGCTGGGACCAGGAGTGGGTAGCATGCAGCCCCATAGCACTTCAGGAGGCTGGGTGCTACTTACTGGGGTCCCCAGCTCAGGTCTTGACTGGAGCGGTTCTTGAGGGATGATGGAAGAGGGCTGGTCATTGTGCTTAGATGAAGAAAAACACCCAGATCGAACTGCTCGCTTTTCCCTTTGTCCTTCTGCATGACCATTTGCCAGAGGAAAAGGAAATGCATGCATGTTGTGGTCTTGCTCCACTGGTGATCTCCTTTCTCCGTCTCTATCTCATAAATACTCCACTGTATGTTGCCTGCATGCTGCACGAACATAAATATGCCACAGGATACCAGCCTTCCCGTGTCCCTGCAGGGGGTACCCCTCTCTGTAGGTCTCCCTCCGCATGGACAAGCATGGTGCAGCAGTGGGGAGCTCCTAGCACTCATGTTATTGACCACAGCTGCTGCTTTGTAAGCTTGGGCAAAGAGGGTGGGTGGGAAGCAAGCAATCGGAAACAGCAACTGGCAGCAAATTAGTGCCTGGCATCACCCACGTTTTCCCTTCAGCCTCTCTGGTAGCATCCTTCCTGACAGCCATCACCATTCCTGCTCGATCCCCCTCCCTCCTAACTCACTTAATCTCAGCTGTGCAGAGAAATCACTTACTGTAGCATGCTGCTCCTTGCTTATATTTATTGAATCAATTTGAAAATCACATTTGTCCTTGTTCTTGGTTCTGGAGCCTCTATATTTTTCTCCTTTGCATTTTAATGTGTTGTTTATAATTGTGAGGCTCTACCTGGCAGAATTGCAGTAACTTTTAGGAGGACAACAGTCAGTCTTCTCACTGGTATGGAAGTCACAGCAAGAGGACAGAGGCCTCATGGAGAACCACAGCCATCACTGGGTGCTGAATGCCTCTGTCTTGTATTTCTTGGACTCTCTCCATTTGCTTTTGCAGCTGTGGTCTGAGCACCAGACTCATGGCAGAAAGGCTCCAGAGGAGGCCTGCTGGTGGTCTTCCACCTCCATCATGTACAATAACTGGGTCTCTAGAGATGCGAGGAACATTTCTCGGGGATAAGAGGAAATTTTCTGGGGTCATTGGCATGAACAAAGAATCAGAGCAGGTCTTCAAAGCAACTGTGCCCCTTTCAGTGCAAAGTCAGGATTCACACAGATGTGGGCAATTGTGTGAATTGAGCACAGTCAAAAAAGCAGCAAGGGCTCCAAAGGTTTCAATTCATCATAAAAGTGGCACTCTCCTCAATTTATTTATTGACCTGACACTGCAAAAGTAATCATGCTGAAACAATAGGGTAAAAGTGTTTGCACATATGGTAATCGAACAAGAAAACAGTGCAGGACCAGAAATGTTTCAGAGGGAGCACTCCTTGCGAGAGTTTGCTGTCAGATGAAGAATCAGGAATGACTCCAAATCTGTAGATGCTTTTTCAAGCCAACCCTGTTCCATACCTGATCCAAAGTCGGACAGCTCACCTACTCCTGGTTCCTGCAGCTCAGAAGCTCTGACTCTGCCCCATTCTCTCCATCACAATTTTATATGTGCTACAAATAGTCACATTTGAAAGCACCCCTTGGAGGAGAATTCCCTGACCAGCTGTGGACTTTCAGAGAGCTTGTGAATATGATGTGTCACCATATTTGCTTTCATCTTTATTCTACTGAATATTTCCAAGCAGTGAATTTGCTACAGAATGAAGGTGCTTTATTGGCTCAGCTCCAGCCTTTAATTAGCTCTTCTTGAAACAATTGACAAGCCAGGTGGTTGAAACCACAAAAGAAAGAGGAGGCAAAAGAATAACTATTGGCGTTTCTAAGCAATGGTATGAGGAGTAAAACTGCCAGTGACAAACCCACGCTGAGCGCTGGTCTCTGGAGAGCCTTCCCCCAGCCAAAGAAAGTGTTCTTCATTGATGGGATGGCAAGGATCCTCACTCAGTCCAAGTCTGATTGTTTCCTTGCATGGATGTGAGCAAAATCAATAGTTGTCAGCCCTGCCCTCACCTCAAATGCAGGCACAGCAGCAATGCTTCCCTTCTGATATAAAATAAATCACTGCCTTGCAAACACTGCTGGCTGCTGACAGGTGCTCCAGCACATCCAGTTTCTCAGGGCTCATCCTATTCTTTCTTTCTCCTCTTCGTCCATTCCATCCATTTAGAGGGAGAATTCCATTGGGGAAAAGCAAGTTTTGGGGGGTATAATCTAAATAATGGGCTGATCTTGGCAAGTCACTGATCTCTATATCATAAATGATCATGCTGTGGCTACAACCACAGATGGGTTTTGGTTCTGGCTGGAAGCTACTCTGCACACACTCTGCAGTCCTTCTCTAATGCAAGTCAGACAGATATCACCATAGATCTCACCAAAAATTTCTTTTAATGTACACTCTAATATGATTTGACTAATGCTTCTTTGGCCCAAATATTTTCCAAGCTTTTCCTGTCCTCTACTACTTCATTTTCATTGTAGATAATTTCCTGTTTTTTTGTGTGGCATAGCAGCTTCAACCAACCTAGAGGTGCCAATTGAACTGGAAAGAGTATCTGAATCCAATGCAGAAAACTTTTTAGTAGAGATGAATTCTAAGAAAACATCACCAGGAAGAAAGTAGAAAACAGTAGTAGTTGGGGAGAAGTGAGAGGTCAAAGAGATTAGCTCCAGTAGTCGGTGAAACTCCCTATCTCCAGCATCTTTAAAGAATCTTGCTAAAAGGACCCACTTCAGGACAGAGGAACTGTGTATGAGGCCCTGTTGCACTTCATCCATCTCACCCATGGGGATGGCCGTCTTTGGAGCCAACAAGGTCACTTCTCAGGAAGCTGACATTGGGAATCTGGAGGGGCAACCCTTAATGGTGATTTCTCTATTGGAAACTCATGAACGCTGTCATCTCTTCCTCATGTTGGAGCATACGTGGAAGACAGTAACCTAAACCCATTTCCACTGGCAATGTCACAGCTGTGCATAAAGTCCATTTTAGCTCTGCGTCTGTGCACAACTCTGCACTGATGCTTGGTGGGAAGACACAATAAAAACAATTCAATTAGCTGCACTCCGACACATGAGAACAAATAAGGACACACTTCAAATAGAGTGAAGCCAGGCTTTTTGTCCAATCTACCCTTCAGCACTTCTGAAGTTTGCCCCTTGACCATGGTCATCTGAGAATCATTATTTTTTCTCCTTTGTTTCTTTCTACCCATGGCATCTTTTTTTCAGTTCCCTCCTTCCAATAGAGAGGATCTAGAACAAAACTTCATAGGCCTCCACCTTCAACCAATTTACAGACTCACAGAGTGGTTCAGACCCATCTCTTCTTTTTTTCTGCTTCACTATGATAAATATGTTTTTGATGGGACTTCTTCCCTTGCCCTGCAGCCCATGTCTCCTTTGTCCTACCACATTCACAGTCACCTGTGGCTCCCCATAGTACTGCAAGTGATTCATGTTTTCAGCATCTTCACTAGACTCCACGCATCATTCTTCCACACCATTTCACCCTCTTTCTCTCAACACTATCCACATGGCATGTTGGGCTGACCCAACTTCTGAGCCTTTGTCTGCAGATCCAGAGATCATAAAATCATCAGTCAGTCACATACAATCAGAACGAAGATGAGATGGGAGGAGTGAGTGATGCACCACAAATACTGTGTTCGGTTTTAGGCCTGTCACTGCAAGAAAGATACTGAGTTGCTGAAATGCTTTCAGAGAAGAGCAGTGAAGCTGCTGAAGGGACTGGAATACAAGATGTTTGGGAAGTGGCTGAAGGAACTGGGGTTGTTTAGTCTGCAGAAAAGGAGGCTGAGAGGAATCCTCGCTGCTTTTTCTAATTAGCTGAAAGGAGGTTGTAGTGAGGTGAGTGTTGATCTCTTTTCTCAGGTGACAAGTGCTAGAATGCAAGGAAACATCCTCAAGTTGCACCAGGGGAAGTTTAGATTGCGTGTCAGGAAGCATTTCTTAAGGGAAAGGGTGACTAGACATAAAATAGGCTGCCCGGGGCAGTGGTGGAGTCACCATCACTGAATGTATTTAGATGTGTGGATGTGGTGCTTAGGGACATGGCTTAGCTGTGGACTTGTAGTGGAAGGCTGATGGTTAGACTTGATGATCGTAAGGGTCTTTTCCAACGTAAGTAATTCTGTGATGCCAGGGGTCACACCAGCAGGTGACAGTATCCTGACTTCAGCACAGACTGCTTGTTAGTGCAATATTGCATTGCCATAAGCTCTTCTCAGTCTGTGGACATCTCAGTGTAAAACACCTCATTCCTCAGACACAGTCAAGGTTCTGGCACACTCCAGAGGGCAGCTATGGCTGGCATGAGGAAGGGGTGCCATGTTTGTTGGAACATCAGCTGCAGTTAGTGGGCTTTGAATTATAGAGTACAAATATGCCCCAGACTGGAGCTACTTGGGGGCATTAAGGTGACTTTTCTCTGCGATAGCAAGAGGCACATACATTGCATTTCTCCAGTACAATCCATGACGCAGAAGTGATGGCGACTCTTAGTGTCCCGTCAGGGCAAGAATGCTTCCAACCCAAACTTCTACCCAGGGAGCAGCTACAGAGATCTAAGTCTCCAGCAGGTCATCTGCAGAACCAGTAATTCCCACAATTGCAGGGGTTTAGCCTTTAGCTCCTCAATAGAGGGCCTGGGAGACAAGAATATTTGACAGAAATGCCATTGTACTCCAGAGTGTATGTTTGTGGAAGAACTTGTCAGACTACAGTATCCAGGGAACATGTTTATCTTTAGACCAGGTTTCACAGCTTTTCCCTCAAGACAGCAGCTCAGAAAGACTTGGTCTCCCAGAGCCCAAACTGGGCCACACAAGCAGGAACAGCTTTTCAGCATAGGTGTTTTAACTAGGACAAGTTTTCAAATGTAAATGTGGGGTTTCCTCCTGTTTTTCTATTCTTCTTCTGTCCCAGTCTGACATGGAACTCCTCGCAGATAAGTATGCAGGGGGAAAGCAGACGGCTACTTTGCAGCTGATAAGAACATTTTGCTTTGTTTAATTATCAAAATCTTGCCTGAAACACTTTTTTACAAAATGCAATCTAGTGACTTCAGGCTGAACCATTCCTTCTGATATCTCAGGAGTCTGTTTTCTCACATGTATGCCTTGATGGGAAGCTGCTGCCCTGGAGGTTTAGCAAAGGCTTCCCAGGCTCCCAGCTCTGTCCAGGGCAGAAGATTCCTGTGGACAACTGGAAAAAGTCACTCTAAAAGTTCTGGGGCAGAAAAGCTAGCCAGGCTGAGAACGTCATGTCACTTCAGACATCTTATTCATGTAACATGGCTGATTAGTACTCAAATAATCACAGTGCACTTCAAATTACATTCTGCAAACAAGTGTTTTTCCTTTCATTACTGATTATTAATTATTGTATTACCTCCAGTAGCTATGTTAATAACTAATCGTACTAAAACATATTTGAATGTTTTAGAAAGTAGAACATCTTTTGTCCTTTATTTGCTTCTTGTCAGCTCTTTAGCAGGAAAAGTTCACCCCCTGTGCAGAGGGTAAAGGCTGACGTGGTTCCAACAATTGCAGAAACCAGTCACTCAATTAATCATTAAAGATCATAACAACCTCTTCCACATTATCCGTAAAGGAGTATGAATATGGTCTGATCAGTGGTTTAGTCTTATCTGGACTCTAAAGACCTCATTCTAACAGCAGGTCAATTTCTGTAATTGCTGTAATTACTGTGAGGCTGCAGTCTGAGCTACAGTGTTATTGGAGAGGGATTTAAAGATTGCACAGAAGTCTGCTTTTCCTAAGGTAACCAGAAGTATTCCTGGTGGTTGTGGATGCATTTACAACAGAAGTGCAGCCTGAAAGCTAAAACCCTTGGAGCATCTCTACAGGACGGATGGTCCATCTGGCCTTTCCAGTTCCCAGTGCTACCCAGAGGTACTGCCTGCTACCAGTTCCCAGGCTGGGAGGCCGAGACGAACACGTCCTGCTGGCTGTTTGCTCTCCCCTTCTCCTGGCTGACACTTTGCACATGGTTCCCATGTGCATACATGCAAGACCATACCAAGCACTTCTGGGGAATGGCTGGACAGGCCTAATCTTGTGTTCCAGTTGTTTTTGAATAGAAGATGAGATCTAAAGTCACACTTTGTTCTGAGTTTAGATTTTAGATTCCCACTATGAGTCATTGCTGTGTCTAGCTCTGACTCTGGGTGTCATTACAGTGGACACCACATGGATGCACAGAGGTTCTGGGACGTGTGGGATGTCTGTCTGTAAATGAACAGGTTTCATTCAGTGGGCTTTTCCCAATAGATTTGAATTGCTTCATAACACTATAGCCTGTAGTGCATCTGGTCCCAAGTCCCTGACAGCTACAGGAAGATCCCCAGAGTAGGGGAAACATCCATCTTGACTTTCTAGCTCTATCTTCCTGTCCACTCATATTCATTAACATTGGAACTGTCTGCCTTAAACATTCTCCTTCATCCTTCAATACATCACATCAAACACATAAGTGCATCCTTTCCATTTCTTATAGAAGCTCTCCACCCTTCAGCACAGACAGCATTGATGTCCCTGCAGCCTGTGGCAGGGCTGTACTTATCTGCCTTGATTTGCAACCCTTAGATAGGAAGGCAAGATGAAAGGTTTCCCTCCACTCCTATAGCATCTGAAATCCTCAAATCCAGGGCTACAGCAAATGCTTTCTGTTGGTTCTATATCATACTTGAGAGGCCATGCAGTTCCCTAAAGAATCCCAGAGGCATTTTGGACATCATGATGTCCTTGTGAAATATTCAGGCCACCAAGGCAGTGTAAGATATGGCCTTTTAGTATCATGGTTCAAAAACATTGCAGTGCGGTCAGATATATTATTAAGGCCACTGGCTTTCTGCTAAAAAACAAAACAAAACAAAACAAAACAAATATAATTGTCAATGGATGTTTCTTCCTCTCACCTGATTCAGGAAACAGACTGGCAAAGCAGAAAATCAAGTTATTCTCCTAGGATGACCACACTGGTTCTCATTCCTTTCTAAAGAGTGCATTCCTGATTCATTTTTCCCTGGCTGAACCTTACATGCAACAGAAAACAGAACCCAACTGAGGTAGAAATCAAGGAGTTTGTATATAGTTTGAGCTTGCTTTCACTTCTACTGTGCAGCTGCACAGAACTTTTCATATCACAGCCCTGATCTAAGGGGCTGCAAGGAGGCTGCAAACACAGCTGTGTGGCTACAGTTACAGGACCTGGAGCAAGACCTAGCACCTAGCTCCTAGGCCAGGACCTCTTTGTACTCCATGCTTCATGCCAGGCTTACACAGAACAGCTGATGTAATTGAAGGAGATGTGTTTCAGCACATCCCTCTGCTTCAGCAGCCCTCGTGTGGCTGATGTCACAAGTTCTGGTCACCTTCTCACCACATTCTCTTTTCCTTCCACAATGCTGCCTTCTCAGTCTCTTGCTCCTTGCATCCTTTCCCACCTTCTCATCCAGTCAGGCAGGTGAATTCAGAGGACAAAATGTTCTCTGTGCAATTCTACAGTCACCTCATCTCTGTTATGTTTTTTCTTCCACCTTCCCTAGAAAAAAGAACCAGTGGCACTAGCGAAGAAAACCAACAACACCTACAACATAGTTGGCACCACATATCCCCTCAACATTGCCAAGGACCCCGGCCTGCCCACCATCTCCAAGAGTGCTGCTGCCACTGCTACTGCCACCAACATACCCCCCAAGATGCCCCGCTTAGAGGAGAAGCTCCCAGAGAGTAAGAAGACGTACAACAGCGTCAGCAAGGTAGACAAGATGTCCCGCATCGTCTTTCCAGTCCTCTTTGCCATTTTCAACTTAGTCTACTGGGCCACCTACGTAAACCGGGAGTCAGCTATCAAAGGAATGATCCCCAAACAATAAAACCAATCACACAATCCTTCCATCAGTGAGCACCATCCAGGCAGGAATTCTCCAGGGCTTTCTTCTTTTCCTGTTTTGTTTAATTATTATTGTTCATTTGAAATTAATACTATTATTACTATTAGACCGTTCTTTTATAATGTAAACAAAACTGTGATTTTAATTTAATCCTGTATATGTCTATTTTTGTTTTACTTTAATGATAAAAGGAAAGGAAAAGGATCATAACAAGTTGTGCCTCTGACATCATGAGTCTGATGTCCCCCATCCATCCAAGTCACCCTGTGCTTCCATCTCTCCCACTTCCTGCCATCTGCATGATCTGCACACCACTGCCATCCCATGCTCCAATCCACTGGTGGCTGCTACTATTGCCTTCCTCCTCCTCTTCTGTGATGGACTGCCCTAGCATGGTGGATTCTCCTGGTGGCTTGGACTCAATGACATGGAGGCCTCCAGAGGCAGTCTGCTGGGCTGCTTTTCAGTGCCCAGGGGGTCAGCAGAATCATGGCAAGGGTAGAACATGGTGATAGCATCTTGTAGGTATCTACAGGGCTTCCTCTTCTCTGTCACCACCAAATCCAGCTGCTGGTTTCCTCCATATCTCTTCCCAGATGAGAACAGGTGAGAAAGGTCTTGTCCATTGGACATCCTATGTTTTTGGGGCAATTCATGTTAGAGGATGAGATGTTTTCTGCCAGAGAAATAATTTTTCTCAGGGTCAGTCAGCAACTGAAGTCAAGTCTAATGCCTTGGAAAGAATACAGTAGCTTTGAGGCCACATGCATTCAGCCCCAGGACTGGAAGCCATAGAAATCATGTTCAGATGGGTGATTTATCACTTTCTCTCTGTCCACTTCCCCTTCTTGGTATCTCCTGTGCTCCCCATTCATCTTTCTTTGGTTATTCAGCAACCCTCAGCAATATCTCACTGTTTGAAGGGGGATTTAGGCATAGAAGCCCTTGCCTTTCAGGGGAGCATCACCAACAGGGAGGAGCACAGCCGTGGCATGTCCCATGGTACATTCTTCTCTGATGCACTAGAGCAGCAGCAGTGCTGATTCAGGCCCTTTCCTTTCCTGGTGCAATATGAGTCACCTTGCCATCTGTGGGAGCTGAGGCTGCAGTTGATCCCCAAGAACCTACCTGTCCCCCATGAGTGCAGCTGAGCATCCTCACTACCCAGGGAGAACAGCAGAAGGGGCCCTTTGGAACAGCAGGATGATATTGCTGTCCCAGAGAGATGTGTGAGTCAGGTGCCATCCCACAAAACCACTGAGATGAGACCCAGCTCTAACACCTGCAAACTCTTCCAAGAAAAGCCGTCTAATACTTTCTGCTGCCCTTCTGACCACCCCCTCGACCTGCCCCCAACACATTTTGGGTCCACATAGTCTGCCCAGGGACTTGGAACCCCCAGGTTGATGTCTTCAGCATTGCTTTGAGCCTCTGCACCTAGCTTAGTTCTCCATCTGGTGCATGAGCAGGGCTCACCCCACCTGGAATATCCATGGGGATGGTGCAGGGCAGAGCAGGATGCTTCATCCTGCGATGTGTGTGGCATTGGTGGTGTCCTGCCTGTCCCTTACCTCTCTTGCTGGCTCAACAGCAGTGCACGAGGAGAGGAACTCAGAGTCATTTGACTCAGCCCCTGGCATGGCCCATCCATGAGCACATCCCCACCAGCAGACAGCATGGGGTGAGAGACGGTACGTTCCAAAAGCAGATGTTGAGGAAACCGCCTCTGTCCCCAGCATCCGCACTCCAAGCTGCCCATGACATTTCTACAGTGCCTTTCATTCCCAAGGGCTGTGAGGAGGGAAAAGCCCCAGCATCAGGTTGGAGGAGTTGAGGGAGGGTGCACCATCCCCAGCTCTTCTGCTGGACAGGGGGCACAGCCATGCTGCTTTCAAGCCACCTGAGCACTGCCCTACACCCATTGCTCCCCCAGGACCCTCCTGCTTTCCCCATGCCAGCACCGTCCCCTCCAGCAGCAAGTGCCACTGCTGCTGCCCTCCGTCTCCTGGGCTCCCCAGCAGTCACTGCTGCACTAACTGCCGTGAGGCTGTTTGGTTTGTACTTGGATGTCATTTTCTTAAATAAGCTAGATGAAGTGTATCTCATAAAACATTCATGTCACTATAATACTCAGGCCTAAGTGAATGAAATAGAAACCCTATAAAAAGCAAAACAAACACAATAAAATGGTAACAAAGAGTATATTGTGTTTACTAATGGAATTATGTCAAAGGCAAGCCTAAATATGGGATCTAGTGACTTGAGTCTCCTCCTTAGTCCCCTCTGCTTGCCCAGGCATTCCCCAGAATCCCCTCTGCCTGAGGGTGATCCCGCCTGGCTCATCGCACTGTCAGGTGCACTTCTCCACTTCTTCTCCCCTCCAGCTGCCCAAGACTCTCATTCCTCCCCAGGATGCTGCCCTCCAGTGCCACCCACCTGCTGGCCTGCCTTTGCTCTCCTGACTCTGAAAACTTTGCTCTCTGCTGGGTAAAAGCTCCCTCCCTGGATCAGTGTGAACGCGCCTTGAAAGCCAAGTCTGTTCCCACCACAGCCTGGCACTGGTGCCGAGTCTTCCTGCCAACTGGAAGCAGAAGTACCGGCATCCTTTGGTTAAAGACAACAAACCAAACAGGATTTGTAGTTTGGCTTCCAAGCAGGGAAGCATTTCAGGAAGATAGTTATAAATAAGTGGTTTAGCATCTCCTGCCAGCAGACATCACAGAGAAGATAATGTTCTTTTTTAAAAATCTGTCAGAGGCTCAAATTGGGATGTTTCCCTCCCAGCTAACACGAGGCTGCTGATGGGCCCTTTTTCTACAGAGCTAGCCCAGCACCAGCTACTGGGATTGGATCCTCGTTGTGGCAGCAGCTAAGGGCTCTGCTTTCATAACTGGGGCTGTGCAGGAAGGGACCTGCATACAGCCATCAATAGTTTGCTCCACAGAAAGCCAATTGTGCACAGTGGGCTCTGTGTGTCACTTCAGTGCTCCAATATTTATTTCCTTTTTGCAAGACCCAAAGCCCTCTGACCTGAGGAGAGTCTCCCAGGAAGGAACTAGAAGTCCGTACAAGTGACCAAAATGATCTGTTATTCTGCACCCCTCACTGTAGCCTTAGACAGTGCAGTTCCATCCTGCAGCTACATTCCTCCTGAAAATGGCAGGTGGATGTATTGGTGTTGGTACCTTGCCTCTTCCCTGCTCTGAAACCACACGTAGGCACAATCAGTGTGGTTTTGGGATGCTCTGTGCTCAGGGAGGCAGGGGCTGGCTGGGCTGAGGCCATCCAGGCAGGCAGGAGAGGCAGTGCATGCTGTTTGTGGTGCAGAAGGGAGGGGAGAAGTGGTCACTGGGTGCCACCCGCTATAAAGGGGTGATAGAGATACCCCCATATGACTGCTCTGGAAATGCTTCTTGAACATCACCGAGCAGGACTGTGACACTTGAGGCTGTGCTCCTCCACACACCAACTCAATGTGAGCAAAGACAGTTCCACCACTCCCTAAGTTGTACAGAAAGTGTTGAGGCCAACACAGTTCATCTTCTCCTGACCTCCACCAGCTTGGTGGCACTGGTGAGGACCCAGTTCATTCATTGTAGGACCTTGCCAGTATGAGCAGACCCCATGCTTGCTGTTCCCAAACACAAGCCATGTAACCCCTTTGTGCATGCCAGGTGCTTGGGACAGTGGGCAGCCAATATGGGGCCATAGGAAAGGTCCATTGCAGCAGGCCAATGCTTGCTGCAGTCCCCTACATGGTGTGTCTCTCTTGAACCCACCCAATCAAGTATCTACACGGGCTTTCCAGCCCTGAGGGAGACATTTCCCTGCCTCCTTGGTGTTGGGGAGGGCTCAGCCAGGGAGAGAGGCATATTCATGAAAATGTAAATGCTCTATTAATGCTGATGTAGGGGAAAAACATTGAACAGTTCACTAAGCTTTTCTCTGTATCAAGATAAACTACCCCAAAGGCATTTTTGGCGAGATGCCGCAGCACAGATGGGATTGATGGCTTCAAGGTATAAATATTTACTGTTTGACCTTGTTGTTGTTCAGTCAGCCAAGGTTTTTTATACATATATATACGTGCGTGTGTGTGTATAGTTATGCTCACAAACTCTATATCTAAAAGTCACACTTCTTTCTCTTTGGGAGGGAAAACTGCCACTTTAAATTGTTTTACTTTATTCTCATTCTCTTTGCTAAATCTTCTGTAAAGAGATTCATCTGTCTCTGCAGATCTTCTGATGGCTTCAGGAGGCAGAGGGAGTGAGGGGAGCAAGGCAGGAGAATCTCTGCACACCCAGCCCTTAATGGAGACATGCTAGCTGAGACCAAGGTCACTGCTGGCAGCACTGCTCAGCACCTTTTGAGAAAACTCAGTGCTGCATGTCACAGTCTCTCTAACACAGCCTTTTTATTCCTGCCCCTGACGCTAGGGTGCACTCAGGAAGGCAGCATGGCTTTTTCAGCAGATGAATGCCATGAACCTTTAGCTCTCCCACAACAGCACAACCTGGGTGCGTGCAGCTGAGGTGCTGCAGCAAAAGGCTGCAGACTGAGCCTGCTTTGGGAGGGAGCACGAAGCCTGGCTGGATCTGTTTTTGTCATGCCCATGGCTAAAGGAATGCTGCAGGTAAGAGAAGCACCTGAGCTTTTAAGATCCCATCTGCCTAGAGAGGGAAGCCTGGCCCCCAGTTGGCCACGTGAGCCAGGATGCTCTCACTGTCTTCGAAGGCTCTTAGCTCTTCACTGCTGCCTGAAGGTCCTGTCAGCTTGCAAAGCCCATTGGCTCACGTTACACTGCTGGCAGCACTGTTTCCTCTGAAAAGTCTGTCACTTTCTCCCGTCTTTTTGAAGGGAACCAGCAAATGTAAAGGCAGTCATATACTGAATAACTTGATTTTGCAACCACAAAAGTAGTAAGAGTAGAGTTGGGAAACCTGAGTCACTACCAGGTTGCCTTTGCCAGGCTGTCTTTGGATTGGAAAAGTTCCTCTTGGTTGGCACAAGGCAGGTTCTGAGCCCACCAAATCTGGGCAGGTTGCCACAAGTACCCCCACATCAGCTAGAATTTCAGCTAGAGCTCTGGGACACCCACAGGCCAATGTCCTCTCTGAAGGTGAGATACCTGCTGCTTATTAGCTGAAGCCTTGGTGTCCGCTGCTAGGAACATTACATTAGCATCACACTAGGGCAGCCCATTGAAAGAAAGAGCACATGACAACAAAATGCCAGAGGGTATGCTCATTTTCACTGCCTCAGGTTGAATCCATGCTCTCCCTATGTCTTCTGTTTTGTTTTCCATCTTGTGAGACTCTTTTTATTCCACCATGAGAAAGAATCTAGCTGGCAGCAGATTAATGCATGACAATCCTGTTATTACAGCTGTAAATAATTAACAACTAGGGATAAAAAACAAACATTTTTAAATCTTTTGTTGACTTTCTTTTCTCTATTTACTATCTGGTAGCCACTTTCTTAAGGGATTTCTCATGGAAACTGACTTTCCTCTTTCACTCTGTTTTCCCTTTCTTTCTCTCTCTCTCTCTTTCTGAGGTTTGTGTTTCAAATGCTTTTTGGTGCAATGTTCAATGCCTGTTTGTATTTTTGAACCGTATTTTTCAACCTTTGCTGGAAAAAAAAATATTGCCCATTCTAATGAGCAGGATTTTGAGTCCTGCCATTTTTTTCAGCTTTTAGCTTTTTCAGCAAGTTAAAGCAACAGAAAAATGTCTCAAAAATTACAGTGAAGTTCTGAAGAGAGATTAGAAAACGTCAGAAACAAGAGCTATGTGAATGATGTCAACAGGTTGAGTGGATGAGGAGGACTCTTCTGACCACCTACTGACTTCCTGACCTAACAGTAAGGCAGGACTAGACCTTCTCA
Source organism: Pavo muticus (assembly GCA_016647715.1). NCBI lineage: Eukaryota > Metazoa > Chordata > Aves > Galliformes > Phasianidae > Pavo > Pavo muticus. The sequence continues at coordinate 1,587,970 of JACDJE010000147.1, read as the reverse complement.
CTGAATGAATTCACTCCGCTTTTCCACTCTACCCACTCTCTGAACTCTGATCAACAAATAAAAATTCATATTTTAAAAAAAAGCACACCTCTGCACTGTTGGTTTTTTTTGTTGTTGTTGTTTTTTTCCTAAGGTCTGATTCTCAAAACCAAAGAGAGAAAGTCCTCCAGGCTTCAGGCAGCCTGTGCAGCTGGAGAGTTTGTCTCTGTGATGAGCAGGCAAGTTACCCGAGGAAAAAAACCCAAGCATTCCAGGGGAAAATAAAAGAGCTTGAAAATATGCTATGGTTGCCACTGTACCATATTTAAAATGCTTTAATTTCCAGTGGCAGGGGAGCAGAGAGCACAATATACATTCAAGGCCAATTGGCTGGAGAGTTTGGATCCAACCCAAGGCAGGACAGTGGTGGTGTGATGGGTGGGCAGGGAGGAGACCAGGAGGTGGACTCCTTGCTTGTAGTGTTAGCTATGGAGAGACCTTGGTTTTCTAGTAAAGCACTTTGATATTTCTCTATGTACAACATGAATTGTGCTTTCCACTGCTTTAGGGGCAACCAGAAGAGGCCCTGGCCAAGATGCTTGTTTATGCAGCATACCATGTATGTTCCTTCAGCTGGAACATACTGTAAAGAGACCCTGATGGGCAGAAGGACACGGAAGGTCCTTAGCCCCAATGTCTTAGGCCATGTGGTAGACTGAACACACGATAAGGAGAAGTGGTGGGCAGTTCAAGTCATGCTACTATGCTGCTCAGCTGTTACGACATCCAGCATCACTTTGGTCACTCATGCAGCTTCCAGGTGTGACTTAAGATTTACCATAGACCAGATACCTTTGCAACAGTGGGTTTTGATTGTGGCTGCTCTGGTTCTAGAGAATTAATAGCAGCTAGCTGACCATGCCATGACACTCAGACAGTGGTGGCATGTCCAGGTGACTGTGCTGTCTGCTAGCAAGGAAGTTTAAGGTGTAGGGAGTTCATTTGGACTTCCGATTCCAATTCGAGTAGGAAATAATTCCAGTGTCATCATTAGTTTTCTACACCTGAGGGAGTGAAACTCTCTCCCCTTCCCCCGAGCACCATCTGGAAGCTGCACCAGGGACTTGCTGGCGGGACAGTATCTCCGAGCATATTGCAACCTTGAACAGGAAAGTTGCACATTTGAATTTGCTGCTTTCAGCTGAATCCTCCTTCTTGCTCAGACTCGGATGACAGAAGAGGCTCGGGAGCGGCGGGCTCGCAGCTGCTGTGGCAGATGGATGGTTACCACAGGTCTTAGCAGTACAGGCTGCATATTTATGTCTTCCCAAGGAAGGAGCATAGCTCGTGACCTCGGTGAGAGCATATGAGGAAGGAGCCCACTATGTTTTCAGTGATTAAAGCTGGAACCTGGAGCTTTCACCCCTTTCCCCGAGTCCTCCCTCAATCAAAACAGCACAGGGTTGGACCCAGCCTGAAAAGATCTTCTTGACTCATGAGACAAAAATAAACAGCGATGTAAAAAGCTTCCCTGCATTATCACTTCTCTATTTGAACCTGGAACAAGGGCTCTGAAGAGGAACAGAGTGTAATTGCAGTGTCCACAGAAAAGAAATACTAATGAAAACAGGCAGAGCCAGGAGAATTCACGAAGAAAGGCAGAGCAGAACAAGTATTTATTACTCTGCCACTTAGCGCACAAGCTGACAGGTGTCTTAGGGAAGCAATAGCCAGCTTTTATTATTAGGTGCTTATAGCACAGCAGTGCTCAGGGAGGGAACTGTTGATGTGCGGCTCCTGCGGTGCACGATATTGGGAAGAGAGAAATGTGTCCCCAGTGCCCAGAGAGCTCCACAGCCACAGTGCTGCACACTGCCTCCTCATGGGGTGGGGTGACAGCCCAACGCCGGCCTTCAGTTAGCTTTCATGCATCCATGTGGTGAGATCAGAAACCCAGCATAACGTAGGTTTCCCTCTGTGGGAGCTGCTCTCTCCTCTCTCCTCTCCCTGTAAGACAGATGGGGCTGATGCCTCAGGACTCCTGCTTATGGGGCTCTTCCATTTCCATGCTTTCTTCTGCAAAGCCATGTTCCTCCTGAGGAAACTTGTCCATCAGCAGCTTGTCAGCGGGAACATGATCTGAGACTTTGCAGTTGCCCCACTCCATGGAGTACATCCGCACTTGCTAGATTTGTGGCTTTCTGGAATTCACTCCTCCTTAAACTTTCACACATTGGCAGGCTGCAGGAGCCTCACAGGGAGCACCAGACTTTGCCACCTGAAGCACATCCTCCTGGGAACTGGAGGTAGAAAAAGGCTGCAACTTCTCCCCTGCCCCATCCCAACCTCCTCTTGTCACACTAGGCGGAAAGGTGAAGTGCTAGCAGCAAGGCACACTGCTTCCAAGCTCCATCTGTGGATGCTCACACTCCTTCATGGGGATGGAGATGTCCTCCCCCACCTTCACACCAGCATCAAGCAGTGGGCTGCAGTGGGGTTGGGCGGTGCACCTAGAGCTGTGGCTATCAACCACAGGAAATCTCCTTCCCTGTTGTCAGTGGGAAACATCACCCTCCTGGATGCCAGAGAGAAAACATCTGAAAAACAGTACTGGGTGATTTCCTTTGGAAGGCGAGACGTGTAGGAACTGGCTGAGCATTTGGCATTCAATAAAAGCACTTTGGAGTCCTTGATAAATAACTATCTAGGAACAGCCAGCCATGGTTTGAGCAGAGGTAGTGCTGTAGCCATTATAGTCTAAGGATGTAAGTGAGGAAAGGCTGGTAGGAAGAAGCAATATATTTTTATTATTCAGATAACACAGACAGGGAAAAGAAGCCAAGCTGTCAGGACCACAAACTCCTCTTCTGATGTGGTGCCATGAAGGAGTGGGCTGGGCTGGGCTGTCTTCAGTAATGAGGCGATCGGAGAGCAAAGGCTCCTCGCTCCGAGCAGCATGGCAAGTCACTTACAAGGGGAAAGGTGTTCCTTTGGTGTTTGTGAAGAATGAAGGAGGAGACAAAAAAAAAAGCAACAAACACTGTTGAGTTTATTCAGAGAAAGAAAGAAAAACATGCAATATTCATGATAAAAAAAATAAATAGAGAGAGAACAATACATGTAGTACAGACAGATACCTCCTCTGAAATCAGCGCATAATTTTTCAGCATGTGCAGGGTTTACATTTGCACGAGGAGCAGTAAGTCTCAAGTCTGATCCCAGCTCAGCCCTACATCAGCCCAGCCCTGCACTGGAAATGACTGTAACTCATCAGCCCATCTCCCAAAGCTCAAGGGGAGCTGTTTAGGCTCCTCTTACAATTACTCTTTGCTGTTGTGAATCTTTAAATATCTGTGCCAGACTGTAATCCCCAGTTTGACCATAAAACTAGCCCTTGCCTTCACGCTGCCTTATTACACCATGCTTAAATTATGAGGGGTAGCGAGACAGGGTTGATAAGGAGGATTTATTAAGCTTGAATAACCACCTATAGCAATGTAACGTAGTGCTGAGAGATTTCCTTTCCCCGAGAACAGCTGCCATCAGAACACACTTGTTATCAGTTAGGAACCCTCAAGCGACTGGTGCTTCAGGACCTCACTCAGGTCCCTCCAGGAGGGGTGCTGGGATGAGGCCAGCTTCCTCAGGAGGGTTTGAAAGATACGAGTGATTAGGATTTGGGTGACATTACCTTTCTTAAGTTGAGGGTAGTTGCTGTGCTCCTTGTTGGACTTTTTCCTGTTGTCTAGGGAGATCATTTGCATAATTTTGTTGGTGCCCAGCTAGTAATGACATCACCTAAAAAATAATTCATTCTGCTGGACTGAGTGGGCTCTGTTGTCCTGGTAACCTTTGCTTTGAAGGCTCGCAGGAAGGAGGCAGGTAAGTGCTTGAAATTGCCATGTTTCAGCATGGCTTCAAATGCCTCAGAAGGCTCAAGCCAGCTTTCCATAAATGAAATCTTGAGTCCTGTTGAAACACTTGGTAAACAAAATTCATTTGTTGCCTGAGGAAAACCGAGCAGAATTCAGTTGAAGAAAATGCCTGTATAAAAAGGAAGGTTTAGTGAAGCACTCCCCCAACTACCAGGAGTGTAACACAAATGAGATCTGCAGTGCTTCATCGCTCCCAAAGCCCTCCTTCCCCTGTGAGGAACGCTGGTCCCGCAGCCAGGAGAAGGAATCTGTTTGTGTGCTGCAGGGCCTCCGGAGTTATGGAGAGGGATGGATGCATGTCTGATAGCAGAAATCTTTAATTACTTTCAAATGCAACCCAAAGCGTGCTGTGCTTTACTCAGCCTGGATCAAAGAACCTCTCTGTTCCCAAAATTCCTGTTGCATTAGCCAAAGCACTTTGGATGGCTCGCTCAGAGCTCAAGGCTTACCTGTTTATAATGAACCATTCTGACTGTAAACACTCGTGGCTTCTGTGGAAATCAGACTTATATGGTGTTAGCCCCTCTTCAAGGCTGGGTGGGATGGGGCCCTGGGCAGCCTGATCTGGTGGGGGGCAACCAGCCCACAGCAGAGGGTTGGAACTGGGTGGGTTTTAAAGCCCTTTCCACACCGACCGTTCTGTGATTCTATAATATGAGTCGACCAGGTCTGGGGTTTTAGAGATGTTTCTAACTGGGAAGCCCTAGCATTCTGATGGGAGATGTGCAGTTTGGGGACGCTGTGTGCCATCAACAAAAGCTGTATCGATTTGATTTTGTTTCAAAGTGAAAAATTTGGGGGCACCCAAGGATCTGCAAGCAGAGTTATTTGGAAAGGCCATAGCATGTCAGGAGGGGTTGGTGTGTTACTGTCAGTAGGAAGTGGGTTGCAGCATTTATCCAAGCCCTACTTAGTATAACTGGCACCTCCCTGAAATGCTGCATCTCTTCACTTTGCCTGGAATAAGGTGGTCATACGGAAAGATATTTCCTTCAAAGCTGAATCATTTGGCCCCTAAACTTATGTACAGAAAGACACTTTTTTCAAGGCACAGAGAAAAGCAAGTTATTTCAGCTCCGTAATCTGGCATCTCCAAGACAAAGAGGACCTTGTTGTGAGGACTTTGGCAGAGATGGCATCACCTCCTGCCCATTCCAGTTCCTGATCCAACCCAATGGATGCTCAGGGCAGCGCCAGAGAACAGCACTGGCTGCAGCAGGTGAGAGCAGAGCTGGGCAGGAGCCCTGAGCGCTGTAACCCTGGGGAGAGCAGGGAATGGGGTCTGCATTTCTCATGCTCACAAAGAGCCTATTGCTGGTGGATATAGAAAGTGCCTGAAATAGAAGTATTTTGGAAATAGTGAAAAAGGAGATTTCGGAAAGACTCCAACCGTTCTCCATGTGATTTCCTCAACCCTTCAGAGCGTTTGTTGCTTTTTTTGGTGGTGGAAGCTATTCAGGGAATTTGACCTGGATTTTTGCATCACTTTGGATGCCTGGAAATTGCACGTATTTAAAGCAAATAAGCCATTTGCTGAAAAAATATTACTCAGCTATGTGTAGGGGGAAGGCAGGTATTAAGAAAAATTAAACTAGCTTTAGTGCAGGTATTTTCTGGGCTCACAATTTCCCAGGTGCCACTGGTAAAGTGGGAGAACTAAAATTCTTGGCTGAAAAGTATCCGCTTCCTGATAGTAGTCAAATTGCAGATGCATGAGAGGCTAAAATGCATGAGAGCCTGAACAGTTGCAGAGCCTTTAGCAATCTGTGGCTCAGGGATTTGCCAGCAGAAGTCCTTGTGCTTAACAGTTCTCAATGGATTTTGTGCTGTTGTTCTGTGAGTTGGTCTAGCAGCTCCTTAAATTCAAACTCATACCTGTGCCCACATCTTGTAGAGAGGAGTTTCCCCTCTTCTTTGTGGGATGAAGAACTTTCCTTTAAGTTTGCGGGCTATGTTTTTCTCTTTTCATTTGATGGCCATTGGTGATTAGAACAGGAGCCCTGGATCCTCACCCATCCTTTCCCTGCCTCATGCAATCATGCAGTTAGCATTTGTGCTAGTAGTTAGCTTTGCACTTTGTCTTCATGTAAGCATCTCTTCAGCTGGAAGAGCTGACTTTGGGCTCCTTGGAGTGCCTCAGTGATGCTTCCTCCAGCAAAGCACTTGGGACCCTGTGCTCATGTGCCAAGTCTTCCCTGTCGCCAGTGGGATGTGCAGTGCTCCAAAGCACGGATGGCTTCTATGCTCCAGGGCAGCATTTCCAAAAATCAGCCTACGCAGTCCCAGAGCTTGCTGAGACCTCTCCCACAGTACCCAGGCTCAACCTCCTTGCTTCTTTTATTTCTTGCTCTCTGCAAGGACTGCAGCTCTCTAATGGTCATGCCCCAGTGGTGGTATTCACCTGGCGGTACAAAGTGGCTTCTCAGCCCACACTTAAGTAGCAGAAGTTGACCAGAGCCCACCCTGCAGGGCAGGGATCACCTCTCCCTACTTTTCAGGCTGTGGGGGCACAGCCTTCGGTGTTCTCCACCCCTGGAAGATGCTCTGAAGGAGCAGAGCCTGTTTGGCAAAGCACTGCTGTTTGCCGAAGCCCACTGAATGTCCATTGGCAGACTGCAGCTCTCTGCTTGCAGCACTTGAAGTAAATGAGATTGACACAAAGGACAGACGGACAAAAGCTACATGTGGGCTGCAGAGTGCATGGAACCACCGCCTCCAAGCCCCACCCTGCAGCTCTGCCCTAACCCAACCATCCTTGTCACCAGGGCCGCTAATGGTGCTGTCAGAGATCCAATGAGGCCTGTTCACCCGCAGCAGCACCCCAGCTACTCCCACCATCCCCTTGCCCTTGCCCTGCCCAGCAAGGCGCTTCCATCTCACACCAAAAGGCTTTGACCACTTTGCTCCCAGCTCATGCCTGCCAGCAGTGCCCAACAACGGTAGGGAGATTAAATGATGTAGATAAATATTTCACAGAGTTTTCTTTATTAGTGATCAGGACAGCTTTTCAAGGACAAAACGTGGATTTAGAGCTTAATCCCTGGCTCTTGCTGTGTCACAAGCACTCTCTAAAACCTTTGAAGACACCACAGTCGTTTTGAAGTTTCAGAGTTAGACAATCCCTCTCTCCCCCTGCTTGTAATCACCAGCAAGAAATTTGGGGAACCCAAGACTCAGATGTGAATGTATTCTGCTCTTAAGGTGTCTCCCTGCCTTGAACCTGCTTGCATGGCATGTCTCCAAATCTCCCAAGCTTGAGCTGGTCGGAGAAGTTCAAAGCAATCACAGTCCCTCTGATACATGGATATGTTACAAACAAAAGTGATGATGTGTTTTAGCATAAATAAATATTAATTTGATTTTTTTTTCCCACCATTTCATTTATTTGCCATCTGTGGTTCTCCTGATTAGAAAAACATACCATCATTTAATCAAGGACAGGGAAGGACGAGCTGGGGCTTGGCTGGCTGGTCCTGCAGCACAGGGATCACCTTGCAGATGGATGAATCCAGTGGTTAATCCATGGCTGACACTGCTCATTAAAATTACAGGGCAAGGAGTTAAAAGTTTGCTAGGGTGAGTTCAAGAGATTCAGTTCAGCTCCAGAGCAGAGTTAATGGGTCACTTAGCAGTAGGGATTCAGATCCAGAAAGCCCTGGCTGTAGATTGCCAGCCCTAAATTTCTGGAGATATCCTCCAAACTGAGCAATGAGGTGGTTGGAGAGATGGGGGGAAACACAATGGGCAGCCAATAAAGTAATCTGCAAAGGAGAAAAAAACAGTGGACAAAAGGCTTTGCTGTGCCAGCATTACAACCACTCAGGCAGCCACAATAGAGTGCTCCCTCCCCATTCTTTGCACCCCAGCCCCAGACATTTGCGGTTATTATCTTGCGTGGACCAGATGGATGTTGACAAACAAAAATGCAGGTAGCTCTGATTTTTCTTGTGTGCATGGTCAAAAGGATGGAGTCATCTGCCCTTCAGTGTCTGATTTTTTATTGTCCTGGCACTGCTTTATTCCCTCTGCTACACAGTGTGAAACAAAGACCTGAATTATGGCAGAAGATAAATGGAGGCTTTGAGAAACTATTAGAACAATTAGGCACTGAGGCACAGAACAGGGGGAGAGCAGAGGGCTTGCTGCTATGAGGGCCTGAGCACTAGGAGCATTGGGAAGGTTTGGAGCTGCTCCTCCAGATTGGAAGAAAGAGAGGAATGCAGAGAAAAGCCTGAAGCAGTGGCAGCTACTGCCATCAGCTGTGCTGTGACCGGCCACTGAGGTGAGACAGCCTGACAGCAGTCCAAGTCTGAGCAGAGCACTGCCATGCTATGCCTTTTCTGTGGCTCTGCACCTCTGTCCTGTATCACCTGAGCCAGGGTGAGAAGTAACTCCCTCCCCCCACCAAGGGAGAAAGGCAAGCAGGAGACTGGGAAAGCACAGGGCCATGGGGCAGCTCATCACGGGTGAGTTCTGGGAACATGGATGCTTCTCCCAAAAAGGAGGGAGGACCCCATACATCTGCCCCTTTCCTCAGCTTCTCCTCCAGGTCGCTGCTGGAGATGGCACTTGGTATTACCTACAGTGACCTCTACTAAAATCACAAAATTTAGGTAGCAAAAGACCACTAAGATCACCATGTCCAGCAGACAACCCATCCCCCCCATGCCCAGTGCCGTGGGCACCATGTACCTCAGTGCCACTTCTTCACGTTTCTTGAAAACCTGACTTCCCCACCACCCCAAGAAGCCTGTGCCAATACATCACCACTATTGGAAAGGAAATTTGTACCAATATCCAACAGGAACCTCCCCTGGTGCACCTTAAGGCCATTACATCTCATCCTATCACTGTTAATGGCAAAAGAGGCTGATCCTCCTTTGATACAACTTCCTTTCAGGTCACTGTAGAGAGAGATATAGTCCTTACATATTTCCATAATTAAAAAGGATGCTGCCACCCCATTTCCCCAGCAAACAGTCACTGGTCTGTGATGTCACTGTGATGCAGCACGGTCACCGCAGCAACGTTTGTGAACATCCCAACCACTCCCCGCTCCTCACACCACGGGTGCCATTTGCGCTCCATCCTGCTGCTGGCAGGACGACCCTCGTTGGCCGGGGAGACCGCTGCTGACAGAAACTTCTGTCAGGGCGAACAATTAATAATTAAAATGGAGACATCTTCATCAGAAACTCCTGGAGTTTCTGTTCCAAATGCTGACTCGGCAGACTCGGCTTCTCCTGTCCCGCAAAGACGGGGTAAAAGAACAGCTCGGGATGCTGCCTTAGGACTGACACGAGAAGAAAACACTTCTCAGGGTTCACCGGAGGAACCCTGTGCAAAAAGACCACGGCTTCATCTTTCCACCAAGGCCTTCTGCAAATCCCGTGACTCGTCATCCTTCTTTCTAAGAAAGCTCCGTGAAATCGTGGAAAGCGATCGCTTTCAGTCCATCTGGTGGGGTGACGATGAAAACTCCATTGTGATTGAGGAAGCCTTCTTCAAAACAGAAGTGCTGGGAAGGACAGGACCTCTACACGTTCTCAACATCGGTTGCATGAAAGCTTTCATTCGCCAGCTCCATCTGCACGGATTCTTCATTGTGGACAGTGACTTGCCAACATCTGCCTCACGGGCAAAATTCCCAGCAGCCGGAGCCGCGTCTGTTTCTAGTGAGGTACGCAGTCCCCCTGCCCATAGGACACCTCTCGGGACAGGTGGCAATTGGTGGCTGGTCCCACCAGAGGGGGGGGGCTGCAAGTTGGCGGTATTTGGGTTTCCAAACCCACTTTCCTGCTGTTGAAAATCCTGAAAATTCGAATTCTTAGTTCTCGTAGCTTTGTCTTTTCCAATCTGGAAACGATGGGATCTAACTCTTCTCCTCTGCATTTTGCAGTTACTCTGCTACTACAACCCCAATTTCAAGAGAGAGTACCCATACCTGCTAAGACAGGTCAAGCGAAGCGCTGGCGTACGAAGGAGAGCATCAGCTGCATTCCCGCCGGAGTTGGATTTGGAGGAGGGCCCCCTGAGCAGCCCTCCGAAGAGACGGCGAGGCCCTGCAGCACCAGCGGGCAGTGAGCCTGCCGGTAGCAACCAGGATGCTGCTCCTGCTGCATCTGCTGCTCCTCCATCTCCCGAACCAAACGGTTCTTCTCCACCAAGGCTGGGACCAGACAGCAGAGCTGGAGGCGACGGAGTTGGACGTCAGCACAATTTATGCTATAGAATATAGAGAGTCTAGGTTCCAAGTGAATAGAGTATAGAAGTTCCAGAAATAAATGTTCTGAATTTCTTCCAGTTGTCCTGTCCTGTTTCCTCATGTGACAGTTACTCTTCCTGTGCCCAAGGGTGGGGGGTACTTCAGGGAGATTTCATTTCTCTGATCTGGTCTGAGCAATGGTGGGAGCACACGGCAGGAGCGGGGAGGTACAGGGTGTGAGCTGGAGCTGCCTCACAGTGGCAATGAGGCCTTGGGGGGATCCCTGCTGGTCATGGAGGCAAATTCACATATTCTGCGAGCAGCATGTGTCTGGCAGCAGCACTGCCCTTCTGCTCACCAACCTGAGCCATGCTGAGCTTCTTGCCAGGGAGCGGCTTCCAGCTGTGGTCAGCTTTTTGGTGCAAACGCTGATTGAATCCTGCTCCATCATAAGAGGTGAGCTCAGATACCTGAGCGCAGGTGGGAGCATTGGAAATATTCATACTGGCAGTAATGAGGGACAGTTCTCTGAGCTGCTTGTCAGACCTCCCAGCGTTCAGAGGAGCCCCAAAGGGTGTTCTAGCAGAAATATGCACATCTGTCTCTTTTCCTCAGTGAGAAAGTAATTAGATATAGAGTCATCGTCTGCCCTTCTGAAAGTCTCGTAGTATTCCCAAAGTTTAAGCCTGAGGTCTGAGATTTTATCCAGCTTGGGGGGAGATTGTTTTCCCCCCAGATCAGACTTTGTGGCAATGGAAAATGGGATCATGACTCTCTTGCTGGCAGAGTGGTGCGTAACAATGGTGACATAAAAAAAATATAGTAATCTCTTTAGAAAGGAAAGGCCTGGTTTTTCTTGGCAGGTGTTATTTATTTTTTCTAGCAGAGGGTGTGAGAAGCTGCAGCTGGAATCTCCGGTTGGCTTCCCAAGATACTACTGTGACATTTTAATGATGTAATTCCCCTCAAAGGTGGCATTTTTGCTTGTTCTCCTGACCTATCGCTGTACATTTGGTGTGAAACAAACTGCATTGCTATCAGCCCTGACATCTCAGGCCCAGAGAAAAAAATAAGGCTGTGATAGTGATGCAGTGAATGGACTCTTCATCCTGTTAATCCCTATGACGGTGCAGAAGGATGTCTTGCCAGCACACTCCGGGGCCATGGGCTCTTCAGGTGAACACCAGTGTGGTGCTGTTCACCTTTGCAGCTCCTGCTGGCAGAGGTTCTGATCCAAGGAGCAATAATTTGGTGCTTCTTGGCCTGATTATACCTTGCTCCTGCAAGGCTGCAGGTGATATTGGTGCTGTTGGGACACTTTTCTCACCCTGCTCCATCAGATGAGATGCACCAGGGCATAACTTGGATACAAGCCCTTCCCATGCATCCCAGCTCTTAGAAACACCCTTGGAGACATAGGAGGTGCCCAGTGGAGGACAGGGCTTTGCAGGATGTCCTACAGCCAACACTCTGCTTTCCGCTCTCCTGAGACAAACTAGATGATGCTGGTGTAAAACGCATACGATGAATAACGCAACTACAGCAAAATAGTTTATGTAAAGCACTGATGTGGGAGAAGTTTCATAAGAGGTTTCATACCTCAAAAAGGCCTTTTGTCAAAAATAGAAGCATTTTCTCTGAGGAAAAAAACACTCAAGAGCTTCTTGCACAGCGCTCCTGCCGTGCTGGTGCAGAGACCCTTTTTGAGAGTGAGAGACGCTGTCACTGCTCCTTTATGAGCAGGTCAGAGCATAGCCAACCCCTAATGCTCAGGTTGGGGACACGGAGCTCCCACCCCAGGGGCAGGGTGGCCGTGGTCACTGGGAGAATCCAGGCAGAGAATCCAGGCCATGGAAATCAATGCAAATGACTTTGCTTGCCGAGTGTCAGCCCATTTGCTCTGTAGGAAGCAGGGCTGTCAGCGGGGACAGGCAGTGAGAGGGGTGGGATCTCACAGCTTGGGAGAGGAGATGGGGAAGGCAGCAGATGCAGGTTTTCTGCCTTTGGAGAGGACGTCAGCTCCAAGCAGGCAGGCTTGGTGTGGTGGAGACACGATGGGAGCAGCCAGCACGTGGGAACAGGGAGCAGTGGCCCCAGATAGGCTCTGTACCTCAATATTTGCACCGGTTGTTTCCCTTGTGCTGGGAAAAACTCTGCTTCTGTCTCCAATAATCATTTCCAGATGCTTTAAAAAAACAGCACTCCCTTTGGAAAAGGGCTCTGTTTGCATTCATAGCTGCATGCGATTAGATGCATGTCCCAGCTACCACTGTCATTGTAGGTTAATTATTGGTAGTAATTAATCATGACCGCTTTCAGAAGGGCTTTTCCTGCTGGTTGGCATTCTCAGCTTTTCCCCTGCCAGTGAAGCTCCAGTTTGGCACAAGGGTTTCTCGAGTCCCAGCAGGTGCTGGGATGGTGGCACAGGGAGCTGGGTTGTCCTTCCTGGTGGATTCTTTAATTCATAATTTAAATACAGCCAGCTGACATCTCTCCATGCTCACGTGAAGCTTTACACAGGGTCTTCTGCAATAAGTCTCGCTGACTTTCTCTGACTGAGGGGATGCCTTATTGCTCTCTTCAAATACCTCAAAGGTGATTGCAACGAGAGTGGGGTTGGTCTCTTCTCACTGGTGACAGGTGACAGGACGAGGGGAAATGGCCTCAAGTTGTGCCAGGAGAGGTTTAGGTTGGATACTGGGAAAAACTTCTTTACAGAAAGGGTTGTTAAGCAGTGGAATAGGCTCCCCAGGAAGGTGGTTCAGTCACCATCCCTGAATGAGTTTAAAAACCATTTGGATGTGGTGCTCAAGGACAAAAACAAGAGGGTTGTTAGAGTTAGGGTAGTATGGTTAGGTTGCAGTTGGGCTTGATGTTCTCTAAGGTCTTTTCCAACCTGAGCAATTCTATGATTCTATGATTCTAAGTAGTGAAGCAGCGGGAACAAACCCAGTGAGATGTCTGGTGGTAACATATCAGCTCTCAAACACCTACAGGCAACGTCAGCTTAGAAGAGGAGGAAGGAGGTATCAGGAGGCTCCTGGTGAGGCCACCCCAGGAATGGAGAGCCTCCAGGGGTGCTGCTGGCCACAGGGCAAACAGACATAACCATGGCCACAAGCATCCACGCCTGGCAGAAGACACTTCCAGCATCTGCCTCTCCACAGCACTTTCGTTTTCTTTTTTTTCTGGCAGATCCACGCGCCGGATCCTAAAACGGGGTCAGGCATATGGGATGGTGGCATAAACAAATCCGACTGGCTCGAGTTCAGGTTCATAAGAAACTCAGTTGCCTTTTTATCTTTTTCAAACCAAATCTCAAGCATAAACGACACGGACAAGGCACCTCCTGGTGCCTGCAGCTGCTCCCCAACACTGCCTTTCCCATCCCTGTTCCTGCTGGTGGCAGGGAGCTGCCAGCTGACTGCCGGCCCCCCCGCAGCCCCACTCACATCCAGCAGCAGTTCAGCCAACTTGGAGCGCTTCAGACTCAGCGAATTATTTTCTGACAAAATGTTGGTTTATTGGGAAATTTCCGGCTGGCTCTAATTGGGACAGCTGTTGAGGCGGCAGTTTTCCCGAGAACTAAAAGTCGCTTTCAGATGAGTATGGCTCCTAAAATGGTGCTGCTTTGATAGCTGCTCACTGCCTTTCTTGTCTGATTATTGAGCTTAGCATCTCCTCGCAAGCTTTAAAAAAAATCCAGTTTGCCTGTCTGATCTTCCCTTTCTCTTTACTAAATATTATCTTCTGTCCTCCCTCCTCCTTCAAGAAGAATCTGTCAGCTCCTGTTTCATCCTAAATTTGAGCTCTGCAGAAATTAACATGAATAGCATTTCACATTAAGAGAATCTCGGTTGTTTTTTATTATTATTTTTTTTAAACTCTGTAGCAGAAATGCTAAGTCACAGCCTGAACTAGTGATTGAGCACCTGGGGGGAAGGCAGGGCCAACCCAGGGGAGCTCAGGTGCATGCAATGTACCTGAGTGACCAGAAGGGGTGGAGCCAGGATCTATCCCCTCCCAGACCTTGTTTAAGGGTTGGCAGTGGAGGAGAGGGTATTTCACTGGAGATCCCTGTATGCTTGAGACTTCCCAGAGGTAAGCAATTTTTCTCCCCTTGTTTTTGCATCCATGGCTGCTACATTTGGGCTTGTCCTCTTTTGCTGCAGCCTAGGATTGTGCCATCCCACTGTTATTGCTATGCTTTCCATCACATTATAGCATTACATACCCCAAGCTTCCTGGTGTTCACAAATACTGTCAAAAAAAGTCAAAGCAAACATTTGCATTGTTGCTCTAGCATGGGAGATCCTGCCAAGAAAATTAACGGGGCCTGTTGCCACGAAGGGAACAAACTCATCTTGTTCTGCTGGTGGTACGAGACACACCACCTGCCAGCTTCTGTAATGACTTGCTTAAAAAACGTAATTGTTTTTTTCCTTTCCTTTCTTTCCTTTCCACCAAAGTAAAGGAGTTGGATAAAGGTGTGTGAAGGTTCCCAAACAGCTCACCAGTCCCAGAGACTCTATTTGTGGGGTGGAAAGGGGGTGAAGAAAGCCTTTGATAAGACAGTATTATGAGTGTCACCAATCTGCTGATAGTGCCAGGGGAGGTTCAGGTTGGATATCAAGACAAATTTCTTCTCTGAAAGAGTGATGTGGCAGTGGCACAGTCTGACCAGGGAGGTGGGGCAGTCATTGTCCCTGGAGGTGTTCAAGAACTGTGTGGGTGCCTCACTGAGGGACATGGTTAGTGGGCGTGGTGGGGATAGGTTGAACATCTTAGCATTCTTTTCCAACCTCACTGATTTTATGATTCCGCCATGTGGAAATTTTGCCTATGTGGCTTTTCAGTGAAATGGGGCAAATGAGAAAATATTATCTTGTCCTCTTGGTGTTTTGCTCAAGCCAGAACAGCAGTTCTTTCTCTGTTCTTTTACTTGGAGAAGGTGGCATTTTAAATGAACAGTGGTGTGCTGAGGTGGAAGAACTTGAAATATTTAATTTAGAAAATGGATTGATGTAACATTTTGGCATTCTTAAGCAAAACATTTCATTTCAAAACAGTAGGTGAAAAAAAAGTGCTTTGATTGCTGCTCTTTATTCTTGGATTGTGATTTTTGTTTGTTTTTCTTCAGCTTAAACTAATTGCCAAATTCTGCCTAAATTTGCTAATTGTTTAGATGCCGCAGGACTCCGTTGTGCAACTAAATTTGTGATTCATTTTAAATGAGAGATGTTTGACTGCAAATCACACATACAAGGAGTTGAAGAGGGAGTTCTTATTTCTGGGTCCCGATGCATGGTTCTGAGCTGCTTAAACCAAGAACCATTACCTGGCAGCACCGCATCCTTTAATTCCCCACAGGCAATGCAGAGTGCTGCTCCTATTCATAAAGGCTGCTGGAAAGTAATGCAATGCCAGCACTGTCTCCCTGAGCTCAGTGCTGCTGTGCGGCCCTTTCTCATGGGTGAAGAGCCTGGCAGCCCCGTGGGGGCCTCATCGTGGTGGGGGGCCCTTTCTTGTGCCTCTGCAACCTATGGG
Organism: Pavo muticus; assembly: GCA_016647715.1. Classification (NCBI taxonomy): domain Eukaryota; kingdom Metazoa; phylum Chordata; class Aves; order Galliformes; family Phasianidae; genus Pavo; species Pavo muticus. Next base: position 1,572,304 of record JACDJE010000147.1, on the reverse strand, counting down.
ACACACACAGCAACTTACACTCTGCTGCTGACCACAGTTGGTGGCAGCAGGAAGGGATGCAAGTAAAGAGGAGTGAAGTTTATATTTAGAGCCAGAGGATGCTCCTTCATCAGATTACGACAGTTTTAAGTAGGTCAGGCTGGAGACCCGAGAAACCCGAGTCCCCTTCAAAGGCATCCGTCCGTCACTTATTATTCCAGGCATTTCCCTTTCGCTCTGCCTTCCTTTCACAGCCCTTTGTCACTGCTTCTGGGCCGTGCTGGCTCTCACCATGCTTCCCAACACTTGCTCCTTTCATTGCTTTTCCCTCGTGGCCCCCCCAGCCCTGGTTCCTCAGTGCTGGGACTGTGATGGCACTAAGCCAGGAGATGCCCGTGGGCACTGTTCTGGATGCAGTCCTACAGCTGTGTGCATGGGGTGCTCTGCAGCACCATGTCCCCACATCCTTTCCACCTGGACAGGAATATTTTTGGGTGACATGAAAATCTGCTTCCCTCTATCTCAGTTTTCAGTTCTCAGTGGGATTTATTTTATTTTTATTTTTTTTAACTCCATGCCTCCTTCGAGCTAATCACAAGGGAACGCTGAGTGCTTGTTTTTTCATATTCTGACAGGTGCTATTTTGCTATTTGCTTGTGATGATTCAGGATATTTGCATCTCTTTGTCCTTAATTAAAAAGCACTTCACCCTTGCTGCAGGGATATGGCACATTTCTCTTGATCTATTCATTTTTGGGGATTTTTAATCAACATATCCACTCCATCAGCACGGATGCGTTTCTGACGNACAAGGAGCCAGCTTGTCTGTGTCCACTGCATTTCTGCAGTGAAGGGGGGGGGGGCTGAAGCATAGCGCGGTGTGTGGAGAGCTGTGTGGGTGTAATTATGGCTTGCTCTTTTTTGGGGGATTTGACTGCTGTTGGGAGGCATTCTCTAACAGCTTCCTGGGAGACAGAGTCCCTTGTCCACCAAACTCATAGGCAATGACAGAAGGGAAAATTGCTGCCTGGCTCTCCCAGGAGCCAGTGGTTTTGTTTTGCATGCTGCTCTCCCTTTGGACCCCCCTGGCCTCTATTCTGCTTTGATGCATCCCCCCGCACCTCAGTCCCTTCATCGCATACCCCAGAATTGTGTGCTGAATGTGTGCAGCTGCCCAAGGGATGTTCCCTGATCTTCATCCCAGATGCACTTTCAGTGAGGTGAAGGGAAGTGCCTTTGGGGCAGAGCCTTACTGAACTGCAGTGCATTGCCTGAGGCTGTTGGATGGATATGAGTACCCACAGCAGCAGGAGGTGACAAACACAGGTTCTGGAAGCTGCATCTGTGAGAATACCTGGGCAACGGTTGTATGGAGGGGGGAGACCCCAGTGCTGCAGTCCACATGTGTTTCCAAACCTCTTTATATCCTACAGACCCCAACACCAGGCACTCCACTCCCATTGCTGTTCTCTGACATTCCAGCCTCAAATCTCTCTCCTCCCACAGTCTATTAAGCTAAAACACACCCTGTGAGGTTCCTGCTGCTTTCACAGTGTTTATGTGTGCAGCTCTCCTTGGCCAGGGTGCGTGGGCTTGTGGGAACCTTTGAAGATTACTTCTATTCCATTTTTTGAACAGGCTTCAGTCTCCTCTCCAATCTTTTTATTTCACCTCCTTTCACCGCATCGGCCCGATTTTTGCTGAGACTTAACAGCGGCGAACAAGATTAAGACTGGAGCTTAGCCAGCATTAGGGGAAGATATCTCCTTCCTGATGTGCTGGCAATTACTATACCCCAGTGCCAGAATCTCTCTCCAGAAATGCAGGCATTTCTGCCCAGTTGGTTTTGCAGTGTGGAGGCTGCAGGGCACCAAGCATGGCTCTGTGTCAGCTTCTCTGTGCCTCAGCAGCCACTGATTGCTTTTGGCAGCTGGAGGGGTTGGGGTGGTGGGGGAGAGCACCAAGAGGGTCAGGTTGGATGTTAGGGAAAAAATCATTCTTAGAAAGCGTAGTGAGGCAGTGCCCAGGGAGGTGGGGGAGTCACTGTCCCTGGAGGTGATTAAGGGAAGTATAGATGTGTCACTGAGGGATGTGGTATAGTGGGCATGGTGGGGACATCTTGATGGTAAGACTGGATGATCTCTTCCCTTAAGTGCTCCAGGTGGGAGCAGCTGGCCCTGCAGAGTGCCCATCAGAATGCACTGAGGTATGCCAGGTCTCATCTGCCAAGAGCCACCTCCTTGGTGAGCTCTCACCAACTCAGCACTGATGGGGAGCACCAGAGACTGCAGCATACCATGTGTCGCATCCCTAGCCCATGGCAAAAGCCAGCCCCTACAAAACATGTCCCTGGGTTTCAAGTACCTAAGTGCAGACTTTTCCCTCCTACTTGAGGGACACCAGAGCTTCACAAGGGAGGGAAGTAAAGAGACCCTGAAATGCCTCCCAGCTTCCAAGAAGAGGTGTAAGAACATGGGCTTGCTGCAGGCATCTGTTGCAATTGCAGCAGCTGAACTTGGCCACAGATGAGCAGTTAGCATTATTTACTATTGTATAAACATTCCTGATACAGCATGGAGAGAAGTCATTGAAACCCTGCAGCTCTAAGCAAAAATGCCTAAGGACATTAACAACAAGTAAACTGTGCTCCTTTAAGTTCTGCTAGGGAGGCCAGTGGGTTCCTGCAGAGCTGCAGTACAGAGACAACCAGGCAGCATTCTGGCTGGCTGCATCTCCCCGTGGGGTTTTCCCATGAGCCCCAGCTTGTGCATGTGCAGGCTCTGCTCTGAACTCAGCTATGCCCTTTGGAGAGCCCCAAACCCACCTATTTCCCAGCTACTAGGAAGTCACAGTGTGAAATGCAATTGGTATTCCAATCCCAGTGTTTATCGCCTCCTTCACCTTCCTGATTCCTTTTCCCCACGCTGAACTATTGTGACAAAGGTTGACAAGGAGCCAGCTTGTCTGTGTCCACTGCATTTCTTCAGTGAAGGGGAGCAATTGCTTCTGTTCCTGCAGCTGTGTGTCCCCAAAATTTACACCAGGAGTAGCAGACCTTTCAGAGCACGTGTCCTGCTTGGGAGTGATGCTGTTGTCTACACACCAAACCACAGTTCTTGGTCCTGTGACTGACATGTGACAACCTGTGCATTGATGGCATAGCTGCAAATTCCCATTTGAAACTCCAATGGAGCTCCTGCTGCTCAATTTGCTGAGATCTTTTCCTTTTTCACCAAATGCTGCCAACTCTATTCACCTCCGCACTCTTTCCTACGTACATGTTCTCTTTTTATGTATTGATCCCGAGGAGGAATATAGCATTTTAAGCCCCAAACTGGGGAGAGCGCCAGAAGAACAGAACCATAAAAAAAGAGCTGGTGATGGCATCCTTCCCATCCCCAGGATGACAGCAAGAACCATTTTGACACTCAGGATCAGATCACGTATCCGCTTGGTGATCTATTCCCACTAGCTAGCTTGAAAGAGGGATCTCACTGTTCACACTGGAAAGGGACAGGGAGGCTCCTTCAGGCCATGCCTGATGTAGTAGCAGAGACTGAAAGCAAAGTTCTTGCTTCCATCAATACCCCCTGGGACAGTTTGCATCTGCTCTCGGCCTGGGCTGTCCTCCCACACCCTTCATTCTCCTTGGAAAATCTTCATGTCGCATTTCTTCAGTCTTCAAATGATTTTATTTTTTTTAATCCACAAGTTCACTCCAGCACCTAAAAATCAAACCGTGTCCTCTCTGCTTCATCTATCATCACTGTCTGTATCGGTGGGAAGCTGGAGCCCAGCTGGAGCAGTTATTGATGTCGTGTGAGCGCAGATGCAGCATCTGCTGCTGTGCCCGGTCTGCCTGGTGAGCCTGAACAGACAAAACCTGGATGTGTTGAGCAAATGCCCTCAGAGAGGAAACAAATGTTTCTACCATTCAGGACATGCCCCAGCTCAGAGAAGAGAGTTTAGGCTTATGGAGGGTTTTTCATCCTCTGAGTTTTCCAAGTGGACCCCTCGGACCAAGCTTCTGCTGGAATGTCCCACAGCTCTGGGAAAGGGGAGGGAACCCACATAGCTGCCAGGTCACAGCACGGCCCCATTTTATTGCCAGGAGGAGAGCAAGCATCAGCAATGGCAACTCAAACCCTCCTCTGTCTTCCGACGGATGATGTGGAGCAAGGACAGGAGGCGAGAATAGCAAATGCCCCTCCGTGCAGCCCTCCAGAGCCTGATTTTCCCCAGCAGCAAGCTCTTAAACGCCTCGGGTTAATACTTCCCTCCACTTGCATCGGTTTTCCACCAGCGCAGCCCTCCCGGTGCAGCCCAGAAGAGCGGCCGCTGTCCGTGGTGCTGCCCGCTCCCCGAGCGCTGCGGAGCGCAGCGCTTCACCTTCCGCCTCCCCCTGTAGTTCCAGCCCGCGGTTCCAAGCGCCGCAGCACAGATTGCACGGCTGACACTGCAAAGGAGCTTCGGAGGGAGACCGACAGAATTCAGAAGGGGCTGCAGGTGTGCCCAGACTTGCACAGGGCTCTGGTTATGGGGCAGCTCCCTCGGGAATCCCACTAGCCCTGCACGATAGGGGACCTGGCACAGGGCTGGAGTTGCCTCTGCTTCTCCCAGCGCTGTTTCTGCAGCCCCTGCGCAGGCAGTGAGGAGAGCACGAGCAAAGCCTCATTCATTGTGGCAGCAGAGTCCCCTGGGCTCTGTGTTCGTGAGGACTCTGTAAATAATTGGTTTGATCAGTTTGCCAGCTAAACCATAATACCAGAAGGGACGAAAAGCTACTTGAATGAAACATTTCATCTCCTGTTTAAGTTCGGAGAATCCCACAACAGAAGACCTCAAAACAAATGTCTCTTCTAAGTGGAAAACAAGGACTATTTCCTTTCCAACACGCTGGTGCAGGACATTTTGTGCTTCTCAGCATTCAGACTCAGCGTTGTTTCTTTTCTGTTCAAAACCATTCACTGTGAATCTGAAGAGGCTTCTTCCTGCCTGAGCCTGCGCTGCTGGTAAATCAGGTGTTGGAAAGGCAGTGCTCTCCCCTTCCTCTCCTATGCACAGCATCGGCATGCTTCATCCCTACCTTAGGCACAAGTAAAAGAGCAGTTGAATCAAGAAACCACCACAGATGAAGAAGAGCAGGGAGGGCAGCTGCTCAGTGCTCCCAGTGCATACAACCACCTGGAAGGTGTCCCCAAAACAGCATCATGCTCCGATCCCCAGCCTCTGCTCAGGCCATCCCCAGCTCTGTAAGCACTGTCATGCCCCAGGTCTCCATTCTCATGTAGCAGAAGGGATGGTCAAACAAATTGGTGCTATGAATTTCCACACGTACCACTTCACATCCTGCGTCTTGAGGGGGAGCTGAGAGCACATGTATGAACCCCTGGATTTTCTGTGATCTGTTCAAGCCCATAACTCCTCAACAGCTGCATCCTCCTGTTGCATTTTTCCCTACTTCAGCTTCATCTGGGTCCCTGAAGGACTTCTGGGGCAATCTGGTGCCTTGCTTTGAAGTTGAAAGAGCTCTTTTCACCTTCGCTGTTGCTTTGATTTTCATTATTTACTCCTTTGACATGTGCTTCCTATAAACCCATCATCCCAGAGTGGCTTCTGTGCATGTACTAAAAGCAACATCAGCTGCAGCTGCTCAGTTACAAGGAAATTCCATCTTGGAGCTGCGATGCCTGCAGCTGCCTCCTATGGCTTTGATGCTGCTCAGATCTCATGCTTGAGGGTTAAGGTGATCATTGCAAGAATCAGCAAGGGAGAACCTGCGTAGGAAGAGCCTTGCAAAATCCCCTGGGTGCACTGCTGTTATTTACTGCCTGTGCTCCTGTAGCCCTTCTCATCCCCACTGAGACTGGTCCTGGCTGTAAGACATTGAGTGAGCATGGGGAAATGGCACGTCCCTGTCCTGCTGAACTGAGTCAGTGAGACAGTGGTTACCAGCATGCTACCAGTGGGAAAGGAAGAAGAGATTTTCTTGTCTCTTGGGGGGGGGGAAAGGCTGTGGCAGAGCCGAGGGAACTCATTGCCCATGGTGGCAGTTCATCAAATGGCATCAAATCCCTATTTGTGATCTTACTAGAGGGTGATGAGGCACTGGGACTGATGCCCAGAGAAGCTGTGGGTACCCCATCCCTGGAGGTGCTCAAGGTCAGGTTGGTTGGGGCCTTGGGCAGCCTGAGCTGGTGGGCGGTACAGCAGAGGGTTGGAACTGGATGGGCTGTTAGATACCTTCCAACTTAAGCCATTCTGTGATTCTATGATCTCTGCAAGAGGCAGGAGCAGGCCCTTTGAGGAATAGGCTCCTGCATCTCACAGGCTGTTACCAGCTAATGAAGGATAATTATTTCTCCTGCATGTAGCTGTAACAAAGTTGATTCCCAGTAACTCTGACCTACAACGTGCCAAGAAGGAATCTGTTACTCCTGTTTACAAGGAGAATGCCAGCAGCAAAAAGAATACCCGAGATGCTTGGCAAACCAGGAGAGCAGGAGCAGGGAGTGGCAGTCCAAAACCCTCAGCCCCTCGTGCATCTCACCAGCTTATTTTCACAGGGCAGCAGCCCAACAGGTGGGAGAGGACCCACTGTAACACCATATGCCTTGTGTTTTTTCGATGACGATGACCCTCTCTAAAAATAAAATAAAATAAAATAAAATAAAATAAAATAAAATAAATGAAGAAGAAGAAATCTCTATGTACTAAAAGCAATAAGGCGAGGACCTCGCTGCCCGCCGTTCCGCAGAGGGGCAGAACCAGCCCGGTGCCAGCTGCTGCTGTCGGCTCCCGGGGCGCGGTGCCGGCAGCTGTGTGACGGGGGCTCTTCGAGGAGCCCCCCCGCTGCCGCCCAGCCCTCTGGGGGCGGGAGGCGGCCCCTCGCGGGGAGCTAGGACCCTGCGCGGAGCCCCTCCTCCGCCCGCCGCCGACTCGCAGAAGAGATGCCCAACTTTCCCCTGCCTCCCCGGCGGCGCGGAGCCGGGCGGGAGGCGGCGGGGCTGGAGCGCGGCGCAGCGGGTATCGGGGGGGTCCCGCCGCCGCCGCTCCCCCCAAGCCCGCAGCCGGCCCTCGCCTCGCCGAGATGCCCGCGATGGTCCTGCTGCTCTGCCTGGCCCTAGGGCCGGCGCTGCGTTCTGCCAGGTAAGCACCCCGCCGGACGGACGCCCGCCCGCTGCCTCAGTTTCCCGTCGGGGTGATGGGCACGGAGGAGGCTGGAGTTGCGGGGCGGCTTCAGCGAGGGTCTGGGCACCGCCGTGCCCCCGGCGGCTCCTGGCAGCCCGCCTCGAGGCTCCGCGTCCCGCCGCACCGTGCCCGCGCGGTGCCTTTGCGCTTCGGGTCCCCATTTTGCACGCCCCGAATCGAGGGGACGCCCCGTTCCCCACATCTCCATCCCCTCTCCAGCCGAATCCCGCCGAGGGCTAAGCTCTGGGGGGGGCAGCCAAAGGAAGCTCGGCACCTCCCGGCCGCTCCGCGCATCACCGGAGCGTTTCCACCCGGAGCTGCGCGGGGCGGAAAGGAGCGCGGGGCCCCTCCACTGCCCCCCGTCCCTCGGCACCTGTCGGGAGGGAACAGCTCAGGCTCTGCCCCGCTCCACAGGTTGGCCCCGGTGTCGGTCCGAGAGCGCGGTGCTGCGCGGATCGGGGCGAGGGGGCAGCGGGGGCGTGGGGCCGCGGGCACGGCTCTCCCCCAGTGCCGGCGCTTCGTAGCGCCTTTCTGTAAACAGCAGTGAAAGGCCCCACGCACGAGGGGTTTTCAAGTTTCTTTTTCTTTATTTTTTTCTCTCCTTCCTTTTTTATTTGTTTTTTATTTATTTATTAATTTTTTTAGTTATTATTACCATTTTAACAATTGCTATCCCCTCTTGTGAGTTTAATGGCTGGATCGGAGAAGAACATGTCAGCAGATTGTTGCCCCCGGGGCTCGAGAGAAGAGGGATTTCACTGGCTGAAGCTAATTGACAGAATAAGCCGCCTTAAAGCCGATCAAATCCCATTACAAATGCAGTCAGGGGCAGGGAGCACGAATCCTGCTACTGATGGTCTTCTCTGCCAGACTCCCTGAACTCAGGCTGGGCAGGTCGGTCCCTGCTGCTGTCCTCCAGAGCCCGGCCGTGCCAGCCAGCACTGAGACTGAGAGAGCAGCCCCACAGCTCATGCCTGGCACCCAAGCTCTAATTGGGTGGTTCAGGGCTGAGAGGGACCCGTGGTGGTCACGGTTCCTGTCATGCTGTGCTTGGAGAGGACAGGCTGCAAAATTGCACGGAGGTGATGTTAAGTCCTGTATTCACATGCCCTTGAGTGAGAAGCTGTACCCTATGGCCGGCCCAGGTTCCCTTCTGCCTGCTGCCAGTGCCTACTTCTTCACTGAGCTGCAAGGAGAAGTGGCTGTGCATGGTGTGGGAGTGATGGAGCAGCAGAGGAAGACTGTGGGAGAAGAAGGAGTAAAGGAGCAAGCGGTACCACTTGGGTCTCATCCTGCACTCTCTGCATTTTCCTGGCTGCAGGCGGCCCTGTGTTGACAGTGGGTGCCTGGGTGATGAGCTCGGATCAGATGCAGTGTGTGCAAGCTCTCCTCTAAGCATGTGCTGCAAGACCCCAGTGCGGGGTGGGCTGGATGCTCTGTGCTGTGACTCAGCACTCCCCAGGCCATTTCCCCATCAGCATTTCCCATGGCACTGCCTGGCTGGGACCAGGCATCCAGCTCAGAGCCCTGGAGGTGTATCCTGCACAGTGTTACACATCCAGAAAGCTGGCACTGACAGTGCAGGCTTCACCAACAGGGCTTCAATGGGTGTGCTGTGCAAGGAGAGGTACAACGACAGGTGAAACATATTGAGTACTGTTCAGTGAGCCCCCTGTCCCTAAATTCTCTGCCTACGTCTAATTTAGATTAATTTACCTGAATGTTCCTGTGCCTACAAGCCCTTGGAGGCATTGGGATGGGTGACAAGGACACATTAGCATGCAGTAATTGGGATTGAGCGCTGTGTTGTTTCAGCCAGGTGAAATGTCCTTGCACTGTGTTGCTGTCTGTTCCTGTGGTGCAGGCGAGGCATTGAGCTGCGTTCACAGAGGGGTGGGATGCATCACACCTTACCCTGAACATCTCTGCCTCAGGACTGGGGATGGTGTGCAGGGCAGGCGTCAGCACCCCGATGGTGGCACCCTTTAGTGTGAAATGCTACCAGCCCCAGACTTTGTCAGCACACCCAAGGCTGCTGGGCAGGGTCATGGCAGAGCTGTGAGAAGCACTCGGTTCTGCTGGTCTCCCTGCGGTTCCCCAGCCCATGCCACCAGGACTGGACAGAGCTGAGATCCCCAGCAAAGGGGTGGAAGAGCAGCAAGTACTCAGCAACCTGGGAATGCACCTGCTGAGAACCACTTAGCTGGCCTTGCTTTTAATCTGCCCATCAGCATGCTTGGGAACCTCAGCAAAACAGGTGCCTGCTCAAGTAAAGCAGAATAAGGGAGGGAAGCAACTGGCAGTGTCCTGCAGTAATGCCCAGGGTTGCCCAAGGAGGGTTGTCCAATCCCATCTGTACACCTGGGCACATCGGACAGGACACTTCCCTGCCATGCTGCCTACTCAGAGCAGGACTCCCTGCAGGTCCCCAGCTTTGCCCTGCGGTGTCCCCATGCCCTCCTGTGCCGCTGTCCTCATCACTGCGCTCCCAGCTGCACCCTGTGGCTGTGAGCAGCAGTGCTGTGAGGTGGCTGTTTTGACATTTCCACGAGCAGAGGTGAGGAAATGTGGCTCTGCCTTTCCTCCTGGCTGCACGGAGTCATATGGGAGCTGGCTTTCCCCTGTCACCCAGCCAGAGCTGTGTTGTGCGAGGAGACAGAGCCACAGGGACAGCACTGTGCACAGGAGCATTGGGCATCACTGCAGGTTTGCGGTGTGACATTCCTATCTGCAGCAGGAGTGGGACATGCACAGCCTCCATCCTTTAGCTCCCGTCCTCTGCGATAGCTCCTGGGCTTTTCCCTCGTGGTTTGAACTGGGGCCAGTGGGGCAGGGGCTCTGGAGTGGCACTGGAGTCATATCTGGCCATGAAGAGCTGCTCTGTGTGCATTCACCAAAAGCATATTTTCTCCAGCAAAAGCTGGCTTGCTTATGCTAAAATGGCTTAGTGTGGTTTAGTAGCCCAGGATTAGCTGCATTAGGAAAAAAAAAAAAAGAAGAAGAAGAAGAAGAAAATATTTTTGGTAGTGTCACTGCATCTGTAATATGGATGTGGCTCCTACCCCAAACTGCAGCGTGTTCAGCAACAGTGCAAAATGGAGAAAGCCAGAAAGCTGAGGTCAGGGTATGCAGTCTGGCCTGATTTAGCCCAGGGGGACGTTTAGAGCTTTGCCATGGCCCTAGAGATGCAAGGGCTGGGTTTGGAGGGGCAGCAGGAGGGCAGAGTGCTGGCAGGTGATGTATCCTGGGTTGGGTCCCAGAAGGGTCAAGGGAACACACATGAGTTTTTGCTGTGTTCCACTCTGCTGAAGGCAGCAAGGAAAGCAGCTGGGCTCACTCTCCCCTGCTGGGCTGTGGGCAGAGATACACATCCCTTCATGTCCCCCCTGCCCCCAGGAGCCAAGTTTGGGGTGGGTGCAGCCTTAGGACTGTGGAGCTGCCCCTGGGCCGTAGTTGGAAGGCAGCGAGTTGGCGCTGCTGCAGCTCGGGTAGGGAAGCACAACCTGACAGCCCTGCTTAAGACTCCTTAAGCCTCGTTAGGAAGCGCAGTGCACAATCAGACAAGGAACAAGGAGCTGATGTAGCAGCACCTAACGTGCAGAGGCAGGCAGGAAGCCGCACGCAGCCCAGCCCTGCTGGGAGATGTGTTCCAGCACCTGAAAGCTGGGGAGATGCAAGGAGTCAGAGAGTGGCTGTGAAAGCAACTTTCATCGGGGGGTTAAAAGAGGAGCTTCTGATAAACGAATGGCAGCATGTCAGCGTAACACTTCTTTTCCCCTCATCATCTGCCTGGCGCTGAAGGCAGCCGTGCAGCGGAGGTGCCTGCTCACACCTCAGCGCTGCGGGCTCCAGCTGGGAGGTGTCAGCAGCAGGCAGCTCCTGCTGAGCCCCTGCCTGGCACCGCAGCAGGACACGCTGACACGGCAGACGATGAGTGGGGTGGGATGTAGGATCACTCGGCATCCTCTCACCTGTATGGCTGTGTCTTTGTAGGGACAGCGTTGTGAATGAGCTGCCCAGAGCAGTGGCGGGTGGTTGGAGCTTTCCCTGTGACCACGTGGGCCTAATTTAATTAGATGGGGGTAGGAAAGCTCTTTTAGGAAAAGGGGAGGTACTAAAGGTTTAGAGAGGGCGTTTTTCATAGGGATGGGGAGAAGCTGCTGCTCGGTGTGATGTGTCCAAAGAAGGACAAATGCTGGTTTGGAACTGAAAGATATTCTGCTTTCCCCGTCTCTAAGTGGGGATAAAGGGTTGGTGAGCAGGGAATGGGCTGTGGCAGATCACGGCCTGAGGGCAAAGGAGTTTGCATAAGGCTTTAATTTCCCGGGATCTGTGCAGGGCAGATGGCTGCGTGCCTGGTGGGCCAGGCTTGTGTGCTGCCTGCTTGGTGGCTTCAGGACCTCTTCTCTGAAGTGTTTTCTTTATAAATGCTTTTTTTTTTTTTTGCCCCAGATACTGTTTGTCTTCCCCCAAAGATGCCCACTCCAGGTGTCAGCAGCCATGAGCCCAGCTGAGGCTCCTGGGGTCAGCAGGCAGCTCCTGGCTGGGACCCTGCAATGAGCAGAGGTGTGTCATCTCCACAGCATTGCTGAGAGGAGATCCCTGAGCTCCCCACACTCCTCCTCCTCCTCCTCCCCTTTAGTGCCTCTGAAACCCAGCTGTGCCCCCACTCCCACTGAGCACTGGAAAGATGTCACAGTGATGTTTCTTTTGTCTCTGCTCCAGGTGTGAGAGCACAGAGGAGTACGATTACGATTACCTCAGCATCAATAAAACCTGGGTCCTCACCCCTAAGGCACAGGAGACGGATGCTACACAGATCCTCAACTCGCTGCTGAAGAACTATGATAACAAACTGAGGCCTGATATTGGCAGTAAGTGTCCCGGAGCTCTTGTGGGCAGCCTGGCAGTAGGTGGTGACCTGGCCCAGGTTTTCCATTAAAAGAATGAGGCTGCTATAGTTGGGCTTTTTGGTCAGGTGGAGCCACTCTTCTTCCTGCTGCACACCTACACCTCCCCTAGTCCTTCACTAGTGATTCTGGCCCCTTTTACACTTGTTTTATTTTCTTTACAGTTAAGCCCACGTTTATTGATGTGGATATCTACGTGAACAGCATTGGGCCTGTGTCTGTCATCCAAATGGTGAGTGGTATTGCTGCTGTAGGAGCAGAGCGCTGCAACTGAGGGCACGGGATGTGGGAGGCAGCTGGCCCTCGCTGCTGGCTTGTGTCCTGCTGGTGTCATTACAAGAAAGGCATTGAGGCACTGGAACATGTCTAAAAGAAGGGCAATAGAGCTGAAGGGTCTGGGGCACAAGTGTTATGGGGAGTGGCTGAGGGAAGTGGATTGTTTAGTCTGGAGAAGAGGAGGCTCAGGGCAGACCTCATTGTTCTCCGCATCTCCCTGAAAGGAGACAGTAGCGAGGTGCAAGTCGGCCTCTTCTCCCAGGTAACTGCAATAGGTAATGGCCTCAATTTGTGCCAGGGAAGGTTCAGGTTGGAAAAATTTCTTCTCTGGAAGAGTGGTGAGGCACTGGAACAGGGTGTCCGGAGAGGTGGTGGAGTCACTGCCCCTGGGGGTATGCAAAAAAAAGCAGATGTGGCACTGAGGAACATGATTAGTGGGCATGGTGGGGACGGGCTGATGATTGGACTAGTTGATCTTAGAGGTCTTTTCCAACTTTAACATTTCTATGATTCTAAGTGGATTTGTTTGATTTCCTTGGGAAGAGGTGCTCTGACCTGTTGATAACTGGGGCCAGGAAGGCTTGACTTCCTGGTTAGGAGCAGTGTGAGCTCAGTGACCCTGCCGTCCTCACAGGTTTTCTCATATCCACCAGTCACGCGTGGATGGACATCTCTGCCTGGTGCCTTTTCCCACCCTGCCAGGGAGAACATGGGCACCAGGATGCTTCAGGTGAACTGCACTGCCCTGTCCGATCTCATGCTGTAGTAGCTGGGAGATGGAGAAACAGTTGCCATGTATGGTGAGAAATTTGGGTGCCCAGGAAGCCTGTGATACTGGGAGGGGGAAGCAGGAGGGGAGGGCCTCATGTCCAACACCGTGCTTCTGCTCCTGCCGCCTTAGATAATGGCACCATCACTGTGATGGCTTCTGCTCATGGTTCAATCCTCTGCTGCATTGGGAGCTCTGGAAACACTCAATAGAGGTGCTCCTTGCTCTGCAGAGCCTCCAGGCCATGCACTGGAGAGCAAGTGTTGATTATTTTTCACAGGAAGCTTTTGTTATTGTTTTCAGTGTGAAGTCGTTTTTCATCTTCTGTCACACTTTGAAAGACATGGCTATGTGGTAGAGAGGACGAAGGAGAGAGCCAGGACAGTCTGACTCTTTTTGTCTCTCTCCATGCAGAATGGAGCAGAAACAACCCACCCCCCTCCAAAAAAAAAAAAAAAAAAAAGGGGGGGGGGTGGAAAAAAAGAGTTCTCAGGATGGGTATGTTTTTGTTTTATTTTCCCAAGTAGAAAATTTCCACTGAGCAATGTCTTCAGGTACTGTAGATGTAGGACAAGTTTCAATCCATAAATCATTTCAAAGCAGCTCTTCCTGTCCTTGTATTTGTGGGTCTGGTCCCTGGGAAAAGAACCACAACCCATGGTGCCTAACCCAGGCTGTATGGCTGTCACCCCTGGCTGCCAGCACACATCTGCTTTGACCTGCCTGAAAGTGTGCCAAGGAAATCAAGCCAAGCCACGGTACATTTCCTCATGCTTCCTCTTTCCTCTTTGTCTGTTTCCTTTACCTCTTTATAGATCTCTTGGAAACCCCTCTCCTCTTGGAGATCTGCATGACCACACAGGGGGTGGGGAGCAGAGAGTGGCTCAGAAGAACCCACTCAGAGTCCAGCTCTTCTCCAAAGCAGAGGCACTAGGCACTGTTAGTCTGGTTTCCTAAGAAACAAAGCTTATGCCATGGTGATGCGTATGTGAGGAGTATGTACATCCATCCCAGTCCTTCGGTAGTTTTCGATCCACTGGGCTAATAATCTGGCAGCAAATACTGGGGCTTCAGGCATGTTAAGTTTCTTCAGTACATTGTGAAATCAAGCAGATAAAACAGGTGTCTCCACTGCTCCCTGCCCATCCTTGCCCCTCAAAGGGGTCCCAGGACTTCCTCCCAGCAGTGGCCAGAGATCTGAAGACACCTCCATATGACATCCCCAACTGGACTTTTTTATGGGCATTTCTCCTGCCCCATCCTCTGAGGTAACTTCTTAAGGGCACCCCTGATTCAAACTTGAGCTTAACCTTCCTGCCTGAGATGCTGGGCTGATACTAAAGGTCCTGAGGACAGCTAGACCTAGGTCTTGTCACCTTGGTTGGCAGCCTTCTGCCATCTGCACTGCTGAATTCTTCTCCTGGCTTAGGAGAGAGGTTGCACCCACCTGTAACTTCTGAAGAACAAGAAAAGGGCTGTAACAAGGCTGCCACAGTGTCTCAGCTGAACTTGGCTGCTTCACCTGTTTGTTCTTCCCCACTGATGCAACAAATTAAGTCATTCAGTAGGTCGTGCCAGCCACTGGCAGGCTGGCATCAAATGTATGATCCAGACTGTCTTTGCTAGGCATGTACCATTCCCATTTTTAGAGCTTCTTCTGTAAGGGAAGCTCTACCTTCTCTCAGCTGTCAGGCTTGTCCCATATACCTGATCTTTCCTTTTTTTCCCCCCATACACAACCTGAGGGAATGCACATTTCCATGGGAAGGGAACCAGAATCTCAGATCTGGATCTCTCCTGAGCCCATGGTGAGATTTCCTTTAGCTGTTCTGCCTGTGCATCTGTGGTGCCTGCTCAGACACAGCCTTGTGCAAGCTGAAAGGCCCACTGGAGGGGAAATGTTGCATTGATCTCTTTCAGGTGCATTGCAATGGCAGCATCTTGAGTGTAAATATTTCTCTTGCATGAGGCCAGACTGTATAAAAGGTAAACACCTAGTTTTGCCTTAAGAAATACAGCACTGTGTCTGTGGCTACTAGGTTAGACCTGTACATCTGAAGGCTGCAAGAGCATCTGATGTGCTGGCAGAGGAGGAGGCTCCAGGAAAACAATGCAGTTTGACTATTGGTGTCCTGATCTTTTTCTCGCCCCTCACAGGGTTAATCACTCACTTCTGCCTTCAGCCTGGTGATGCTCTGTCAGTGCTTGGAAGCTGGTCCTGCGTAGCTGCTGCTCAACCTCCAAATGATAAATCATGTCAGGATGCAAAACTGATTCCGGTCCTTAAAAATGAATAGGTGATTTGAAAATGCCCTGTGCCGGGTGTGAATTCTGCATCTTTCTCATCAATCACTTGTCATAAATAACATTAACATTCAGGAGTCAGCAGAACGCAGGCAGGTTTGGAAGGGGAAGAAATGTAAAGTGATTTCCTGGTATCTCTTGTAGATCAGAATGGCAGTCTTGTTTCCTATTTAGGTACTTGAGCATATTTTACATTCTCTTCTCTCTGTGAAAAGGACTTTCTAAGCAATGCCAGCTCTGGGGCAGTCGCCAGAAAGAAAGCAAGGAGATGGTTAAATAATAGGAATAGGGTTTAGGAGCTTGTGGCCTACAGAAGGATACAACCCTACAGAGTAGGGCTGAGATGAAAAGGTGTGAGGATAAGCTATTTCTTTCAGGCCCCAATGCTTCATGTTCCATTTGCTGAGTGGGGCGGGATTTCCAAAGGGGTACAAGTGGCTTCCCTGTCCCTTGAACCTGTTGTGTTTGAGGCACCTGGGCTTCCCAGGGTATTGAGAAGATGCCTTTGGGGAAAGGCACGCGGCTGTGAGCTCTTCCAGGTCTGCCTGCTGCCGCTGGGTGCCAGCCAGCAGCACCTCAAGCCAAATGAGTTATCACCCACAGTGCTGTAGCTTTCCAGGCTGTGCCACAGATTTGGATGCCCAATTAGATTCCCATTAACGCAGACTGTGTTAGGTGTCCTTGGCATGTCACTAAGCCTGGTGCAAAAACCTGCCTTGCTTCTTTAAGTCTATTTGCAGGCAGAGATGCCAGGGAGGGCTGTGGTAGTTGGGGATCTAGGGATGGGGCTTTGGTTTCAAATTTGTCACTGACCGGTTGTTTGCTGAAGGTATTTGCTCCTGGTTTTGTTTAGTAATGGCATTATCACTATAGATTATGGCTGTAACTGGTGTCAAGGGCACCTAGAGCTCTGTATCACCTTCCTTTAGGGATGCTTAACACTCAGGAAATGGTTCTGTAGAAATAAAGCATTTGAAAAAGGTTGGAGCTGAGTGCCTTTCAGTCCTGAGGATGCCCATGAAGTGTTCATGAGGGTCAGCCTGGGTGAGACTAAAAAACTGCTTCTGTTCCCAGCTTGACAATGGAGAAAGTCCTGCTCTCCAGTTCCTCCCAGAGGTCTGACTTACAATGTACTCTTCTTTCCTTCTTGAACAAAACCAAGTATGAGGCTCAAGGACTTTATGTAGAGAACATAGTGCAAGCACTGCAGCAGCCTCCTGGCCAAGAGGAGGGACACGTGCTTCTCACCAGGGGCTTGCCTTGGTGTCTTCAGGTGCTCAGGCTTAGAGGTAGTGAAGGTAGCGTTAGTTCTGGTGCTGGAGAGACTCCTCTGTGGTGCATGTTGAGGGTATTAAAAGCAGAGAAGGTGCCCCTGTGTGTGCAATTCTGTAGCCAAACTTGATAAAAGGTCTCCTGTGGGGATTGCGCACCATGTTGGTCTTAATGATACTGAAGACAAAAAGAGCAAAACGGGGCTCTGCCATTCACCAGGAGCCGGATTCTGCTGCTCCTGAAGTGTGTGCAATTTCCATGGGGTAGCACTGAGCTCCTGCCTCCACTATTGCAGCAAATTATTTTCCTACCTCCCCCACTGAGGGGGAGACTGGTACCCGAGGAGGGTGATATGTCCAAATGCAGGTATTAAATATTCTCTCCCTCCTCTCTTTAGGAAAGAGAAGCTACGCACGATTAAATTCATAATGCTGTGCTTGGCTGCAGTAGTTACCATGCAACACGCTAACGAAATTGAGGATGAAGAACATATTTTCCCATGTCTAGAGTATTGCAGAATAGATTTAATAGATTTGCATGTATGATGCATTTGTGAAGCCCTGGGAAGAAGGGAGGAGGGGTGGGGGAAAAACAGGGGAAATGTTTATTCGTTATCAGATGATGAATAATTAATTTACAAACGTTGTCTTGTTAACTATAAATTAAATCCTCATTTGACACACTTTATAATTTAAAAGTATAAGCACAGCATGAATGAAGAGAACTCCCCACTGGCTGCTTTCATGAAATCCCGAGGAGCAGGGAGGGAAGGTCGGGCTGCCACAGCTAAAGCTGACATGGGGCAGTGGTGAGGAGGGGGGTGCAGCCCTGGGGGGCTGGGGCTCTTTGTCCCCACCCACAGATGTTCAGCGGGGTTTTCTGCATCGGGCTGGCTTGGTGGGGCAGGGAGGCAGGGGCTGCCCACTCGGTCCTATTCCCTCATTCTCCCTCACTGCTTGGAGCTGCGGGTGGTTGAGAGGCTGAAGTGTGGCTCTTGGAGCAAAATCCCCATGGGTGCCACTGTGTGCGGTGAGTTGGCAGCTGTCTGTGATCAGCTGAACTGTCCCAGCAGTGAGGGCATTGACCTCCAAGAGGGGAGCTGGGTTGTACCGGGCTAAGCCTCACTGAGAGCCCTTTGGCATTTAGTGGCATCTCACTCTGAAGCAGAGCTGTGTCCTGAGGAGCAAGCTGGGCTTGTGGGAAGGCAGCGTGCATGGGAACCACTGCGGGAAGCCCTGAGCAACAGCCCTGGTGTCAGGCTGCAAAACTGGGGTTAATATCTTCATTTCTTCTTAATAGATGGGGAAAGCGAGACCAGTAATAATCGTCTGGCTCTGAGGAACACTTAAGTCTTGATTATACTTAGCTTCAGCTGCTTTGGAATAAGTAGGAAGGAAATGAAATGAAAATGGCTCGCTTTTTAAGATGCTTGAATGTTGTGCTCTGGAGCGCAAGATAAGCCTATAGGTAAAGGGAATGTGTTACCTCCCCCTCCTTCCCTGATAATACTCCAGTGGTTGCACAGTGCTTCTCAACTGAAAGGACTTAAACACGCTTCACAAATCATCTGTTTAGGAGGCAACAGCCCAGATGTACCCATGGCTGGGGTGGATTGCAGTGTCTACAGCTCACAATGGTGTTCTGCCAAGGACCATGCGCAGCTCTTGGCCTGCCTGGTGTGCAGCATAGGAAACATGTTCATGTAATGAACAAGGTCAGGTTTTGGTCCCCGATAAAGATGTATGTTGTAGAAACGTAAAGTGCTGGGAAATGAGTATGAAGGGTCCTGGTGCTTTTTCTGGCCATTGGTTTCCACGCCTGAGTGGCAGCTCAGCGCAGCTCCTCACTGGGGCTGGCGGTGCGTTTATAACAGCTCCACAAATACTCATTTGCTCAGAGCGCTCCTATCTCTCAATTCCTTGGCATTCAGAATCGGCCGCCTGAGCCTGGCCCAGTGTGTCCAAGCATTAGGAGAGGGACTGTTCCCCATGTAGCCGCTCATGCTCCCATGGTAGTGCGGCTGGGTAGGCAGAAAAGGGCACCAGCCCTCCTGGAGCCAACGTTTGTCACTGACTTAAGAAAAAATCCATGAGGCCACTGAGGAATAGCAGCAGTCATGTGTTACATGTGGGACAAATCATGAGCTGCACAGAAGGTCTAATGAAATAAATGAGTTACTCCCACCCTGAACGTATCCCAAGAGCTTCACAAGTTTCAGGGTCTGCTCCCAAACCAGATAAGGGCTGATTTATTCACTATGAATAATTCAACCAGCTCCATTTATTATCTAGAACGTACACTAATCCCCTCCAGATATTTTCTGTGTGACATCCATGTCGGCATTTTATTTATAGGCTGTTTATTGTGCAGAAAACACGAGGAGTTTGTTATCAGCAACAATGAACAAAAAGCTGGGGGTTTGCCTCTAAAATTTGGAGCTCAGTAAAAGATGAAAATCTGGACAGCTGGATTCTGGAGAGGAAAAGTGCTGTTTTTTGGAGGCATTTCAGAGAGCAAAGCCCCAAAGTTAATTAACATCCCCAGTCAGATGCTAAATGGGGATGGTGACTGCACCCTGTTGGGTTTCTCAAAGAGCAGCGTCAATATGGCGCTCAGGAAGCCTGCAGATCTCGGGCAGCGTGGGATAAGTTAGCATTCATAATTTATAGACTATCCTGAGTTGGAAGGGACCCATAAGGATTATTGAGCCCAACTCCTGGATCCTCACAGGGCCACTCAAAAATCAGACCTAAAGCAAGTAATTAAGCAAGTGGCTTCTGTAAATTCTTTCACAGATCTGTTTTTCTGGCCTTCTGCTGGCAGAAATGATTCAATTCTGCATTTATTTTGTGCCAGCTGTTGGAGAAAGCTCCCATTTCTTCATCCAATCTTAATGCAGGGTTTGGTAGCCCAGAGCCCTTGCAGGTAGGGAAGGATGTTTACTGTGGTGAGCTGAGGTGCTTGTGTTGTAACATGCAATTCCTCACCCTTAACCACAGAAAACCTTTCTAACATAGTTCATGGCCACAGCAGCTGCATCTATGCCTCCCTTTCCAGGGGTCTCCACCAGCACTGGGGCTCCTGTTGTTTAACAGACTCTAATGACAGCTTTCCAAAAGCAGGGAGCTCTCCTTGCTCTGGGTGGGGTAGTCAGGCTGCAGGGACATCCCTGAGCTCCAGTGCGATCTGTCTCAGTCAGTAGGAGCTTTGCCCTCTGCTAGAGCATCAGAAGAGGCTTTGCTGGGGTGCACAGGTGTGGAAGTTGCTTGGATCAATGAGAAGTAGGAATTCTGCCTTCATGTGCCTGGGGGATGCAGGCTTGGAGCACAGCTGCAGCTCATTGAGAGGAGTGCGGATGCGGCTGTCTTCATCACAAACCCATCAGCTAATGGAGCTGCTCTCCAGGTACCCAGAGGCTGATGTCTCAGCACAGACATGGATTTGTGGCCAGGCCAGGAAGCATGTGTTTGACTCTAGTACTAATCTGTGCTCTGAACCTCATTAAATTGATTCTTCCAAGTCAAAGGGAAAGCACTGTTGTGTCAAATTTGAAAGATATAGGCTCTGAGCTGTACCAATAGTTGTCACTTGATGGGCTGAATTATTTTTAAGGCAGTTGATTTATCTGAGCTGAAGGCTTTAGATCTCTCCACAGGAGAGTTCAGGATATTTAAGGTGCATGAGAGGAAAGTCAGTGTGGTGGTAGAGGCCAGGGTTTGTGATCTGGGGTTCACAGGGAGGGTTCATCTGGGGTTCACTGGGGGAGCAGCTCTCGCTCCTTCCTCCCACCTTATTTGGGACAAACAGACATTCTTTAGCATTCTGAGGGCAAATGGGTTGAGGGACAACCAAAACATTTACATGTGTCAGAATGCTTTGATTTGCTTTTCATGTGGTGATAAATTCTGCCCTATAAAGCGTCAGAATGAGGACTGGGAAATAGAAGTTGAAATGAAATGAATCAGATAAGGGTAAAGCAAAATATTTTGTTAGCTTACTGATGGAGAAAAAGTTTCTAAGCAAAGTGATGTGGTTGCAGTAATTCACTTCAGATTTTGACGCTTTTAGTTTATTTTCAGAAAAGTTTTTTTCGGTAGATATTGGCTCTATTTATTTCCCGCACCCTCAGATGAAGCCATCCTACCATCTCCCTTAAAGGCTGGCGTGAAATCTGCCTGCAGTAAGTGTGCAGTGAAATGGCACGTTTCTTCAAATTCAGCAGCCGTGGGGGACCACAGGCAATATGCATCACAAACCTCTCCGTGCCTTGATGCTAAATGCTGAATACTTGGTCTGTTGCTTCCCAGGAGAGGTGCTGGGAGATGGAGACAGAACTTATGGTGTCAGGGCAGGGCTGCTTGCCTCGGCTTCATGTGATGAGGCTGTCAGTGAGGGGCTGCTGTATAATCACCCATGACACAAAGTGCATGTGAGCAGGCCCACATGGGGCTGTGGCAGCACTCCGCTTCTGTCTGCCTCCCCCCATGCATGTGTAGGGTGCCTCAGTCTTCAGCCTTTTGTGCTGGTGGGAGACGTGTTAGGGTCACAAGTGAGTGGGCAGGTAGGGCTTTGCAGCCATACAGCTGTATTGCATACAGCAGGCTGGCCTTCCCCAGTGTCACTTTGTTTTTCTGCAGCCATTTCGCAGCCATGTTGCTGAGACAGGTCTCAGTAATGCCAAATATAACAGCTCCTCAAACGCTGGAGAGATCACTCCCGCTGCACCGCAGGCACAGGAGTGAGCTTGGTCAGCAGCCTTGGGCATATGCTGGTGGCGTGGAGCTGATGGTAGCTGGGGACATTTTATGTCCATCTTCATGTAAAGAGAGCTTTGTTGTGAGGGTTCTGTGGTTGCTCTCTGGCCTGCAGTTAGCTGAAAATGGTTCAGCCGTCTGATGATCTTGAATGGCAGGTGGCGATGGTGGCTCCCAGGCAGGCGCACGGGGTACGTGTGAACCAAAACACAGGAGTGGGGGAGGGGGAACACCTCGTCTCCAGGTGGCTGGGAACAGGGGAGGTCAGAGCAGGTATGGCATGAACACGGTAAGCCTTGTTTCTGACACTTTCTCTTGGATCTGCTTGGGGTGAGTTTTGGAAGGGGAGTATGCACAGAATGGATCTCTACAGAACAAAAATAGGGCCCTGGTTTTTGAGGAAAAGTCATTTGCAGCAACCAGATGCTATGGGAAGTAAGCAGCCAGGAGCAACAGAGCCGCAGGTCCTGCTTGCCCAGTGGCTGGTGTCTTGGCTTCCAAATGGCAGTTGCACCTGGCTGAAATGTGGCTGTGTTGCGGGAGAGTCACTTAGCATGATGTCTCTTCTGTAACTGTGGTCCAGCTTGCTTTGCCCTTGAATATTCAATAATTGATACAGAAACTGTCCTTCTTCTGTAACCTGATTCCTTTCTCCCAGCTACTTCCCTCAGCCTGTGCTCCCTTGAAATTATATTAGGCTGGGCTGTGATTTTATGGTAGCTTGAAAAGAACTGAGAAAGGAAAAACAACATGAAGCGGGGAGAAGGAGCTAAATTGAGGAACTGGCAGGGCCAGGAGAGAAAACTGGCAAGCACAGCAAGGGGCATGAGAGACAAGATGAAACAGGTTTCCTTGAAAGAGTCATTGGAGCAGAGTACACTCGTTCTTTATCTAGGACCGGGAGAGAACAGTGTCAGGAGTGACAATTTCTGCAGAGGGCACAAAACCCTCCCCCTCTGTGTAAGCAGACTTCCTAAGATTCTCAGATTTTCTTTCTTTTTTCTTTTCTTTTCTTTTTTTTTTTTTTTTTTTCATTTTAGGTATGTATTTTTTCCTTGGAGATGAGGTTTAGAAAGGGATTTTTACATGCAAACACTGGTTTTCCTCCTGGCCAGCACACATTTTTCTTCACAACGGACAGCAACCCAGGTACATGGGCATTGGGGGTGCACTGTGCCCTCTGAGACCTGTTTTGGTGAGAGGACAGTGTAGCATCTGCATGTGGGACATGGGCCTGTCTCTTAGGTGTCATCCTGGCTCGCTGATTCTTGCTGAGCCATGCTGCCCACCCAAGGCTTTTTCCTCGTGTGGCTTTATGCTGTGAATGTAACAGTTAGGGATGTGGTTTAGTGGTGGACTTGGTAGTGCTAGGTTGATGGTTGGATTAATCCTAAGGGTCTTTTCCAACTTAAATGCTTTTATGACTTTTCATGTGGGGCAGCCCTGGAAAGCCTGCTGGCCCACCACACACTGTGATTTATCCCCTGCACACAGCACAGCTTCCATGGCTGGTGGTTAGCATCACTCCTTCAGGACATCCTGCCAGCATGCTGCATGAAAAGGCGGTTTGAGAGCTCAGTGCATGTTGGGAGCAAGTAGGTCAGTCAGAGGAGAGCATAGTTAGGAGAAGCTTGTAGTGCATTCCTTGCTCCACATACTCTGTCCCTAAACTCCTGCAGCTGGCCATTAGCAGGAGTCTGCTGGGACAAAAGGACACTACCTGACATCATTTGCCCATTCTTATCCTCTCTGGCTTTGCACACTGCTGTGACATGCCATGCAATTTCTGTGCTGAGAGGATGCTTCCAGCTCTGATCCACATAGAAAGCAAAGCTTTCATGGCTCCCTTTCTCTGCCACCCTTCCCTTGCCATCTTGACCTCAAATCACAGCTTCTGTAGCAATTTATCCATCATTAAGTCTGGAGTGGGAGGGACTTTCTTTATTCTCTTTGCATGACAATTAGCATCCAGCTGAGATCATTAGGCATGTTTCAGTCCATAGAGAGAGTCAGTCCCTGCCCTGGAGAGCGTACGCCTTACTCGATGAAGCAAAGTCTCATAAGAAGGTAGCAAGGGGGTGGGAAATGATGTGATGCTTGAATAGGGCCACTATAATTGAAGCTGTTTCTGTTTGTGGGGGTGTATGGGCAGGGTAGCGATGCCTTCTTGATGAGGCAGAGAAGCAGAGTTATGAGCTACAGACTGAAGGGAGTGTAAAGAGGGATAGGGAAAGGAGGTGAATGAAATCAGAGTGCTGAGACCACTGTAGAGCTCTACAGTTTGCAGTGAACTGCTTGGCCTCTGTAAGATTCTCACCTCCCCCCCGTAGTGCAGAAGGAACTGGGTGTAAGTAAGAATCAGAGCCTAAGTCTCAGAGGCAGTGCTGAATTCGACACCTCCCAGTCCATTGGGTGAACCAGCAGCAGCAGCAGCAGCAGCAGCAGGCTATGTTAGGGTCTGGAAAAAAAAACAGTGGTGCTGCTGAACCAAAAGTCCCTTCTCCATGAGGTGTCAGGTTGGAGGTGGAGGGATACACCCAGTTGGTGAGCCCTACACCCAGCAGGATGCTTGATTTAATGCTTTGAAACAATATAGCTACATGTTTAATGTAATTTATTAGCCATCTGGTGGACTTTCCCACTTTTCCTCATTTCATCTGTGGGCCATTTCCCTGCAGCAGGACACAGCTCTTGTTCCTGCATCTGCTTTTGTGGGAG
Source organism: Pavo muticus (assembly GCA_016647715.1). Classification (NCBI taxonomy): domain Eukaryota; kingdom Metazoa; phylum Chordata; class Aves; order Galliformes; family Phasianidae; genus Pavo; species Pavo muticus. The sequence continues at coordinate 1,548,131 of JACDJE010000147.1, read as the reverse complement.
GCAGAGCTGGGGCAAGGAGCAGATCCAAGCAGGAGGAACAGACCATATTCCAGTCAATAAGAGCCTCGGAGATGTCCCCATGAGGAGAGCCTGACACCCCAGACACCCCTTTCCAAGGGTGTTCCAGACTGCACTCCCTGGGAGGGGATTAATGGGACCGCCCACCTCGCTTTGCCTGGAACAGGGGGCTGCAACAGCTACTTTTGCAGGCCTGGTCAGTGTCAGACTGCCCATAGTGGTGCTTCATTTTAATTGCAGTGAGTAGCATGGGAATGGGAGGTGTAATTAAAGGAATTCCAGCATCTCATCTGAATCTTACCAGGCTGTCCTGGGGGAGCAGCCTTGTTGTGTCAATTGCACACGGTGAGAAGGCTCAGCTTTTAGCCCTTTCAAAGGAAATCTCTTCTTGTCTCATCAAACACCCTATCAGCTTAAAGGACAAATAAACAAGAGCACCTGCCCGAAGCGCTAAGTATTCTTTTACCATTATCCTATGAGGTTCTGTCCTCACCTTGTCTCACCTGGCACCTGATTTCTTCTTCTGGCACAGAGTTGCTGCAAGACCAACATCATGCATTCAGAGGTAAGGTTTGATACGCAAACAACACTTCAGCCATGAGTAGCTTTGCTTTGCAAGCAACCCAGGCAATTCCTAGAGACCACAGTAACTGGGCTGCATCCTTGTTTGGCTCTGAAGGTGTTTACACATCATTTTCCACCCAGGCCATGCCCTGTCCTGAGGGTGATGTGAATACAAACTGAAAGGAGGCAGCTTCTTCCCCGTGGTGCTTTGCATAGTACTTCATTAAGTGTTCAGGATCTTCCTCTTTAATCAATTCTGTCCCATCTGTATATAGCATCCCATGCCTCTGCCTTTTCAATTATAGCCTCGTTGGGGACAGTGCAGACAGACCGTGCTTCTATAAACCAGAGTCTGGCTGATGTCATGTCTCGACTCAAGGACTTTCCTGGATCCTTTGGGTAATGATTGTTAATCAGATGCTTCAAAACACACACATCTAGGTCACATGCCCCTGAAGCTCACAGTGACAGATTTCTGTGTACTGGGTTACATTCCTATGAACAGAGGAGCAGGTACAATGAAAATCATCACCTGTCTTGGGGGTTTCACATAAGGAGACAACATACTGAAGGACAGTACGTGGCATTACAAGGGAACAGCTCAGACTGAAGGGTTTAGGGGAAAGAAGCAGTCTGGGCTTGGTGGTGGGTATAAAAGCCTGCTTTTCCTGGTCAGTAGAGTTACTCAAAAGCAGGATGGCTAGCATTCAAACATGCTCAGAGCACTCTGTGCCAGCAAACCACTTAATTTTCATGGCCTTGGGTGGTCTGCAGCTGGGGACCTGGCAGTTACTAGAACTACAGCTGCCTGTTTTGGAATCTGTAATTCTATGGTTCATCCTCACCATTGTTGCCAGTTTTATGTGAAGGAAGCTCTGACAAGGAATTGCACTACAGGAAAGATATCTCAAAGTTTAGGTCTCTTTTTGTGCAGCTGGGGCTGAGCACTGTGTCCCTGCTGCACATGCATGGGAGCAGGCATGAGCAGAGGTGTGTGGGAGCTGGCAGGCAGAGATCTCAGGAGGCAGCACTTGGTGTTGAAAGCCCTGTCCAGTTCCATCTGCAGAGACTGCAAAGGTGAGCAAACCATGACTGGGGAGTTTGCAGTCTACAGCATAGCGTGTACAGCATGTCTTGTTTGAAGGCACCTGACAAGAGCACAGGACATGGTGATGGTTTTTAACAGCGAGATTGTATTATAAAAAGAATGCTGTCTCAACTGAGATTCCCTGGGCAGAGGCAAAAGACATTCAGACAAGGACATCACTGCAGAAGTGAAACAGATGGGAAGTTCAGTGTGTCACCTTCAAAACACAGATCACTGGAGCTCTGTTCCTGCTGTCCTTGAGAGCTCCCTCAGTCACTCCAGCATCATGGCCAGAGAGCTCTCTGGGATGTGATTTGGAGAGGAGGGTCTTGCAAACAGTGGAATTTATATTCTCCTTCTTTTGCTCTTTGTGTTGGCAAGACAAAACTGAGTCTTCCTTCACTCTGAGGTTTGCACAGTTCTGTTGCACTGGAGGTTTATTCCTTCCTTTCCATCACACCCTGCATTCAGGAGCAGCACCAGAGCAGGGAAATGGGGGCATTCAGAGCAAAGTGGTCATTACTGTGGGTCAGTTAAAGGACTAGGGGAATCCTGGTACTGCCCAACCTCTGTCAGCCAACGCTGTTAGTAAAAGTACACTCTGCTGCCTTTTAACAGTGCTTACACATCATTCTAGAAGGATGTTTCTGCTCACCGTCTCAGTAGACAAGAAATTCTGCATCAGATTTGAAGGTTATTCTGAAATAAGGTTATTTTATTTAGCTATCAAAGCATGGAGAGCTTCTCTAGACCTTTCGTGTGTTCCCCACAACGTGAAGCTGACTGCAGGGAGCAGCTCAGGTGTTGTCAGATCTGTTTGCAGGCAGGGAGGGATGCGTGGGATGCTGTGGAGAGGGAAATGCTCGCCTGCACAAGGCTGTGTGGGTGGGGAGTTGCTCAGTGCGGCTAGATCTGAAGGAGAAGCTTCCTAGCGTGAGCTGCACCCATCAGGCCTTGAAAGAAATATACCCCATTCCTGGGTCTCCTCCAATATCTCCTGAGATTTTACTGAGTTGTGCAGCATCCCAAAGGGTGTGCCTGAAATAGTTGCTTTGTTTAGCTCTACGATGAAGTGACAGTGTGGACCCATCGAATTCATGTCAGCCCACCTGAAATGCTAGCCATGTTTCCCAGTCAAGCAGGTGACTTTGTTGTGCTGCACAAGGGATGTGCTTGGAGATGCAGAGGGAACTTGGTGCCACAAATAGAGAAAAATATCAGAGCAATAAAAGCTGAATCTAGCTAGGGTATTAATCCCTCATCCCAGCTGTTATTTAGGATTTTTCCATGGTCTCTCTCCAGTAGAGGAAAATGAAAGAACCTGTTTCTTGGTCTCAGTCTCCCCTATTTGGAGATTTCTTGTTGCTATTGAAAGCAAAAACAAAAACAAAACAAAAAAAACCCCATGCCTTCAAAAAACTGAATTTTCAAAATAATATTATGTCTTTAAATCCTTATCTTTATCCTAATTTAGGAAGACTTATTTTCAGCTTGTGGCTTTGATTTTCTCTTTGGCATTTGTCAGAAACCTGAGCTCTAAATAAAACAGAGGAAGAATCTCATAGATGAATACAGAGGGACAGGTGCCAATACAGGTGTCGATTTGCAAATTACACAATACATGGATCTTCTGGCAGTGCACAACTGTGTTTATCTGGTGCACAAGGTAACCTGAAAATGCAAAATGTGGATTTCGGGTTGTGTCATGCTAACCCTGTGAGTTTAAGCTGCTAGTCTGAAACTGGGCAGCCCTAACATGTATTAGCTCTGGCAATATGTGCTCCACAGGGTGGAACTTAACTTAATCTCGATTAGAGCTCCTGGGGTCAAAGCCAACTGGAAATGCTGGCTGATTCCCCATGTGTGCACAGAGGTGAGAGAGGAGGCACAGGAAGGAGCTAACTGGGGCCAACTGTGTGGCACTGCCTGCTGATGAGGGTGCCCAATAGCCAGTAGGTCATGCTGGAAGGCTGACCGGATCCAAGCCCACACAGCCAGCAGTGCTGATGCTGCAGGGTGTTCCTTGGCTTTAGATAAATGCATGTGACGGTATGTAAGCGTTCCAATGTATTTCAGTGTTTGCTTTACTGACAGATTACTATATTATTTTATGACTGAAGTTTGGTGTAAGATTGCATTCACGCCAAAACGTGTGTGCTACTCCACATGTGATCCAAATGGCACAGCCCAACTCTTAGAGTGATACCTCTTTTTTTCTCTAGTTCCTTCTGTTGAAAATCCTAAAAAGCCCATGCTGTTACAGAGAAGTTAACAACCTCCATGTGCCACGCAGCAGATGGTACCGTAATGTTGGAGGCGTTTTTTACAATAACCTTTTTTCACATGGGGAAATTGAGGTGTAGAGAAGTCTCCTTCTGATGCTTGAGAATGAATCAGTGGTGGAGAGAAAACGCACGGGTGCAGGAGTTCAATAAACAGCACTTCCTTAAGTTTTAGGGGCTGAGCTCGTCCTGCTGCCAGGTCCCTTGGAGAGCAGGTTGTTTTCTGGGAGTCCAGCTCCACGGAATGGATCTCACTGAAACATGGTGGTGTGAGTCTTTGGAGGTAGGATCCATGGAAAGAAAAAGTGTCACCCCACGCTGTTTTTGTTGCCCAGTGCTGGTGCTTTGAGCAGCTTAGCAGCCAGCCATGTAAGTGATAAGTCTCCTGATGAGAAGTGAAGCACAAGGTCAGAAGGTCCTTGTGGAACCACAGAGCATTCCCTTCACAAATACTTCCTTAGAGGAAGGAGGAATGTGAAAAGCACAATATCAAAAGGATCAGGGGACTGGCCATCCAGAAAAGGCAGCGAATTATTCATAGTAATAGCCAGAATTATTGGTGAGATGCCCAAATGCCAGATTTATACATTTTCATATAAATCTTAGCTCCGATAATTCTGAATGAAAATACATTTGTAAATTCCAACGTTTCCCAATGGGCTCCCCATCCAAAGGCAAGGGACCAACCTCAGCTAGTGAGCGATTCCTCATGAAAAAGAGCCACTGAAATTAGATCAAACTACAAGACAGTGACAATAACAGCTCTGATTTTTTCAGAAGAGCTGAATGACTTGTGTGCTACACTTTTTGCAAAGGCTGTCAATGGCACAAGAGGAGCTCTTTAATGCTGATCCCTTTGGAAATCCTGGGCTTGACAGCAAGTGCTAAACCCCTGGGATGTATGACCCTCAGCTCTACTGAAACTTTAGCATTGGTTGCCCTAGACCTGAAAATGAACTTCACAGCAGGGCCTCTGACCTGAGCAGCCAACCCTATGTTGAGATCTCCCAGGATTTTCCAGTTAAGTGGTAGAACTGATGGGTTGCATCTAACCTGGATATATAATTGCAATTTTTTTTTGTTGCTTTCTCCTATGCCTATTCCTGAGGAGGAGCATTGTAAGCTTGTAGTGACTCAAACAGGGCTTTCAGAAGTTTGGGATGAACGTCAAGTGTTGTGTTATTTTGGCCCCAGCAGCTGGCAAGGAAAAGAAAATGGCCCCAAGGAGAACAAAGTCAGCCCTCCCCATTAGTGTTAGTTTTTTGGGCTTTCTCTCCCATTTTGTCTGTGCTGTGCCAGTGCTTCTTTGCCTGCCTGTGAGCTCTATCTCACTGTTTCACAGCATAAGCAGTGCCTCCATCACCACATACCCCACTTCCTAGCAGTACCCGTTGTGATCCAGAGCATTCAGATGCTGGAGGGGTCTTTCCCCACCACCCTTGTTCAGGCAGTTGGCGTGCTTGTGCACCTGGCTTTGAGGACTGCTGTTGTCTAAGCTCTGTGACTCTGAAAGGGAACATTATGCCTCCTCGTGTCTGTTTTGAATCGTCTGTGGAGGCAATGCCATCACTTTTAACTTGCTTTAGCTTAACGTGCAGCATCTGTTTCTATTTAGAGCTATTTTAGGACCTCATTTTCATTACCTTGGCTCATCCTCCTGTCTAACCAGGGTGAAGGATCAGCCTAGAGAGTGAATTGACCACCTGATGGCACATGCTCTTTTTTCATGATCTCATTCCTATGCAAGGGACATTTTTGGTACCAATCATTCATTACCGGTTGGCTGACAGTGGAGCAAGGGTGAGGAAAATTGAAGCAGAGAGCTGTGCACTGCCCTGCCCTGCCTCCTCCAGGCAGGACATGATGTCCCAGGGAGTGCCCTAGGAGCATCACATTTATTTTAATGGCATGGTTTGAGAAGTGAGATCTGAACCAGCAGTGAGGGCAGCAGAGGGAGGACATGCCACAGTTATAAAAATTACACTGAGATAAATCAATAGAGGGAGGAGGAGAGATGGCAAAGTCAGACATTGTTCCTTTGCCCACAGGAGAAGGAAACAATGCTTCCATGGTCATGGTTGTTTAACACTGAAAGGGAGCAAAGACCAAGTCAAAGAGGAGCTGTCAGGAGCAGGTGACAGCTATCAGTATGGGCTGGTGGACCTGGATTCAGGCTGGAGGCCTGGTTCAGACAACCACTGAGTGCCAGACATGTTCCTGCATGGCACTAATTAGCACCTTCTCTGTCAGACAGAAAAAAAAAAAGGGTAAGGAGCAAATTGATTCGCAGCAGCAGCAGCAAGCAGCAGAATGCGGGCTAATGATGTGAACAAGTGCCAGTCCATCTGAAGAGGAGCTACCTCCCAGAAGTGCTAGTTATGGGTTAGCTGGATACTCTGTCTCTCACTAAAACCAAAAGTTCTCATTATGCTGGAAACCCTGTTTTCTGTCTACAAAATACTCAAACAAATGTTGAACCAGTTGCACCAAAAAAAGAGATGGATCCATAGCAGCTCTTCCCAAGCTTCCTTTTCTAATCTTCAGCAAAATGTATCTGCCCAGGAACCCTTAGTGTCTCAGTTATTCATATAAATGATTTATACTCTGAGTTCTGTATATCACGGGGTTAATGCACAACACCGCTATGGCTACATGTACAAATGGTGTATAGAGCACTGCTGGGCTTTGTCCTGATAAACAATAGAAAAAGCTGTTTGTTTGCGTTCTGGTTAGCTGGCAAGCAGCTCTCCTTGCCTATGTTTGAAATGCGTAGCTGAACTTAGGACTGGATTTAGTCAGTGTCTGCACAGTGCTTGGCTCTTCCTACGTGTGGTGTGGGTGTTCTGACCCTGAGCCAGAAATGAGCTAGGAAAGTTGTCAGTGGATACAAACGTTGGCTCCCAAACTCCAGAGGTAAATGTTCTGACTGTGACTCCAAATCAGTGGCCTCCAGACCAGAGGACATGGCTCTGCTTTGCCTGGATCCCTCTCAGAAAGGTGTATTCTTCTTTCTCTTTCACAGGAATACACCATTGATATCTTCTTTGCTCAGACATGGTACGACCGGCGTCTTCGTTTCAACAGCACCTTGAAGGCCCTCACACTGAACACTAATATGGTGAGCCGCATCTGGATCCCAGATACCTTTTTTAGGAACTCCAAGAGGGCTGATTCCCACTGGATAACCACTCCGAATCAGCTCCTCCGCATTTGGAATGATGGAAAAGTGCTCTACACACTCAGGTATGTGCAGAAGGTACTATAGCTGGCTGCTGAGGTGAGGAAGCAAGGAGATGGCCAAGGTAGCATTTTCCAGCTGTTCTGGGACAGACTAGTGGAGATGGTTCCCAGTGCTGATGTTCCCAGACATGCAATACTGGTTGCAGAATGGGCCCCCTCTTCCTAAGAAAAGAGCTCCCCACAAAATGTTAGACTATTTTTCTGTATTGTACTGAGACAGAAGTCAGAAGTATAAATGGTTTCCAACATGAAAATTGTTTTAATTTTTGTGTTGGTCAGCCCAGTCATTTTGATTTGATAATAAACATCTGTGCTTTTTCCCTATAAATTCCCGCTCTCAGAAATGAATCTGAAAAGCTCACTAAACAAAAAGGCTTGTTGAATGTGAAAATTAGATGTTTTTCCTCACTTTGAAAATATCCAAACATATGCTTTGTTTTGCTGCTGTTTTGAAATGTTCCTGCAACCAGACTGATCTTCAACAAATTAGTGTCTCTCTTTTAAGGAAGCAAGAATCCCTCTGTCACATTATGGTGTTGAAATCAAACCACCTTCACTAGCACAAAACATCAGCCTCGCTCTCTCTCCCTTTCTCTCTCAGGCTGACGATCGAGGCTGAATGTCTGCTCCAGCTGCAGAATTTCCCAATGGACACTCACTCCTGCCCTTTGGTTTTTTCTAGTTGTGAGTATCCATATTTTAAAAATAGTTTTAGAAGGCAAGTAGAGAAACTTCAGCACAGTAAAACTCTTTTTAAAGGAGACCCTCTTCCCTTTTATCTGCATTTTCACCTGACTTCTGTGTTCCTCTTCGAAGGCCATCACTCATCATTCCCTAGAGCATCCTCCCAGTCTTGGTCTAGAAGAGGTATTCAGATACAGATTCACAGCACCTCTGAGTTTCTTCTTAATCTGTGTGGACAGTTGGCGGTGTTTATTTCACTGACTTTCTGGTCATTCTGACCTCCCAAATGGGATATTCTGCCTTGCAACTTCATTCTCTTCCTGCTCTCCATTGGGACAGAGTAAGGGAGACTCCAGCTTTGGGTACTTTCTGTACCCATTGGTACAGAAAAGCTGTATCTCCATTGGTAATTTTGCCTTTCTGCACTGGGAGATTCCCATCCTCATGCGTTAGTTGGAAATCTGATTTAGTCATTGTAGTCCTGTTTTGGCCTCTCCCGCTTCCCCTGCCACAGAGGAGGTGCAACTCACATGGCTCTGAGTTGCTTCAGAAGGAAGCAACAAGATGAGGAGATACCACTGCCTCATCTCTTGCCATCCCTCATTCTTTGCTAATTAACTGTACATGCCATGTATTCTTGATAATTAGAAACACATTTTGATTTAGCTGCCAAGCTTTGCTCCTTTCCTCCTCTGAGGAGCTTTCTTGTAGGTGTCAAGGTCTCTTCTTCACAGTAGGCTTGTTTCTTTGCCAAGAAAGCCAGAACCAGGAGAAGCCATGTTCCAGCCTGCGGGAGCCAGATCTCCTTCTCAATGGAAGACACAACCCTTCTTCTCCATACACAGATCAGCTCCCAGGGTGAGAGGTTCAGAGACCCAGAGCAGGAACAGCCATGTTTCTTCCCACGTTGGCAGCTTTGTATTCTTAGTGTACTGATATCTGGGAAGGAAGAGTAGCCATAAGGATTGGTGAAGGCCACATGCTGCCAAGGGATGCCTAAACCTTTAAAGACTTCATGCTGGGGGAGTCCTGCTACACCAACTCAAGTCTAACTCCCACCACTGCAGTTGTTGGAAAGGCTGCATTTCTAGCATTGCTTTTCCCTTCCCTAGTGGGGAAGTGCTTTTCCCTAGGACTGAAAGTGGTGAACAAAGGGAGATGCAGTCCCTGCACCCATTGAATGCAGGGACGCCTAAGGTGATCTAATCAAGGGCATCAGAAATATCTACCTGAAAACTTCATGTTTACAAAGGATCTAGAACACAATGCAAGTACTTTTGTAAACGAAGGTGGTGTATGAGAGGGAGGCACACCACGTACTCTCCTGTTGATGTCTTTCCCCTTTCCCCAGATGGCTACCCACGTGAGGAGATTGTCTATCGATGGAGACGCTATTCCATTGAGGTCTCTGACCAGCGCACCTGGAGGCTCTACCAATTTGACTTCACGGGGCTGAGGAACACCTCGGAAGTTCTCAGGACTGGAGCAGGTGAGGGAAAGGGAGACAGCCCATAGAAACACCTGTACATCAGAGACCTTGTGAGATGCAAAGAGGCCACCAGACAACTTTGTGGGTGGAAGGGGTGGTCACAACAGTACAGTTAGAGGAACATTAAGAAAGGAAAGATGGACCTTTGCTAAAAGGAGCAGAAGTAATGAAGATGAAAGGTGCAGTGAAGCCAAAGCAGTGTAGGCCAGAACACAGACACTTAGGAACTGTAGGGTGATAATGCTGATGTGAATGAAGCTATCCCTAGTCAAAGGGTTATGAGGAAGAAGAGATGGAGTTCAGATTCTCTCTTGATAGAGTATGTGGATGCTACGTAGATTATAATCAGAACACAGATGGAGAAATCAGAACTTGCAGATCTCAATTCTGTCTTGGTCTTTTCTTCTGTAAAGTGGTGTGAGGCTGAACACCTGAACTATAATTTAAGAGCCATAAGAAATGCTGCATGTGTGAAGGAACAAAGAAATGGAGGCCCTTCAGCTCCTCGCACCCCCTTTCCTTTCCACAGACAACCAAGGAAAGCCTCTTTGGATTGCTGACTATGCAGTCAAATGTGTGTGGGTCATACTTTTCAGTCCCCTGAAGCAGCAAGTTCAAGCAGTGCTTCTCCCACCCTGGAGAGAGCTACTATTGCCAGTCCTGTCAGACAGCCTCTAACTTGGATAGAAAAGCAGCACAAACAATGAGGAGTGGTGCAGTAAAAGTGTCTCAAATGCACCAGTTTGCCGTTTGTAATTCTCTTTCTAGGTAATTGCTTGCAGGCTCCATCTTAACCCTAGAGTTGTCAGGTTGCTTTCCTTCAATCCTCACTATAAGCCTCTGAAAAAGAGGAAGAACTTCAGCTGTGAGTTGCAAAATGAACAATTAGGATGTCTACCACCACGTGCCTTTTCCAGGGGTAGAACCAGAATCTAAGAACTGATTGAAGGACACCTCCTTTGTCGCAGCTCAGGTAGTTAGCTGACAAGACAGGCCATGTAGCCTTGTTATAGCTAAAAAGCTTTCTATAGAAAAGAAACCATTGAAGCAATCAGCTGAAGATGAATACTTTCCTGAGTTTCTTCCCTGAAACTTTCCTTGACAGAGTGCTTTTCAGTGTGCATGGCCAGCCAGCTGGCCAGTTAGGCAAACACAAAATCAGCTCTTAAATTGGTCATGAAGCCAGAAAGTCAGACAGCCACAGAGCCAGCTTGCCAGGGAGGTAGCCACAGAGCCCACTAACTGCTAAAACAGGAAGCCAGCACAATGCCAGCCAGTCACAAAGCCTACCTCAACCAGGCACACTGCTATCTGTGAAGCTAGCGAGCTCAGCAGTCACAATGTCAGGCACAAGAACAGCCAGATGGGCACTTAAAACAGCTAGTAAACTGCAACAGAAACACTCCAAATTCTGAAGCTTTCTGTACCTTAGTAAGCTACGTGTTATGATTCCAATGTCTCTTTCACTTCTTTTCTTCTAGGGGAGTACATGGTGATGACAGTTTCTTTTGACTTAAGTAGACGTATGGGTTATTTTGCCATTCAGACCTATATTCCCTGCATCCTGACTGTTGTTCTTTCCTGGGTTTCCTTCTGGATCAAGAGAGACTCTACACCAGCCAGGACATCTCTGGGTAAGAGAAGGGCTGTTTCATATATTTTGCTTGTTGACCACTGCTGCAACACTAGCAGACTGGAAGTGTTGGAGTATGAAAGCTCCTAAAGCATTTAGGCATTATTCAGCTTAGTGACGTCCACCCCTCTTTCTGTTTATAGCATTGTTCTCAAGCACAGCTGAATTTCTATCTATCTGTGCTTGCCTGGACTACTGGACTACTTTAAGATAGCAAAAAACTCATTTCTTGATCTGAGTTCTGAACATGGCCTTCTCAAGCTGACAGTGTGGTATTCTTATGCTCCAAAAGTGAGGAAAGGGGTGTACTGTGTCATTGCAGTGCTGACTGAAGATCTCCGGCCACATGCATGCCTTCTACATCACCTCATCACTTCTCAGGGGCTCAGTGTAGGTCCAGTCGCATGAAGGTTGTAGGGTAATGAGCAAAGTTGCTTGGCCATATAAATAGAATCCCAAACTCTGGCAGGAGCTGGAAGCTCAGTAGGTACAGACTTTGTCAGTCACACCGTAGTGGGAACTCAGAGAATGGCAACAGTTCTACCTATTGTTTAGATCTGCTTCGCAATCTGCAGTGGCTCTTTGAGGCAGGATAAAGCTCATGTTGGTTGAATTCTGCTCTGATAGGAGCTAGAGAGAGCTTTACAAATCTTTAATGCACTTCAGCTGCATCTGTATTTTGCAGAAAGCTCAGCTTCCCAGTGCTGTCCCTCCAACCAGCTCTGCTGACTTTCCCGTTAATTGAAGGTAGCATTCCCAGCCCTGCCTGCAGGCCTCTGCAGGGTGAGGAGAGACACGGGGCCATCAGCATCAGGCAGGGCTATTCAGAACCCATCCATTCTGAACATTCCTTCCCACCTCTCTATCAAAATCAATTTATTTAAAGGCCTGGATAGGGCCAGGAGGAGGAGAAGGGTGTCATTTCCAATGGAGGTGAAGGTACACCACAGTCCATGGCTGTGGAAGGAGTGAACAGCAAGAGGCAAAAGGACACCACTCTGGTGAGCCTCAAAAAAACAGAGGCAGGCTCCCACAGGAGGCAGGCCTTCGCTGTAGGAAGTGATCTCGGCACATCAAGAGTAATGTATTCTTCATATATATGATCCCCACCACATTTCAAGCCCACTGGCCTACATTAAAGCGATGTAAACTGGACCAGTTCCATTGGCATTTCAAATATGTGGGAAGTCACATCGCAGTTGCTAATGCAAATGCAGTAAGAAAATATGAAAATCTCGTGCTATTCTTCCACCCAGAGCCACTGGGGTGAGCATCTGTGTGACAGGTGGATTTAGATGAGTGCTAGAGAAAGAGGAGCAGGTGAAACTGCCACAGCTTCCTCCACATCCTAAAAGCACTGGCTGAGAGCACAATACCAACTCTTGGAGCTGATCGTGTATTGGTTCCTAATGCCTGATCTCTGAAAACAGGTTTGTGAGCACTAATGCTACTTAGAAATCCATTCCAAGCCCCATTTGAGCCACAAGAGATTCACTACCATCTCCCATCCAATTGATGAGCCATTGGGCCAATTTTATCTTGGGGACAAATACTCAAAGGGAGAACAGTTCATCCATTGTCTGCCCAAAGACATCTGCCTAGAAGTTATTTCCTAGTATCCAAGCCATTGCACTCCACACGCAGCCTTAAACAGAGTTCAAGTTCCATGCTCCTTTACCAGTACATGTTGATGGCCTGTGCAATGTTCTGGTTTCAAACAGCTCTTTTTCCATGGCGCGTTGTCAGAGGTTACTGCAGGACCAGAGTCTGGCTAAGCAAAGCAAAAAAGGGACCAGGCATCTAAAGAGGGGAAATTGAGGTGTTTGAGAGACTGAGAGCATGCTGAAGACAGCAGTGCTTCTCTTCATTACCTGAACTAGCTCTTTTTTCTCTTAGGTATCACCACTGTGCTAACAATGACCACGCTGAGTACCATCTCCCGCAAGCACCTTCCCCGTGTTTCCTATATCACGGCCATGGACCTCTTTGTGTCTGTGTGCTTCATCTTCGTCTTTGCAGCTCTCATGGAGTATGCTACACTCAACTACCTGGTGGGAAACAAGAAGCCACTGGAGCACAACAGCAGGAAAGCCAGACTGGTAGGTTGAAGTGGCCAGCCAGCAGAGCTGCATACTGTTAGAACTCCAAGTCCTTTAGGAATCTCTCTCCTGAGACTGCACTGGAAACTGCTGAAGTTGTTTAGTGCCTGATGTGTACTTTGTTCATAAGGTCCTCAAACCAATCTGTGTGCTGGGTCAGAGCACTTGAAATTCAGACACAACCGGAAAAATCCCTCAAGACTCCCATAAAACAAGGAGGTCTCTGTTGGGGCCAGGAACCCTGTGCTCAATTGCTGGAGAGCTTGTCAGTATAGTTTACGTGACTAAACATAAATGTCCACTTTAAGATAGAGCAATCCACTCCCAGGCTCTTCAGTCTTTACTGATTTAATCTTTAAGGATTACATAAGTATCTTAGGTCACAGAGATGCAGAGACCTACTGTCTTTTGTGGTCTGTCATCAGAAAATTTGCTGAGTGTGGAAACAGCAAACCCAGAGATGCCATAATCCTCTTGAGATCTGCCTAGGCTTAGTGCAGATACATCTGACACATCAGATGAAACAGGCCTCTGAGCCGACACACAACTGAAAACAAAAAGACAGGTCGCTACCTTCCCACTCTCCTTTGCCAACACAGGTGGAGAGAGCTCTTCCATGAGGTTGGTGATATGCCTCCTCTACTGGGGCACGAGGTTAAGAATTGCAAACAGCCTTGCCCCAGCTATCCTCCAGCAGATGACAGCAACCAGAAGACATACTTGGAGTGTGTGCTCTGCCCTCAGAGACAGCAGAGCTCAGGGGAATGAGGGAAGGGGCTAGTACAGCTGGAAAGCAAACACCCTACTTGCTGACTGTGGCTAAGTTGGGGAATCATAACAAGTAAATTTTTGCTGCCTAAATCTGTGCCCTAGGATGCCAGGGAGGAAACTCACAGTCATGCTGGTTACTGCCAAGTCTCCACAGTGTGCCAATCAGATGCAGAGAAGGGAGATGAACAGTCATGTCTCTCTACTGAACTGTGCCTACGTTATGAACTGACCAACTGACAGTTGGATAATTTTTGGTGTATAAAACATGTTTTCCTGCATTTTCTTTTCCTTTAATCCACTTACCCTTCCTCGTTACAGCCACCTGCTGGCGCACAGGTGATGCCATCCTTTACTGCTATCAACATCAACATCAACAACATCATGCACTGGCCTCCAGAGATTGAGGAGGATGAAGATGACGACCCTGGCTCTCCGTGCCTGGAAGGAAAGGAATGTGAGAGGTTCTTCTGCTGCATTGAGGACTGTCAGACAGGGATGTGGCGGGAGGGGAGGGTCCGCATTCACATCTCCCGCCTGGACTCCTACTCCCGTGTCTTCTTCCCCACTGCCTTCCTGCTCTTCAATATTGTCTACTGGATTGCCTATCTCTATCTCTAGCCATTCTTCGTCCTCAGCTGGAATGGACTGGAGGCCAAAAAGACGAACTTTTCAAGGAGCATAGAGAGAACAGTATCTCTTCTGTTTAGTTGATAGTCGCTCTGAACATTCCAACCTTCTCCCTACTCTCTCATCTCTTCTAAGAAGAACCAGACAGTTTTTTTCTTTTTTTTTTTAAACCTCCAAACCTATCTTTTTAGAGAATCTTCCCTTCCCCAAAACCCTATCTCCAGCACCACCAGCATTTGGCTCCTTGTAAGATTGCCCAAAAAATTCCTATTCCCATCTAAAACATTAGGGATTTTGTCAAGAACAAAAACCTTAATGCTTCATTTTTCCATGCAATACCTACCCCAAACTTCCATGAGAAGTGACTGCAAATGGAGTATTCTGTGTAGTTACTAAGTCTGCAAAGAAAATAAAATGCATTTTACAACTTCTGTATCACCTATACCAGAATAGACTTTGTGGAGTGCTGAGGGCTTGGAAAGGTCAGAAAGAAAAAATGGTGAAAGAAGGTGATAGTACAGCTTTCCCACAGTAGCTGTACTTGATTGGAATGTTTTGAACCTGCCCAAAAAACTGAGAGTGGCACAGACAAGGATGGAGTAGCCACAAGCCTCCACCAGCTCCTTGTAGGATATCTGTGGAGCATTCCTAATGCATCACTTCGCTTGTTGTACCAAGTGGCATCCAAGGCACTCACCCAGGGAGGCATTTTTCTTCAGGTGGTGGTGAAAAGCACCTCACAAGTTTTGGAAGGCCCATCTGCTTTACTGGAGCAGGCTTTTCAGGGCTTGTGTTGGCACTCAATTTATGATCAAGACTTTGAGCAGTAAAAACAGCTTACACTGAGCATAGCCAAAACAGGTAGAAAAGTCCTTGTGCTGTGAAGACTAGAAGCAGTCTCATGAATCCATAGAGCAGTAGATGTCTATGGCTTGTCTCATGTGATTGGGGCCCTATTCTGTCATACATGGTAGCAGGGTAGTGCTCTCATTTACAAGGACACTTGTTGAAACCATCAATCTGTGCATGGCAGTAGATGCTAGCTTGAAAAATGGGTATTAGAGAAAGGAACACTATCAGCTACGAGTGCTGCACTTACTGGTAGTGGAGAGAGCGAGTTCCTGCAGCTCAGATGTTTCCTTCCTTTTTTTTTTTTAAAATAAAATTTAAATTAAAAAACAGACTTCATTAAAACTGAATAAATCCTCCCACTTGTCACCAATCCCTACCCCTTTCCTTCCCTAAATGAGGAAAGGGAGCAAGTGCTCCTCCGTAGCTCTCCAGCAGGTCAGGCACAGAGATGGTTGCTGTGCAGAACCCTGTCCACTGCAGTGGGATTCTTCAACAGCCCTAAAGAAGAGGGCTAGATAAATGCAAAATATAGTCTCAACTGGAAAGAAACTGCATAATGTAAAAGGCAAATTCAGGTCCAAGGTCCATACAGTGTAAGTCAGCTGTCTCCCCATTTATACCAGCTGCTGAGGTGGGCCACAGCATGATTGTGAAAGGCATTGTGCCATTAATATTTGCTTACTCTGTAAATTACAAACAAAACCAATCTTTTTAAGAACAGCATGTATTAGACAAATTGCTACTTAAAAGGCTCATCATGAGAAAAAAAGCTGGCATGATTGCAGAGTAAAGTTAGGAATGGTTGGCTCTTCGGACAGCTAATGGGCAGGAGGTTTTATATATTCTTAGAGAGCAATTTGATCTGGTTTAAAGATGGATTTTGACACTGTTAAATCTGATCTGAATAATGAAGTGTCATGTTTAATTCATTCATAAATACAGCCTTACCTTGGTTCGAGAGGAACAGCTAGAGTGCCTAATTAAGTATACAATAGTACAACACTCAGCTAAGTATAACCTAATGGGGTCAGACCAGCATAGCTCTGGAAGGGGAAATTGTGCCTGTCTAACCTGTTACAGTTCTTTTAAAATACCAAGTAAGAGATAAAGGTTACCCAGAAGCATAATTTGCTTAGCTACTCCGACAGCTTCTGAAAGGATGGAAAGAAATTATGGCGGGTGGTTCTAACTAAGGAAATTGATTTAGCAAAAGAATTATTAAGGAGGTTCTAATTAGAGGAAATTAACTGAGGAGAGGGGAAAAAGAATTGTTAAGGAGGCTCTAATTAGAGGAAATTAATGTTTTAGAGAGAGACACACAGAGAGGGAGAAGTCTAAGAAAAGAATCAAAACAACTTCCAGACAAGGAGGGCTGCTGGGTGACAGTGCCAACTCCCAGCCAAGCAGGTTGATGTTCTTCTTCTGATAGCAAAGTACTATTAGATGTAGCAATAGAAAAAGCTCCTATGACTCAACTGTATTCAGACAGGGAGCTGAATTAGATAGGGACCTGTGATCTCAACAGGAAAGAGCATCCTAGATTAAAATTGGCTCACGTGACAGCCTCTGAGTGAAGCATGTCTCCAGATGTCAGAAGACAGCTGCTAGTGTGTGTGTGGGAGGGGACACCCTGGTGTCAAGCCAAGGCCCATGCCAAGTATGATCATTAACAGAATGGTAGCATAAAAGGTATGCAGGCAGTGTAGGCTGTGGTGAACACAGGCAGCAATACCTGGAAGGGGAGCACCCAAGACAGGACTGCTCAACAAGAAAATTTATCATACTTGCCCAAAAGAGTCCAAATATCTCAAACTCATTGGAGCTTCAGAGCACCTGGGAGCCTTGATGGATGAAGATGGTCATCACAGACACCAGAGTAAAGGTTTCAGCCCTGAGAGCAGCAGCATGTTGAAATTATACCTCTAACAGAATAAGTAAGTCAGAAGAGAAGCACAGTGTACAAGTGACCTAAGAGGATGATAGGGACTTGGGCAAATTAGACTTCAATGATTATAACATTTCACACCAAAAAAAGGCAAAGCCAACATGTACCTCAGTTATTTAACCAATGATGGAGAATTTGATGGAGGAAAATAGCCCAGTGTGGGCTGGAGCACAAGGAAACTGATTACTTAGGCTGGGTAAGGAGGAGGGAGGGGGCTTTTTGGCATAGGGAAATCTATGCCCATCACAAATAGCTCAATAAATAAAGGCACGCACAAATTCAAGTATGTTTTTAGGTAAGCTTCAACAGTTTGTCAAAAAAGGAAAGCCAAGAAAAGACAGATTTTTTTTTTGAAATTACTTTGCAAAGCTTCCATTTCCTAAAAACAGGTGCAGGGAATATGGGGCACAGAGACCTTCAGCAGCCTGAATTCGTGGCCCTATTTGAGCAGGCATGGGGAGCCAAGCCCCACTGCTCCCTTCCCAAAACTGCTTCAACCACCTGTGTTTCCCTGCATTCTGTAGTTTCTGCCATCAATCTGGAGTGCCTTTTTCGTATTGCAGCATCTTTCAGCCCAGGACAGCTGTTGCCTTTTCACCAGTCTGACTAGTTCACTGCAGGGTACACAGCCCAAGAACATCTGGCTAATGATGGGGACTGAAAATGATGATCTCAGCATTTATGTATGATGGTTTTTGTTTAGAAGACGAAACAAGTCAGGAAAAAAAAAGTTGATTTCTCATTTCTCTGTCTCCAATTCCTTTCCTTTCCCTCCAAATTATACCAGATAAGGGACCATTTTTAGACTGTAAGCTCTTCAGGGCAGGGACTCTCTTATTGTGTATTTGTACGGAGCCTAGCACACTAGGGTTTGATCATTCATTGAGATTTTGGGATGCTACTTATTATAGATAATAAAAACACAATGGACTCTCTGTCTCCAACAGCACTGTCTGTCTATCCCACGTAAGATATCCCATTTTGGCTTTATGAACTTGCCAAGGGGACACATATTACTGCAGACACAAATCCTCACCTACAGCATGAAAGGAGGCTGAGGGAGGGACCCTGCCTCCAAGAGATTCCCTCTCTTCCTTTAATTTTTCTCTGGGGCCAGGTTTTCTACATTTCTTTCTGCCCCACACCAGTCCTGGGCTGCCTGGGGTTTTCCTAGTACATCAGTGTGCATTTTGCCATCCCCGGGATCATTTCTCCCACGCGTGGAGCAGGGCTGCAGCAGGGCCTCCCCATCGTCATGGAAACCATTAGGCCGCAGAGCTGCTGCCAGTGCTCAAACTATAAAAATCATTGTGCTTCTAATGCGCTTTTTTATTCTTCTTTTTTCTATCTTTTGATTGCTAACAGGAGGTGTTGTTATTTTTACTCGGATTGTGGTAAGGGACTGTGCTACTTTCTGAGCAAGGCTGGGCTGCCAGCACATCCCAGGGCTGCCCCAGCACATGGGCCAGAGGGCCCCATGGCTCAAGGCTCTTCTTGAGTGAGTTTCTTTCTCCTCTTCATGCCAAACTCCTTATACAAAGGGAGACTACTGATAAAATGAGATATTCTTCTCTTTCTGTTGAAATGTGCTATGTCTCTGCCCAAGCCTAGAACAGCACAGCAGGCAGACACTTGGTCATTACTTGCCTCTGGGCTTAAGCTCTGATATAGAAGGAGGGGAGAAACTCTCTGCAGGCTCAGTTCACACCATCCTAGAAAGGGAAAATCTCTCTTCTCTTTCTCTAGTGCACATTATATCCCATCAAGATTTGACAGTTGCCAAAATGTTAAAAACATGAGATTGTGAATGAAGGGGGGAGAAAAAGCTATATTAAGTCGTTACTTTTTATATTGCTAGAATATATTCATAATGTCTTCCTCCTAATGCCTCAGATTTATGGGCTCTGGGAAGATTGAATTTAAGTAGAATGAGCATGGCCAAAATTTTTTCAAGCTCTGTGCTGCAGCACAGGAAGGGTGACAGACGCGCTTCTGCTTCTGCCATCATGGCAGGGGCTTGGTGTGGACACTGCCATCCAGATGACTGCTGCACTACACTAAATTTGTTGCCTCTGCTGCTCTATGTCAACTGAGAGAGGCTGTGCGACCTCTTCTCTCCAGCAAGAGAAACTCCTTTTGGAGAAGGGGTGTCAATAGACAGCACAGCACAACCTCTGACAGCCCATTAGCAGCAGGATGTACCCCCTGAAGTGGCAGGGGATATAATAACATGGGTACGTGCTCGGTGTTCCCTTCAAAGTGGGTGAGGAAACCAGGAAGAATGCCTTACTGCCTGCAGACCTTCAATGAAGAGGTATGTTTAGGAAAAAAAAATGTTTTTTGAAAGGGTTGTGGGAAAAGAAAATTGACCCTTTTTTTTTTTCCTCTCCAGAGGAATCTCAGGTTTGTGCAGCTATTTTTTTTTCCTGCTGCTGTTGCAGATTCTTTATATTATTGCCTGACATGATATTACCATTCTTACCTTTTTTTTCCCCCTTTTCCCCATGTCTTCCAGAAAAACAAATAATTGAGATCCCATCCATCCTAGACACAATTCTGACACCATCTGAGCACATATGACAGTAACAGCACTGCAGGATGGGAGAGAGCAACCGAAACTTTAATAGCTGCTGTAAGCAGGTCGGCATAGCAACATCTCCAGAGAGGGCTCTCCATGGGGTCATTTCCATTCACTTTAAAGCCCACTTGGGCTGTTATAGAGTGGTATAAAATGGACTCAGAAAAGCTGTTAATTAGGATTAGCAGCTTTAGGAACATCAAGCCACAGTGCTCCAAGCTGAGCCATTTATTTGGAAAAACTCAAGTCTCTTGACTGCCTTCTAAACCAAGACACAGGACAGCCCATGTCAAGGCATACAACTTTGGTGTCAAATGACAAAACCACCTGGTTAACTGTGAAAGAACACTCTTACCTTAGCTGATGAATATCAGTGTAGCACCTCTCCAGCAATCAGATGACCCTTTGCTGGGCTCATATGGTTGGCAGGTCTAAGAGGTACCACCAGCTGTATAGAAGCACGGGAAAAAAACAGTAATATAAGTAGCGTGTGGTGTGAAAATGCAGTGGGCCGATGATGGGTGACCCTGGCTAAAGTTTCAGGCTGATACATATGTCATAACAGGGCTGTAGGGCTCCAAAAGAAAGTAATTACAGTGAGCAAGAGAGTGTGCCTATGGGTGTCAGCATGCTCTTTCAAGCCCAGTCACACACTCCAAAACAAAACAAAGTAGTGACTTGTGTTTCACAGCTGCTGGAAAATAATGACTTTTATTCTATTGTCATAAACTTTCTGCCCTTCATCAGTCTGCAGCATTTCTGGTTTGAATCTCTTATGTGTTACTGACCCTGACAAAACTCCAATGGCAATCTTTTCAGACACCTCCTCTTCCTAGATGCAAGGTGAAACAGAGACATTTCTCTCACATTATTCTACTTTTCTTGGTGTTTTCATTCCTTCCAGAGTAAATCACTATCTGGCCAGAGACAAGCTGGAAGCAAAACTTCCCAGCATACAGTGTAGTACCAGCTTCTTTGCATACATCACTCTTCCTGTAGAAGCACATTAGGTCCAGTCAAAGAAATTCTTGTGACACCATTTCAGGCATTCAGACTGTAACCTGTCTTTGCCATAATAGAGATCTATTGTTCCTCTATGTAAATGTCCTTCACCAATAACTCTATCACAGCGCTTCAGCCAGCCCTGAATAGCATCCAACAGGGATCAACATCTCAGGGAAGAAAGCCAGGACAAAGTGTAAGAACAAAAAGCTGCAGAATTTAGTGAGCTAGAACTATCACACCTCAAAAAAGGAGCATGTGCAATGCTAGCTATCTACATTCATGAGTAATCCCACGTGCGAGTGATTTGGCCAAGCATGTACTAAACCAAAAATCAAAACAAAGCACACAGCTCTTGTGGAACCATCTCAGAGTGCCTGCATGCCCTCTTTGTTCATTGCAATACAAAAGCCTAACAGCCCAGTGGAGAAACATGCTGAGCTTATACAGACATTTTTCAGACATTTCCCAAGATTTCTCAATATTCTGTTTTCAAGATATTCATCTGGCAGCAAATTATGGGAAAAAGCACCTCTCCCTAAACCATCTAGAGAATACAAAGCAAAAAAGCAAAATCATACCAGACAGGGAAACTTCTGGAATCTTCTTCTTCTCTCCTTTCCCTCTCCCTTTCCAGCACTGCTGACAGCCCCAGAATTGTTCCATGCAGCCTGGGAACAGAAGGTACGTATTCCTTCTGAAGGCATAAACCACTTTAGTCCAGAGGAGAAAAGAGGACTTTTAAAATGTAGGTAGATAGATAGACTTTAATTTTACATAAATAACAAAAGAAAAGAGTGATCGCATATAATGTACCTCTCTACTGAACCCACCTTGCATATGTTCTTCTGAGTTTGATGGCCCACTTATCCCAAGTGCATGAAATAAAATAAATATCCCTTTCCCAAAACACCTGCCATCTTGCCCAGCAGACAAAGAAACAAACAAAAAATGCATAAGAAGTGGATACAAAAGAGAACACAAGAGCACTTGTGATCAATGCAAAACAAGCCAGAGTGACTACACATACATGAAATCAAATGAAAGAAAAACAGCCCAATGTCTACGGAACAGATCTTCAGATCCAACTGTGCAAACTGCACGGTGTTCTTCATTTTCAATATTTTTTGCCATATTCTACCACATATTTCAAATTTTGGCTTGATCACCAACATTTACTGATCAAAAAGGAAGATAAAAACTTACTCTGGGCTGATATATTTTAAAGAAACACGTCTAATTTCTTTGTCCAAGTTTTCAGAACAAATACATTTGTCTTTGAGATAAGTTTTATTTGATCTGTATTGATATTCACAAAGTAACCCCCATCTCCCTGGCTGAAGAGACTGAAATGTTTGCCGCAGAGACTTCAGATAAGTCATTAATACATGTCACTGGTTTCAGAGGTTACAGAGTCACCATTCAGTGTGGGCTATACACAGCCAACGTTTTTACAGTACTTAGGACTTGAATTTAAATTCAGTGTCAGTCCATATGTTTAAAATAGGAAAAAACTTGGCAGGCTGAAATACAGTTTATCATATTTCTAACATGATTTCCTCATTGAGTTTGTCATCTCCCAAGGAACTTCAGACTTTGGTCTAAGAGTAGGACCAGTGTACCTCCTCTGAGGATGCTCTGAAGCCATCCCAAGACACAAGAGGTTGCTCTCCCTGTTTGTTCCAGAAGTACCCCACACCACAAACACACACTTTTTGCCACCAACTATCTCTTGCAGAAATAGCTTTCACCTGCTGATTGTCTGGGCTCATCTCCAGGGAAGAGCTTGTCCTAGTGACTCTACAAAATGCCGAGTATTTAGATCACAGGAGAGACCTGTGGTGTACATGATGATTGCACTGGACTGTATAGAGCATGCTGGGTTTCACTATTGCAGGCCAGCCACAGTGCCAGGCTTTCCAGGAGCCTTACAATGAGGGAAACAAGAGTGGCTCAGCAAGGGTCTCAAGGGAACAGAAATGCACGTGGCTGACACCTGAATTTACAGGAAAAGCAAAGTACGTGTTTAGCAGTCGTTTTACCCAAGAAGGCATCTGGTAAAAGCAGATAAAGCATTTGCTCTCACATGTAGTTCGTGACTTTGGGTCAAGCAAGCAGAGCAAAAAAACCTAAAAATCCAAAAATAATGTAAAAGTTTGGCCATCTAAAAATGTGTCAGAAAAGAGGCAATTTCTCACTGTGATCAGATTCTAGGGCAAAGCCAGGCTGCTCTTTAGAAGATCAAACTCTCTGTAGGCTGCCTAAAACAAACTCTATGAGGATGAAGCATGTGGACTGCGCTTTGAGGAAAGTAAAGAGCCTTCTGACCCCAGGCTGCACTACCAGCATGCTGTGATACCTCCCAGACTCCTGTTGAGAAGAGGGCAGTAACTCTTATCCCATCCCTCTTCACGGAGGCGTCTGACAATTCCTCCAGGACCTCTGGTACCTGGGAGCAGGACCAGAGGTCCACACCGTATCCCAGAGCAGGTCTCTTAATTCACACACTGGGTTCAGGAAACCTGACCGAAGGTTCCTAGATTGCTCACAAAAGCTCTAAACTGAAGAGCAAACATTAGATTCAGACATTAATACCCCACATTAGGTAGTCTAGGCATTGCACTTACCCCTTCCTCCATACTAACAGCATCTAACTTCTCTGGCACAGCCAGAGCTAGAACACAATCCTTAGCAGGACCTGCTCAGTGCCTTCTCTCTTCATCCCAGCAACTGCTGCACTGTAAAGGCAGATTATTTTATTGCAAAATTTATTTTAGCTATAACTGGGAAAAGTAATCAAAGCAAATGCACCAGCTCAGGAGGAATCAGAGTAGGATTAGACGTTTGTATGAATAAGAATAACTTCTGTACTTTGACTTGCTGTGATAAAAATAATAAGAACCTCAGTGTTCATGCTCCAGGGCAGAAACCTGATCTCTGAACAAGATGTTAGGAATAAATTTCCTCTCCCAATAGCAGTTCCCAACTGCCCAGGCCGCTGCATGGGGATGCCGTCTTACTGGGCACTACTAGTGGCCACAGCTAGAGGCTAAGCTGGCTGGGTAGCCAGCCTCACCATTAAGTGAGCTTTTGCACTAGACTCCACGGATCTCTTTGCTTTGTTGGTTTGTTTCTGTGTGGAAATGGCTCAGAGCTGCCCCTGTGCCCCTTCGCAAGCTGAGCCGCTAAGCTATAACTGTCTTAGCCTCAGCTGATTAATAAACTGGCTTGAGACTGCTGATCTCTTTGGACCATTAAACCTTTCCCCAGCGACTAGTCATTAATCCCCCAAAGAGTTATCCTAGATGAGGTTGTTGTTAGCCCCATCAATCCTTTTTAAGGCCTCAGTTTGCAGCAGAAAGGAGCAGGGAAGGGGGGGACAGTATGCATTTGTCAGGGCTTGCCATCTGTTCCCTCAGGTTACAGACAGCTACACAAGCCCCTGCGTGCCAGAGCTTAGCATTTCCACAGAGGTGCAGGCTGTCACTGTGCAGCAAAGACCATCCACCAAAGAGCAAGAAACTACTGCACCAGACATCTGGAGTATTAAGCAAGACCAAGAGAAAAAGATGGCATTTGTTTCCTTAATTGCAGTGCCTCTGGCTGGGGCCAGAAGGCACCATAGCATACTGTTACCATAGGAGTACTTGCCGTATCAATTTCAGCAGAGATGCTTTCAAACAAACAGGTTTAGGACATGAATTACCCAGAGCATTGCTACCTATAGGCCTGAGCAAGTCTCCTTGTTTTCTCAGCTTCTGTTTCTAATCCCAATGTCTTCATTATAAAACAGCTCACATCTTCAGTCAGAAGACTGGATTTGCTTTATTGATGACTCTGGAAAGTGACATTTCCTCCATTCCAGCTAATAGTTCCCGCACAATTTTTCAGCCTCATCCCCCAGTGTCAGCATACTATTCCTGATAATGTTTCCTTATCTCTTCTGGGACTGTCTGATATCCCCAAATTTTGTTACCGCAGGCCACGCTTGTGAGCTTGGTAATAGGGTGGGTGGGATCAAAGGTGTCAAACTTCACATAGTAAAATCCAAAGCTCATCCTGGATTCAGCAGAGAAATCACACCTGCAAAACCACTGTCAAATGTTCCTGTGTTTTCACCTAAAAATTCACAGTTGTTTGTTTCTTTCCCGTCTCTGGAAAGTCACAGCCTTTGAACTGTGGATTTTATGTCCTTGTGGGGTTTTGAATAAAAGAATGGTGCGTGCTTAAGCTCAGATTTTTAGAGAGTTGCAGGTGGAACTAAGATACATTTGTAGGACTTCACACAAAGCAAGCTGTGCCCCAGTCTGGTTTGTGCTGCTGCAGATTGCTCTGTTTCTAATGGCCTGCAAGAGCAATCATAAAGAGAAGGGAGGGAAGGAGGGAGGGAGTACACTGATGCAAAACTTAGCTGCTATGGACTATGGTTATCCTCTGCAACAAGTTGCGTCAAGGATGGGAGTTGTTGAAGCCAAATGTTCAGGGAACATCAGAGAGAATGTACTGACAGAAGAAAGTTTAGATTGGTAGCTTAACTATGATGTCAGTAGTATCACGGCATGTCCAAGGGGGGCAATGAGAGGACAAATCCCTGGAACTATCACAGCTTAGAAGAGGACATCTCAAGTCTCAGTGCTGTCTTTTTCATCAGATTTCCCATGTGGCTATGACAATGCTGCTCCACATCTCTGTGCCTCTGCTGTCAGCTATACTTCGGAGACAACCGTGCCAGTTCTGTTATTTCAGTATCAAACTTCTGTGGCCATTAAGTACTTCCTACCATCAATAAGCCAAACCTTTACAGGTTCTCACCAGAGGTCCCAGTATGCCCCTTTACTACCAACACTGTCCATGACTTGGCACTCTAGCCAACTCTCTCCAGATTAGTGTGAACACGAGACTAGAGAAATCCTTTTAGCTGTAGCAATGACTTGGCTGGTGCTGAGTGCACCACATACTGCCAGCAACAGCTGGACTCCATGGGGAGGGAGGGAAAAGAAAACAGCCACACACACACGCAAAAACCATCAGTCAGGCTCCTTTTAAATGATTAATGCAGCACACAGAAGAAAGCTTTTCAGATCTCAATTCTTCACATGATTATATAAACCTTAACTCATGTCGCAGCTACCGCAGACCTGTGTTTGTTTGCGAGCATTAACAGCTACTATCATGTTATAATTAGACCAGAGATTGAAGAATCCCACAGGGAAATGGAGGAAACCCCACATTGCTCAAACCATTTAAACATTCCATTCAGGGAGACAAAACACCACAGAGGAGTTCTGGATGGAGAGAAGGGTTACAGCCATAAAAAAATTGGTTCTTTCTCTCTTGAGTTCATGCAATTATTTATGGTTATTAATTATTTAGGATGCTACATTAATAATTAGTACAAAAAAATAATATCAGACATTGAAATAGCCCCTTCCAGCCCCTGAAGATTTCAGAGGGCCTCACAGATTCCAGTGTAGTCTCTTTCTTCTCTGCCTGTGGTCTTAGACTCACTGCCTCACCCATGGGAAAGAAAAGGCTGGTGGCCCAGCAGCGAGGAGAAAGGACCACCCCAGCCAGGGCCCCACTACCCTCTAGATACATTAACAGGATCCTGGGTTGGAGGGTGATGAGACCTGCCCACATGGGAGGAAAGCAGGGAGCGTGTGTCCAGAGAGGTTGTGGATGCCCCATCTCTGGAGGCACTCAAAGCCAGGCAGGATGGGGCCCTGGGCAGACTGATGTAGTGCTTCATCTAGTGGTTGGCAACCCTAGCAGGAGGTTGGAACTAGATGATCTTTGAGGTCCCTTCCAACCCAAGCCATTCTATGATTCTGCTTGGTTTGGCTACTGAGGCTTTCCTGGGAAGACTCACTGGGTGCACAGAGGATAGAAGAACCCCAAGGGACTACTAAACCAAAGCCTGCCTGGGAGCAATGGGGGACTGTGGCCTGAGCCTGCTGGCCCTGTTCCCCAGCCTTCTGTTGGACACCTGTCTGCATGTGACCCTAAAATCATTTCAAGAGTATGGAATTCACCAAATCCATCACTTATCTTTGTGCTAGTGACTCCCATGGCCTGCCCTAGGAGTCCTCACATTTGTAGCACAATGCTATCGAAGAGCTATATTCCTCAGCTGACAGTGGCCAGAGGTCACTTCCCAACTCCAAACCTCCCATCCAGAGGGTGAATCCTGGAGACCCCAACTTCCTTCCAGCCCAACTTCTCATCACATAAAGTTTCCCCTCACAAGTAAGGATTTAACTCCACCAGTAATTAACATATTTTACAATGCCCAAACCTTGAAGAAACACCAGTTGACCCATAGCATCAAAATAACAACTCTGAAAATCAAGAATCATCCCTCTTTCTCCACTTTCAGTAACTCCTTCCTCCCCCAGAGCAGGTCCCCAGTGCTGCTCACAGCAGCCGGGTGCTCGGTGTGACCCAGCAGGTCTCCTGGCCCAGCCTCCTGGGGACTTGCGTAATGGGAAAGTGTCAGAGATTAGAGACAAGAGAGCAGCGACTGCAATATAAAAGCAAACTGAATAATTAAAGAGAGGAGCTGTTCCTTGCAGAGAACAAAATGAAAGAGTTGTGTGATTTGAGCAGAAGTGACCTTTACACTTCATTACAAGGAAGTGGCGTCCTTATAGGGTTATTAATATTTCCAGCTGAATTAGCTTAGGTTAAAAATGGCTCAAAGGAATGAAGAGGGAGAGGGAGAGTGTGCACAAAAATATATCATTCTGTCTTTTTCTCCTCCTCTTTGCTTTTTAGCTCTTTTGTAATTTGCTGAATTGAAAGCAGAAGGGCTGAGTGGTCACCAGGAACAAGGGTTCATTAGAAAGGGTGAAAGCCACAGAATGACCTGGATGACAGCTTTTCCCTCCAGGTTGGCTGTGCTTCAGCAAGAAGTCTGTGTGATGCCTCTGCAGCTGCTTCCCCACATTCTCATCTAGAGGACAGAACACATCTTCATTCACCAAGGTGTATCATCACCTGGACTGATGGCCAGGGTCTTTTAAAGTCAGTGGCGGAGCTTGGTGCTGTTTGGTGCTTGGGTCAGTGCAGAGGATCACCAGGATCAGCTAGGGCACTGCAGATCTCATGCCTGCTCTCAGGGTTACTAGCCACTTCCCTCTGGGCCAACTGATTCCCTTTCCTGCTGTCCTATGAAGCTTCTTCCCACTTTCATCACTAGGGAAATGGACAACTCTGCTCAGCAAACTACGTCATCAGATTTTGGAGGTGTTTACTTGCTGGGACAATGAAGGGACATATATCCTCCCACATGGAGGCAAAGCCAAGGCCTTCACTAGGATTATTTCAGCAGAGAACAGCCTGTCACTCAGAGCAGAGCTGATGCTGTAGCTGTTGGAAGGTCAAGCCTTCTGCAGACACTTTTCTCCCAAATGTAAGCACAGAAAAGGACCTTTACTTCAGCACGTCCCAGCAGACACAGGCCCATACAGGCTTACAAAAGCATAACTGCCAGTAATGTTCCAAAGCATTGGGTGAATTACATAAGCAAAGCTGAACACAGGAATCAGAACCTAAATCCAAGCTGCCATTATGCTGCTCAGAGCCTCGAGGTGTACACAGTTGTGATTTTGCTCAGATCACTGTTTCATGTTAGACCTATCACTTTAATGCTAGATGGAAAAGTGCTGTGACCTCCAAAGCCCATCCAGATACCTGGTTGCTTCTCCCCAGTCCTGACCTCAACAGCTTCTTTTAGTGTGCTCTCTTCCCACTGATAACAGACATCAGGAAAACTCACCCAAGCAAACAGAAGAAAGAAACTTGAGAACAGGTGTGCATCAATAAGGAATGAGGAAGCTGTGGTGGAGCCTGCTATCAGTTTCATGGGCCGTGTCATTCCTGCAGTGATTACTTCCACACCATCCTCCCTGGAGGCACAGAAGATCACCTCCCCCTGCTCCACTTGTGGATGGGGGCTCTTGCAAATTTAATGCAAAAGAAAAAAAGAAAAAAAAGAAATTTTAGGCTTTTGAGATCATGAAATGGACAAGGTGGCAGCTGCTGCTCCTCCAGTGACTGCTGAATCACAGCCCCTCACTTATTTATAGGCCTCCCCTGGGTGCTTGCAGCTGAACAGACGACAAATGCCAATGAACATCTACTCTCACCCCCACAAGGTGTTGTTATCCTGGCTGTAGGGGAGACACAGAGCAACTAAATGACACATTGTCAGCTACACCAGACAGATGTAGCAGAGATAGGGAGAGGACTCAAGATACCTCACCAACCAGCTAGTCCTTCTAGTGTCATCTTTTGTTCCCAGCAAATGCAGAGGCTCCAGTCTCTCACCCACAAGATTTAACTGGTGCCTAATACTATAGCTAAGCTCCAGAGTTTTTAATGTTGTTTTCATTCTGAAGAAGGGTGATGCAATGGCAGTGGAAAAGAGGACGGTAGAGCAGAGGACTTACATGAGCTCTGTAACAAGCAGGAAAAAATCCCAGGGATGGAGGTCCAGATGCTGTTGGCGCAGATGGAGGAGCAGGAGGAGATATTGAAGCCCAAAGTATAGCCAAAGTTTCCCCTTTTTGCTGGAGACAGTATCATGTGGGACAGGCAGTGAAGAGTTCTGAGGGTAAAAGAGGAGAAAATTCAGACCTAAACTGGTCTTGATGCCAGGAGAAGGCATGAATGTGAAAGAAGAGGAAGGGAGAGGCTAAACCTCCCCCATGCTGGGTCAGGAGAGCAGGAATACCTTCCAGGCATAGGAAGGTGAGCTGTACCTCCTGCTGCCCAGCAGAGCATCCCTCAGCCAGCAAGAAGAATCTAACAAGGCAGCACTGCATCTCCTGCTTTTTCTCATTTGTCCTTTCAAAAGACAGAGAGCCTGAGCAAAGCATCTGTATAAAACATCCTTACCTTCTTCAAAAGCTGTACCTCCAGCACTAGCATGGATGGGTACCCAGCTTTTGGTGGTAGCACCAAAACATGTTCTTACTGTCTTCTTGCCCTGTACATATTAAAAGAGAAAGGCAAAATCTATCCAGACTCCTGCCACAGCCCCAGAATTGTACCTAGATCCCAGTGAGAGAAGAGCAAGGTGTGGTGTGTATTCCTGATGCTACACAGATGGCAGAAGTCGGAGTCAGCCAGCAGGATCGCCATTATCAGTGATGATTCACAGGCCATAGAGATCACAGCTTGACACGTAGATGTCACTGGGGTATGGCAGTCAAGGGAAAACATCTTATATATAAACGGGGGAATTAAGACTGCTGAGGTATAGTCCACGTGGGAGCTACTCCCTGCTTCACAGAGCAGAATGGCTCCTTAATAAACACAAAAGGCTATAGGATCCTGCTGAAGGGCTTGATAACTGGGGCACTCAGGGAAAGTATGTATAACCGTCTTCCATCACAGCCAAACCTGGTCTGGCCTTTCTAATCATCTTTTTGGGGTTGGCCTGACGTTGCTGCTGTCACTGGTACGTACATGCCTTTTGAACAAATCTGAGGTGGCTATTTGTGATAGATGTGTTGCTTGTGAACTTTGTGAAGGGCTGAAAAAGTAGCAAGTTTTATAGAAAAAAACAAGCAAACAAACATGGACATGTTCTAGGGAAACAACTGTGAAGCAGTAGAGAGAAGAAACAGGGAAGGGTTAGGACAGAGAGATGTGAGGTGAGCCCTTGCTCATCTCCGTAACCAAGCCCCGCTTTAACTCCACTAGCACAAAAAACATTAGCAGCAGTAGCTCATCCTCTGAAGACTGTGACATGAAACTTATTTTTTTTTGCTTGCTTTCACAGCAATTTTGCACAATGTTTGATTGCTGATGTGCATACCCAAATTCACACAGCCCTCCCATCCCTCTCTCTCTGCCTACTCACACTCTCCCACGCTCCTTCCATGCGTGGCTCAGGATGAAAAGGGATTTAGAAAGATGCAGAGAACATTTACAAGCCAGCCACCATTTCACTTTCAACCTAGATGGCCACATAAGCATCTCCACCTTGCATTCAAAGGCCAGGCTGGTCAGCATTTGGGGTGAATCTCTGCAATGGGAGTTTCCCATCCCCAGAACAGGCAGATTGAGAAAACTTCAATGATTGCTGTTGGCTGGGCATCGCAAGGCTGGATTTGCACTCAGATGAGGCAAGTGCCCTGACTTCTGGCTCAGTGCTTTGTCCATAGGCTGCACTGCAATACTCATTCAAGAGCTGTCACTGCAGCAGACCCAGTAGACCTGAATATGGTCTCAGGATAAGGAGTTACCTCTGTCACCTTGGGAAGTGTAGGAGGGGGGGAGACTTACAGCTCTGGAGAGCCACAGCTTGTACCTTTCAGGATCACCAGTAACAGTGGGATTGTGTGAATAACTGCAGTTTTCTTACGGGCTGTATGAGCAAGGTGTGAAGACCTGATTCTGTGAACTTGACAGGAAAATACCTGCAGCACAGGAGTCTGGTGCAGGTGCCACCAGCAAAGAACAGGCAGAAAAAATCCCCCTGGCAGCAGCCATCCAGGACTGATAGGGCACAAACTAATCAGATTTGAGTGAAAAACTAAAGCAAGGCTCCCCCCTCTAACAGAGCTGCTGAGCAGCCATTTAGGGGAGTGCGTCACCACTAACATCATCTTGTCTCCATGGAGACCAGATTAACAGCATGGTGAGAGATGCTGCACTCCTAATCTCTCTGAGAAAAAAGAGCATGCTAATGCAAGAGACTTTCAGACATCTTTAATCCAAACTCAGGGTTCTCCTTTCCATGTTCTCTCTAGATCTGCTAGAGACTAACATTCCATGCAGCCCCCAAACCAGCACAAAGTATGTAAAAGCAGGCTGTAAGAAAGGAGACAGACTCTTCAGCAGGATCTGTTGTGATAGGACAAGGGGAAATGGTTTCAAACTAAAAGAAGGGAGATTTAGACTTGATATAAGGAAAAAGTTTTTTAGAATAAGGGTAGTGAAGCATAGGAACTGATTCCCCAGAGAGGTGGTAGATGGCCCATCCCTGGAGACATTCAAGATCAGGCTGGATGGGTCACTGAGCACCTGATCAAATTGTAGGTGTTCATTGCAGGGGGCTGGACTAGACAACCTTTAAGGGTCCCTTCCAACTAAAACAATTCTATGAATCTATGGTCCAATGGCACCAAGACGTTCACGTACCCACAGCCTCTGCAATCCCATGCTAAAAAAAAATCTGCCCTCCCTCTCTGTGTAAGTTTGTCTTTAAAATAAATAACTTAAATACCTCAGTCCATCATGCGCAAGTGGCCTGCAAAAAGATGTCTGCATCTCACAAGAGCACCAGATAGTTTGCCCAGCATAAAGGCACACCACAGTTGCACAGTTTTAGCTAAGGATCCTGATGAAGACTTTCACAAAGCTGAGTTTGATTGGTGTCACCGCCAAGAAGCATCCTGCTATATACGCTTATAGTCATATTCACTTTGGTTGTGTTGAGTTTTGGTTCACATCCATGAAGAAGATGAAGAGAGCAGTACAGCCTAGTGGGAGCAGCCACACAGCAACACGCAGACACTCACCCTGGCTGGATCTCCACACTTCAATTTGCTTGTGGGAGGCTTTGTGTGCCCCAGGGCAGGATGAGCTCTGTCTGCTGAGCTGAAAAACACACTGAAGGCTCGGCCACCTTCCTGTTTCTTCCAGGAGTTAAAAGGAATTTGACTACTTGCTTTCTTTTACTTTACCCAAGTTCATTGTCTGGAGGTTCTTAATGAAGTCTGAAAGTGTCAGAAAGAGATGAAGGAGGGAGTGTGACCAGGAAAGTTCAGTTTGATCTATTTCATTCTCATTCCCCCTGTCAGAGGCGTTGACGATGTTCTGCACATCCAGAGGGACAGTCATGTTTATGTGTTCACACAGCCTCAACCGAGAGAGTTGGAGCTTGTAAGTCAGCTGTAGTACAAGGTCTCACCTGAGTCAGCCCTCTGGCCCTCCCTTGGGATCCCATAGTGCTGAGGTTTCTCTTTTTTCAGGTAATACATACACAAACCCAAAGCTTCCCAAAGGCACAGCTCTGACACAGGCACTAGATGTCTTCGGAAAGGACCAGGCATCGGCAGATGTATCCTACAGCTGTGGGCAATGAAGGCTTTGTTTCCTCTCCAGTCTCACTAGAAGCACATCTCTGAAGCACAGGACTATTTCTGATCAGTCTCTTTGACTGCAGATGAGAGTTCTGCTGTGGGACAGAGCTGGCATGTGGGATAGGAAGGAAGGAATGAATATACCTATTCCACAACATATTCTGGGGCAGGGTTTAGTACATCTTCTTCCATAGGACTCCTTTGACTTAAGGGCTCCTGTAGTTTAGCTCATGGCTGTGTATAATGGCCAAAGTTCATAATGGCAGATGTGGAAGCAAGGGGCACAGCTGCACAGGCTGTGATGGCAGCTGCATATGTAGGTGATTTTTTTTTATGTTTTTTTTATTGGCCAGATGATAAGCTCCTGGGCTCTGCCTTGTATCCACAGTCCCTCTGGGTCTGACAACCAAGACTACTTCATCTGAATGTGGACACAAACTCCAAGCTCATCCCACTCATCACTGTCAGCACCAAGGCCAAGTCTAGAGGCCCATATGGGCCATAACCGAAGACTTTCAGGAGGACGATCTGCAGCCTGATGATGCCCAGTAGGGTCAGCACTACAGGGATCTGTCCCTCAACCTCAGTAGCTTCTTCTCACACACTGGCTGGGTGCCGAGGAGCATGAGTGGGGCCCGGCTTTGCTGACTCGGCCCTGGCTGTCGGGCCCAATGCGTCTCCAGCGGGGTCTGTCACGCTCTGCCGCTGAGGCTTGTTTTCGCTGGCGGGCAAGAGCTGAGCTACGGCCAGGCAATCAGAGGGAGGAAAGCGGGGAGAAGAGGGGGCAGATGAGATAAATAGGTACTGAGAGGATAATAAAGGAGGACAGCTGGCCTAGAAAGCTCAAAAGATAAATCGGCAAGAAAAAAGCTGAAGTTAATTCAACAGCGTGAGGCTCCTGCTGAGCCCACAGGAGGGGCTCCTCGTTGCCGAGTGGGACCGGTGGCCAGGGGCTGGCCAGGGCTGGCAGCCTTTGAAGCTCTTCACGTCAGCAGGACCTGTAGCCAAAGAAAGCAGGTGGCTGCACAGTGTTCACCATGAGCAGGGGACCTTCTCTGCAGGAGAAAGGGGCTGTATGCCCACTCTGTACCAAGCCTCTGCCTACCAGCAGTATGAAACAAGGCTGAGGTGGATCAGCAGCAACTTGTGGCCTCCCTACTCCAGTCCTTCCCCTATGGTGTCATTACCTGAGACCATCAGCCCCACAAAAGGAGGTAGGCAAGAGCTTGGTGCTACCCTCAGTGCAAACCCTAATCCTCACAAAGCCCTGGGGATGAGGGCTTGCCACCCTACAGCACCGGGGGCAGGAACATTGCAAGCCTCCTTGGTATCACAGCACCATGTCAGTGACCCATGGTGACCTGAGCAGGATGCAACCTACTGTAGGGATCCTGCTTTAGCAGCAGGTTGGACTTGATGATACCCAGAGGTCCCTTCCAACCCCTGTGAGGAGGTCTGGGGCCTGTGCAGAGGTGAACCCACAACTCAGCTCAACCATTTGCATGTGATGATGTCTGCTCATAAACACGTAGCACTGGTACTTCCACAGATGGCATGAGCAAGCTAAGTCATTTCCCAAAATGATGGAACAAAAAATGAAAACAATGAGACAAAGATTAAGGGAAAGTTAGGGCAGGAGGCAACATGAGAGTGGGGAGCAGTCCATTCTTCCCAAGCTAATGCAAAAGGGGCAGAGGGTTTAACAAAGAAACCAGAGCGCTGCTTCAATTCCCTACCAGCCATCACATCCACAAGCCTTTCTCTCCCAACATAGAAAGGCTGCTCACACTTAATCTTCCCCACACGTATTCACACCCCTCCCTTCAGAGCCTGGAGCCTAACTTGGAGAAGTGAAAACAGCCGCTACAAAGTCAAAACTAAGTGGCAGCTTCCCATTTAACCAGCTTTAATTGCCAGCTGAGCAGACGGTTAATCTCTGAGAACGTGCTGTGATACGGGTGTTGCTGAGTCCCCATAATTGCTTAAGAGCAGCCATCGAGGATGCCAGGAATCGGCCAATTATTCTCCCTAGTTTCTTTTTTCTTTTTTTATCATTTTTTTCCTAGGGTTGTGAATTAGCAAAGAGCTTTCTTTGCCTAAAAGCAGCCTTTGCAGGATCTCTCAGCAGTTCAGTAGGGATGAACAGATTATACCTGGGCTGGCTAATCCTGTGTGGGCAGGAGATGTGGGGGCAGCAGTGGGAACCCCACACAGCTGTGCCCACCGTGAGAAGGGGAAGTCACTGTGAAAGCTCTGGTATTATCTTCACTCTGGAAGTGAAGGGCATGGAAGGCAGGAGTCACAGGTGACTCTCTGAACAGAATTCATCCCTGCAAGCCAGAGCTGGCCCTGAGTACAAATCACATCCAATTTCCAGCTCCTCAATGGCTCTATTGAGCAATAAATCAGCTCTGCGCCCAAGCTGGCTGAGACACTTCAGCTTGCACAGTTATCTTACTCAGTGCTGAGAAGCTAAAGCCTTCTTGCCAAGGCCAGCAGGCTAGGGAGAGTCAACCATCCAAATCCCTTCAGAGCTCACCAATAAAAAACAAAACAAAACATGCCAAAAATACACATAAGACAGAAAGCAAGTCCCTGAACTGCAGATCACCTGCACATCTCCATTCATTCAGCTATTTTTCTCCACACTAGGAGAGGGGATGCAGTGGACCACGTATTCAGCTGGCATGATCAACTCTCCACACCTCTGCAAACAGCCAGGGCTCTGCTGATCCAGGTGTAGCGGTAACACTGCTCAGCTCACAGACCTTTGTTATCCTGGCAGCTATGTAACATCTAGTTTCATCCACAAACACTTCATGGCCATCCCTCAGTTAGAACTTTTATGTTCCAGCACAGCAGCCCTTCTTTAAACTTACCATACAGGCAGGAGTCAAAGCCACCAAAAGGTCTGAAGGACTCAAAGTCTATCCATTTTAATGGTTCAGGCTTGTTCTTCTGAAACCAGTTCCTGTAAGTTTGGATACAAACACACTGTAGATACAATAGTGCTAAAGCAGCAAAGACTTCCTGCATCAGCCCTCATCTGCCTGGTAGAGGACAGCATACCCAGGTAGATTTTGATTCTTTTCTACAAATGGCCACTGGGACTACCTGGCATAGCTGAGAAGCTTAAGAACAGAGACCATAAGAAAATATACTGGGGAAAAAAAAAGAAAAAAAAAAGGCCTGGAAAGGCTTGATCCTCTAGTTTACGAGAAGGTAGATGAAAATCCAGTGAGCCAGCTCCCATCCCTGCTTCTCCAGGCAGTCTCATCTAGAGGTTCTCATACATAGCCCATGGGCTGGGGTCAGCCACCACTCCACATCTGCCAGCCCCTTTCCCAGCAGCAGTAGCAGCAGCCAGCATGACTTTCTTGTTTCTGCCATGAACAGAGCGGTGCAGACACATGGCACCTGCTCAGAGTACCCTTTGCAGATGCAAAATTCAGACACAAATGATTTTCTCGAGGTCCCACAAAGGTCTCACAGTGAACCAGAGTGCTCTGCACCCCAGGAATGCATCCTAACTCAGCTGCAAGCCACAACACCAAAAGAATCTGTAGCTCCACTGTCTTACATCTGGAAGTGCTTCTCCATTGTGCAGCCCATCCCTTCTATCATTCCTGTACTTGAAGACACTGAGAGGAAACCTGCACTGGCTTAGCATTGGGAATCTCAGTCTTGAGCTAACATTGGCACTGGGACAAAAATCTACCCCCATTCCATCCTACTCATGGCAGGCTGAAAAGCTTCCTGAAACAAGAGGATGCAGGATCTCAGCAAGAGGAAAAACAGAACATAATTGGAGGAAAGACAGCTTAAAATCCCCCAGCGTACCTTCATCTCAGTGATTGCCAACCATGGTCCTAAAGCCATTATGACAGCAGATCGAGGAAGACTCCTTTAGTAGCACTTCTGATCTCTAGCAACATCAAAACATGCCCTATGGATGCTGCCAAGCCTTCTAGGCAGCAGATGGTGGAAGGTCCCCTCTGCCAGGGCAGGGTTCTGCCTTTACTCATCAGCCAGCCCCCATGGCAGGGGCTCCGGGAGGCAAGACTGCTCCAGGGGTGGATCTGTAAGTGACCAGGGCTCATGGGCAGCCACAAGCACTGCTCTATCCCGCCTTTCAGATGTATGCAGCAGAGACAGCATCAAATGATGGACTATAAGCACAACACCAAGTGACAGCCTTCCTACAGGAGGATTTTGTGCTTACCCAGGGAGGCCTCTGCTTGCATTGGAGAGTGACTATCACGGGGCTTTCCAGAAGCCTTCTAGGAACAGGAGCGCTAAGTTCTGAAGCGTTCCCATCCCAAGTAAAGGAGTGTCTTTACCCACAGTACACCCCCAATCTCCGCATTCCCTCCTGAGCAGCCCTCTCCTCCCTCTGCAGCTCCTGGCACACACCATGCCGTGGGGCTGCTCACTTCCACCCTGAAAACATGATGATGCCTGAACCACAGCCAGCTCTAGGACACCTTGTGCATCCAAGCTCAGTGCAAGGAGGAGGGAAATCATACATCTAAAAAAAATTAAATGAGAGGGATGACTTTTCCATCCAAAGTCAAACTGATCCCAACTGTCAAGCTCATACTAACCCTCATGTGGCAATCCAGCAGCTTCACCACCTAAAAAGCCCCAAGCACATCTACTCACTGCAGCCAGCCAAGAATTACCTGGGGGGGGGGGATGTTTTACCTAGCAAGTCATGACAACCCAACCTGTGTCCTGGACAGCTCATTTGACCCAAACCTGGATTGTTTTTTCCTTCTGTACTCTGCCATGAAGTTAAGATTACCACCCTGTCTTCCTGCCTTGTCCCCAAGGAGTTGCTGGGACAAGGGTCACAGAGTCCAGGTCAGCATCAGTAAACTCAAGGAAACCTTCTACCTGACACCTCCCTTTGGCTCCAGGGAAACAAGTCCTACCCTACAGAATTGCTTTGGTTGATGCAGGAGTAGGATGATCCTGCA
Organism: Pavo muticus; assembly: GCA_016647715.1. Classification (NCBI taxonomy): domain Eukaryota; kingdom Metazoa; phylum Chordata; class Aves; order Galliformes; family Phasianidae; genus Pavo; species Pavo muticus. Next base: position 1,510,186 of record JACDJE010000147.1, on the reverse strand, counting down.
GGCATGAAAGGATCACAGCACTTTGATTTTGCACAAACACGAGGCAGTGGCCAAGATCTCCTCATCTGCCTTCCCCAGCCCCATGTCATCTTGCTGCTACCCTCTGCCCCAGAGGCAGCTGCACTTCTGCAGTGGGAAGGGCCACACTGAGAGCTGTCCTTGCCTTCCCGCTTCCTCTTCTTGCCATGCAGTTGCCCAGTGCGCTTCCTCGAGGATACCACACTTGGGTGAACAACTGAGCCTTCTCACAGCTGCTCTTCATGCAAAAACCTTTGCATGGGACAGCGTTAAGGCAGGAGACCATATGCTCCAGCACAGGGGACAACGAGCCACTCATTGCAATGAGCATTGCTTAGATGAACCATTGTCATGACTGATGGCACAAGTACTCTTAGGGAGTGGGGAGGGAGCAGATTTTCACAGCAAATAAGCCCTAATGAGCAGAGAAATAACCTCATCATGCTGCAGGAGATTTACAGAGCTCTGACAGGCATGTCCAGCCTTGCAAGGGAGGAAACACTTCGTTGCAAGCAGAGCCAGGGAGCAATAGGTGGGGCAGAACAGAAAGGGGTGCTGAGAAAGTGCATCTTTCCCCCAGCTTTGAGAGCAGGGGAAGGAGCAAAGCATTGCATGGAGGAATGAAAGTGAAGGAGGACGCTGCAGAGCAAGATGGGCTCTTTAGGAGCAGGATGAGGTCTCCACTGCACAATTAGAACACATCCACACAGCACCCAGATTGCCTCACAGAGGGGAAACTAAGGCACGGAGCAATACAAAGCCAAGCAGCCGTTCCCCCAGGCCAAGACACCCCTGTGCTGGGAAAAAGGAAACTTCAGAACTCAATATTGGCCTTTGTGCCTCACGAGACAGTTGCCAGCAGAAATCTCTGTTGTTTAATATTGGCTCAAGCGTGCACGGCAGCCTTCCCAGCGACTCGGAGGGAGCTTCGCCATGGGAACTGCTGCCGAGCCATCTTCTATTAGAAGTTACTACAGCTCTTCCAGGAAGCCTGCCCCGCACTTTCTATTTTTAGCTGCAGGCAGACCTATTCATATCAGTCACTGCTGAAACCCAGGTCCTCACGCACACGTTTGGTGCAGTAATTCAGGGCCATGAAGTCAGATCCTCAGCTTTGAGCACAGCTCGCCAAGATAAATAACAAACCCACGAGCCGAGCGCTCCCAGCCTGAGGCGATGCAGCAGGGCTGAAGGCGCTCCCATCACACACATTTATCACACAAGATCACACCACTACCTATGTGCGGTGCAAGCACTGGCCTGGATGTGATTTACCAGCTCAGGGCCATAAACCGCAAGGGAAGCAGGAGAAATAGGATGGGAGAGGAAGGGTCCTGAGGGAAGCATAAACAGATTCACAAGGCTCCAAATTGGTGTTTGTTCTCCTGCTTGCTAATTAATCCATCTTAAAATGCTTTTAGAAGGAAAGTGCTTCATTTGTGTTTAAAACAGGACAAATGAAAGTGATGTCTCCTTTTACAGCTACCCACTGTAAACATATGGAGGGCAAATCCCAGTGGTCCACAGTAACTCAAAGTTATTTGGGTAAACTGACGCAGGGAGAAGATGCACACATTTGGTGATGGAGCTCCCAATCAGTCCAACCGTGTTCTAATGGCACTTCATCACACTTCCTTCTCTCCCATGCACAATAGCACTTGCCAAACCTAAAAGACCCCAAGCCAAGGAGTCTCCAAGTATAAAGATAAAGATGTTAATTATGAATAGCTGTAATTCACAATTAACCTCCTGGAGCTCTCAGCAGAGGCTCTTGCACTGGAGGAAACATGAGAAACACAATGCTCTTCATGGGCCCACAGACCCCTTATTTGCAGTGCGATGTCCCCTGGGGCTGTTGTGCGGTTGATGACAAGATGCTGGTTGGTTACCAGCCTTTCTCCTTCTCTTCCCCAATTGTTTTCTGAGTGACAAAGCAGAACATGTAAGTGCTCCCAAGTGTTCCTAACTATAACTCTGTGCTTGGGGAGATTTAATTCAGAAATCTTTTGTCTGATTTGATCCAGATTTTGCAGAAAATGCTACCTGGAGCTCTGCTAGCTATCTGGGAGCTGATGCAGGTTGTTTTTCTTGCTACACTTGGACAAAGGAAATCTGAGTTTGTGCTCAGCCCACAGACAGCTCTTCTCCCTGCAGTGGGATAGGAGGAGAGGCTCAGCTAGAAAGTGCCAGTCCAGCTGACAGGCCTTCATGGCCAACATCTGTGGGTTTAATCCCAACAGAGGCAGCAGGAGGGTGTCCACTGCTCTCACAGCTGCTGCACTACCAGCCCTGGGTCCCTCAGCATCATGCTGATGGCAGCCCCAGCCCTGCTGACCCCAGGTGCTAACACAGCAGATGGGACAAATGGACAAATGCTCCTTCTCCCATCCATGCATTTTCCAGGAGGGGCACCGACAAATAAATGAACAACAGAAGCCCGAAAACAAAGCGACAAAGAGCATGAGCATATTAAGACATTTTCTCTCCCCAGTTTGTGCTTCAGCTGCTACCTTGAGACTGGCATAGAAACCAACGTGCCATTCGCTCCACACAGCTCCTGGGATCTGTGTGGCACACTTTCTGCTTGGGTACGTTCACTTCTGGAGGCCATTAGGCAGGGTAATTTCACCAGTTCCTGAGCAAATGCCTGCAGGGGTCTTTGCAAAGCCAGTTCAGCACAGCTGAAATATGGAAGAAATGTTCGTTTGAATCCTAAAGAGAGATGTAATGACTGCTTTATAGTAAAGCACATTAAAATCAGCCCCATTTTGGCTGATCGAGGCACATCATGAGCACTCTCCAAGAAGAAGAAATATTTCTGATCCAGCAAGTGAGCTTAACACCTTTATGGAAGAGTTTTCATCAACTGACAACACTCAGCTTGCAAAGAATTAGCTCACAGCATCACTCAGGCTCAGATTTAAAGAAACAAGTGCATTTAATTAATTTATTTTTTTCATTTTTTCCCCTCTTTTTTTTCTCTGGAACAGTACTTGGAGTTTGCTGGGCCCTGCTATGCTTAGATGCCATGTGGATGAACACAGCAGCTGATGTTTGCCCTACCAGTTTGCTCTGCTGATGGCTGCAACCTGTTTGCTTGCCAGTGCTGTGGGGTGCTGTGTCCTGACCAGGAGTGAAATGAAAATGGGAAGGAGAAGACCTTCTTCACAGTAGCTGAGTGAGAAACTCAGGGGAATCAGTGTGGGTTCACTGGCAATTTACAAACAAATAGGAGAAACAGTGGTGGGGTATTTGTAACAGCATACCCAGAAGGATGGAGGGGCTACAGGAAACAGCCTGCAACTCACCTCCTTCACACCTGCTCCACTGCACAGCCACAAAGACATCCTTCCTCTTGCCCCATCTCTCATCTTAAACCACAGCTTTGCCACCTGTGTCAAAAAATACATTGGAGGGAAAGAGGTAGAAGACAAGGTGTTAGAAACTGTTTTTTCAACAAGAAAACTTGTGAACATACAATGCACTTTGTGTTTTGTTAGAGTCTGTGTACCTGAGGGCATTAATTACAAGCAAGGTAGACAGGGCTTCTACCAGGACAAACATGCAGAAGATGTTTGTAGAGTGGGTCAGTGCTATATGATATACATCAGTAAGGGAAAGGAAATGGGGCTGTCAGTCCTCCCCATTGCTGCTGGATGGGGACAAGGCCTCATCCTTGGCAGCTGTGAGCAGTTGCCTGTGCTCATATGTGTGTGTGCACTCCTGTGTGTGGGCTGGCACACAGACGTAAGGCTAGCAAGGAATTATATATTAGCAAACACTTGCCCTGAAACACTCTTGTGCTCATGCACAAACATATGCCAGAAGGAAGCCAACACCAAGAAATAAGCCTCCTCTGGCTGCAGTATGGAATGTGGGGCTGGCTCCCGCAGGCTCTCCCCAGCACAGGGTGACCACCCTCAGGCATAGTACCATAGTACCATAGTACCATAGACCACCTCAGGCATGTGTGCCATCAGCACGGCGAAGAAAAGCTGGACTGAACATCCCTGCAGATGAATTTGTTCCACCAAAGCAAACCCAATATGTGAGTTTCAACTAGTCCTCTCCAGAAAGGAGGTTCTTTTGCTGCCTGCCCCAGGCTGATCCCAAGCAAGCTTCAGCATGTACCAGCAAGCAGTCAGTGGCAAAGGAGGACCCTGACCCTGGCTTTCATGCCCTCTCCCAGGTACCAGCACTGTGCCACTATCATCCCATGTCTCAGAGTCCCAGTGTGGAGAGACTGCCACTAGGAGGAAGGAGAATTCAGCTTCAATTTGCAGCTCCAAGGACAGTGATGTGGCAGATTTCCCATTGGTGACTCCCACCTGGTGTCCCTTGATTAAGGGAGATGGGCTACCTGATCTACGTGGGTTTTTAATCTCTGGCACCAACAAGCCTCTGATACTGCTTGCATGATTTTTATCTTATTTTTAACTAACCAGAGCCCTTAAGTTGTTTCTCATATCAAACTCTCCCAGTCAATCTGATTTTCAGAAAACATAGCATGTCTGGGGAGAAACCTTTAAAAAATAGAGCACATTCTCCATTTGCATCTGAATGCTGAAAAACCCCATTGCTCCTCTATGATACATCATATCAGTGCCATCCCTGCCATGAAATATTCATGGCCATTTATTATGATGTTCTCTATTATCCCTGTAGAACTCTCCGGTGATCAGTGTCTCTATTTGCCCAGCCTCCAGCCTGGATCAGTGCTCCCGTCCCTCCTCCAGCACTGGCAGGGTCTGCATTAATCCCCATCCCCGTCACCATTTAGGCCAGCCCTGCTGCGCTCCGGCAGCTCAGTGCATCCCGCTTCTCTCTCCATGGCATCAGCAAGGACTGGGAGGGCAACTAGGACACACTGCCTGCATTAAGTTGAGGAAAGGAATGAAGTTAAAGCCTAGATTGACTTCCTGAGCCCAGCGTGACAGCACACAGAGCAGTTTGTGATGCAGAGCGGTCCTTTAAAGCTGGACACATAACAGTCCCATTCTGCAAACCTTTTATTTCTTCTGCAGGAGCTTGCTAGACCTGCCTGTTACGTGTAGAGGGGAGTAAAAAAGATCTACGAGGACACTGAGCTCTGCTTTCATAGAGGCTGCAAAGCTAAATCTCATCGGGGTGACCTTGATACCACCTCTTGTTTCAACACAGCAAACAGTTCTGTGCCGAACAAACTGCTGCAAGAGGATTCGGGGCTCCTGGCTTGCCAATATCCTGGCACTGCTTTTCCCCAGAGCAGTGTCTTCCAACAGCAAACTGCATCAGCCTCGGAAAAATAAATAAATCTACTTTCCACATCATTTCATCTTCTGATAACAGTAATGAACTCAGTCCAAGGCATTACTGGGAATTAATGACTGGCTGCCTCCTGACTCACCAGCTCTTCCCAGGCTACCATAAATTCCCAGGAACCCATATGAACCACGCATCAAGCAGGAAGCTGAAAATAAAGCAGTTGTGCAAAGCCTTGGGACAGATATACAACACACTGCCCCATGGGAGGCTTGGGAACTGAGATGGGCTCCGAGGTGCCCACCGGCAGCAACGCCACAGCTACTTGAGCTGCATTACTTCTCCAAAATAAGTTGAAAACAGCAGACGTAACCCTCAGAGAGCTGCTCCTCTGGATAATTAAACTCACGTTGCATGTATACCTTTAACCTTTCTTCTGGCTAACTCTCCAGTCTCACCTTGCTCTTGTCTAAGAGATTAAAGAGTCTCCCAGAAGCCCCCCCTGGATGTAGGTACTTCTGGACCATTATCACATCACCTTTAACCCACTCTTAATAAACTAAAAGAAGATGCTTCATTACTGAAGCCAAGCCCGGCAGCTCATACCTGCTTGGCAATTAGCAAGCAGGGCACCTCCTGCACACAGGACTGCTTAGGTCTGTCCTTCCAGCTCACACTGCTTCTGTGGGGAGAAGAAGAGTTAACAACATTGGCACATTCACATAGTTATTAGAACATCTCGATTTCTTGCTCTTGCGGTTGCAAATGTAAATTTGGATGTAACCAGCTCCAGTAATTAGATTTAATGACTAAAGAGCATTTTGAGATGGTGCAATTCATGAAGTTCTCCATCAGAAAGGATCGATTAGATTTGTTTCTTTTTTTGAAAAATATGAATTTCTGTCATCATCTAAGCACTGAACACGTTATCTTAGCTGTTAGTCTCAAGAAATTTAACAGAATTAGCACATGATTGTTAGCACTTATTAAGTGCAGCCCATGTGCAGATTTTTATGCACCAGAGCATTCAACTGGCAGAAGAGACAAAGAGGTATGGCTGATATTGGAATACATTTTAATTTGGAGAAAATATAGCTGCTATATTAAAACAAGAGGCTGAGCAGTTCCACGCCAGCCCATAGCCACATTCATTTCCCGTTGGGTCTCACTTCTGCTGGAGTCACGCATCCAAACGACCCAGGCTCCAAGGACAATCACTGTAACGTACAGCCCAGCACAGGAAGGAGATTCGTCTCATGATGGATTATCCCCAGGCACGAGCAGCGCGATGCTGCAGGTGCTTTAAGAAGACGAGCCCTGAAAACTAATCCTGCACTACAGATGTGTCCTTCTCCCCCCACAGGCACTGACCCTGTCCTTGGGCTGCTTGGGGTAGAGGGGGAAGTTGAGGTCCTGGGGCAGCGGTCATGCCCCTTAGGGAGCTGGGTGACAGTGCTGCAGAGGCACCCCTTGCCTGTCCAGGAGTTGTGTCCCTCCGGGTCTTTAATTAAGGCAGCCTGGGCTTCTCAAGTGATGGAGTGTGAAAGCAGCACCTCATAAAAACGTCCCAGCCCCAATAACACTTCTAAATCAGTTTCTTGGGACGCAGCCGCAGTATGGCACGTGGAGAAGCCATGGCAGCAAGGGGAAGGTTTTACAGGCTCTTAATTATGAGGTCTGGCACAAGTCTCTGGAGCTGGAGCTCTGGAAAACAGTGGGGAGGAGAGCTCAGCACCATGCTACCTCTCATAGCTGCTCCCACACCTCCCCAGCTGCAGAGTGAGAGGGAAGGGCAGAGGCCTCAGGTCACCAACAAATGGGGGTGGGATTGATGTGCACCTACCTGTGGGGCAGGTGGGCTCATTCACACCACAGATTGCACATCACTGCATATCTCCTACACACAACTACATGCACTGGTGCACATATGGCCATATGCTGCTGAGAGGGGAACTAGAGCACAGGCTGCCCAGACAGCTGTGGTTGCCCCATCCCTGGAGGTGCTCAAGACCAGGTGGGATGAGGCCCTGGGCAGCCTGAGCTGGAGAGGAGCAACCAGCCCATCGCAGGCATTGGGACTGGATGGACTTTAAGGTCCCTTCCAACCCAACAACTCTGTGATTCTGTGAAGTGAACAAATCCCCAGACAGGGAACCTCACAATTAAGGGCTGTTTAACCCAGCTGAATCCCTGCCTGCAGGATCAAAGGCTGCAGCTGGAAGGCTGGATGTGTTCAGAAAGACATGGTTAATTGTGAGAGCAATTAGCTTCTGCAAGAATTGGATTCTCCGTGCCTGGAAGTGTTTAAATCTCAGTGGAGATCCTTCCGAAAGATACGCTTGTGTTTGGCTGGGATGGATGAGCTTGATACAGGAGCAGCCCACTTTATGCAGGAAGTCAGAAGAGATGAACAGAATGGTCCTTTGAGCCAGAAAATCTCTAAAATCTATGAAACTATTAATAGAGAGTGAGACATTTCCAGTGGGTTTGACAGCTAGATGACAAATCTGTGTTAAATTCCACAGGATCCAAAGAAACTCTGCTTGGCCTCATTTTTCCGATATCTTCCAAGGGGTTTCCCAACAGGGGAATTTTAGTTTTCTTTTTTTTTTAACTTTAAAATGATATTCCAAACTGGAAAACTTCTCCACCTCCACTCCCATTACCTTCCTCTGCTCCTCCAACTCCTCCTGCATCTCAGCAAGTACCTGCGTGTCCCTATGTGTGGGTGAAGAAAACACGAGCTGTGCTGCCAACCAGCCCTGGAGCCAGCTCTCCATGGCAGCCCCCGCTGCACAGCCCCCTTCAGTTCCACATGGAACTCTGCTTACCTCTGCAGTTTCTGTAAGCCACCACCACACACCTCATTGTCCAAGTCACTCAAATTGGACTGGAGAAGGAGCTCACTTGCAACCTCAGAGCCAGGACACAATCCCATGGGTACGTTCTATTTGCAACCTGAATAGCTCAGTTTATCAGTGCTTCCCTATCAGTATTTCCCTTTTAGCTCTGATGTGAAGCTTTATCCTCCCAAATTCAGCCTGGCACAGCAGCCCTCAGTATCCTCTGCTGGGGACATGCTTTCATGCTGCCTCACTGCCTGTTCTCTCATCTCCCTCAAACAGAACAAGCGGTCGCAAGGCATATTACACGATGCAAGTGATTAAGAATTAATAACTTCTTCTAAGTCCAATCATTTCAGCTGAGGCCGCTATGAGTTTATTATTTTATATGTATGTTTTGAGAAAGATGACAGATAATTGAAAATGTAGTATTACTCCCAATTGTTCGTCATTTTCCACTGAACTTACACACATGCCCCCACATACAAAAACCTCACTCAAGCATGCTGCATCTTTGCTCCCAAGCCTTCATTTGTCATGCTTGCTTTAACTCTTCAGGGAATTCTGAGTTACAAGTTTGTACAATGCCAAGATAACAGGCAGAAAGCATAACAGGAACAAGAATAGCAATACCTTGTTTGCTGGCAAGATTACATTCACATGAGATCACATCTGTTCCTTCAGCAAGACTTGGGAGGAAAAAGCAGGTTTAATCCTAATAGCAACCTTTTAGCAACTAAAGGGAGGCTGTAAGAAAGAAGGGGACTCCTTAGTAGGGTCTGTTGTGACAGGATGAGGGAAAATGGTTTCAAACTAACAGAGATTTAGACTTGTTATAAAGGAAAAAGTTATTACAATCAGGATGGTGAGGCACTGGCACAGGTTGTCCAGAGAGATGGTGGGTGCCCCATCCCTGGAGACACTCAAGGTCAGGCTGGAGGGGGCTCTGAGCACCTGATGGAGCTGTAGGTGTCCCTGCTCACTGCAGGGAGTTGGAGCAATGGCCTTTAAGGGTCCCTTCCAACTCAAACAATTCTATGAATCTTTAATAGCGCTAACAATGAGAGTAAATCTGAAGTGTGACCAGACCAACAGGACTACACAGGGAAGAATAAGTGAGAGCAGTGCCCACCACTGACTAGGCAAAGGAGACCATTAAGAAACACCTCGAGTGACTCTTCAGATGGTTTGTGGTGTGCTGCAGGGTCATTGGGGTCACAGATTGGAAGGGAGAGGTCTTCCCTGGGGAAATGCCTTTGGTGGGAGCCATCAAATGGAAATGGAAGAAATGAGCAAAAAGCTGGGCAGATCCACAAATAATAATGATTTAGGATGTGACAAGCAGAAGCAGACAGACTCTGGTAGGACTTCCTGAATGAGCATGAAAGCAGCACCCTGTGCTATGGAAATCTGCTCTCTTATAAGGCTGCTGGTCCTTCAAAAAGCAAAGAGGTTAATGTAACAGAGGCAAAAGAAATTGAAATGCTTTCTGCCTTTTCACATAATTTAAATGTGTGCTAGGGAATGCATTCTTCCTAAAGTTTCTAGTTGCAGAAGGAAAATAGAAACCACTTGGAATATTTAACCCAGAAGTTTCCAATGTAATGCATAGTTATAACATGGAGTCTATGGAAACCCATGAAGAAATACATATGCATCCAGATTACTCAGAGGAGCAATTTGCAGAAGGATCCCCGGCTTGTTTCTCTTGGACATTTCTTTTGAAGATGACACTCTTCCTTCTCTCAGAAGGAATTTCCTCTTGTGAGCATCCTCCATGCACCATTCTATGTGTCACACAATGGGGATGGTGGGAAGGGATTCCCTGTGGCACAGAGCTAGATTTCAAACGTGCTGCCAGGGAAGATGCATTCTGGTGACTGAAGATCAGCAAGACGTGGAGAGATCCCCCAGCACACCAACAGGGCTCAAGGTTCTCAGATGGATCAGATCACTGCTAGGAGAGCTCTCAGCACCTGTTACTCTCTGTTCACAACCATCCTCATGATGGAGCAAAGCCTTCAGGAGCAGAGGACCTTTGGCAGCTCCACTTGCAGGTTGTGGTTGGCACATACACGTGGCTGTGCCAGATGCCCAGGACACAAGAAGAGTAAACACCACAAGACTGTCTCCCTGCATGCCACAGGGCAGCTCCATCAGCCAGGTCCACTCTGCCCCAGTCCTTGGAGCCGCTTTGCAGCACCCCAGGTGCTGCAGCATTAAATCACTTTGTAAAGGCAAAGCTGTGCCTGGAAGCATAAACAGGACCTGAGGGACGTGACAGCAGGAGGAAAGAGTTGGTTAGTGCCTAAGCTGAAGCACCCTGTGTCCAAATGCCAGAAGCTTCTGCAGCACCTTGCTGACCACTGTCCCTCCGAGCACTGGGTGGTGCAAGACCAGCATTGAAGGATTATAAATGCAGTAGAAGGGTACTCAAATGGCCAGCCCCAGCAGCTCCGGTGCAGGTCTCTGGGCAGAGCTGGAGCTCCAGGACACAGAGCTCATCCCTTCACTCATCTCTCTGCTAAACTTCTTTCTCTGTACTGCAGAGGTAGCACAGGGCAAGTGTTGCATCCTGAGGCACCTCATAGAGCATAGTCCAAGGCAGGAGGGGGTTGGGACAGAGCTCCTGCCTTCAGAAGCACTTCAGCACGGCAGAGCAGCCCACGTTCCCTCGGCTCTTTGCGTTCAGTACCTTCCATGTGCAGACACTCACCACCCAGAGGGTCGGCCTGTCACTCCCCATCTCCTCTCCCTCCCAAACACTCTATTACGCAGATGGAAAACCGCGGAGCTGCCAGGCATTCTTCCCTTTGCCTACAACCAAGCCAGCAGTGCTGCCCTCTGGAGGCCTCGCCTTCCTCCTGCAGGAGATGGGTTTTGGCAGCGCGGGGAGTTTCTCTCCCTAACTTCGCAGGATCCATTTGTGCCCCAAGGAAGAGCAGAGAGGAGATACCCACCAAATCCAAACCCACATACAGCTCCCCTGATCCTAGCGTCTCCTGCAGGATGCAATAATGCCATTCCCATGCCATAAGAAAGACAAACACCCTCGTCCTTCCTCTGAAAAGCTGAACTAGCCCAACAGACCGCAGCCATACCTCTGGCTTTGCCCACGAGGAGCTGTCTGATATTCACAGAGCTGCTTTTAGGCAGCAAAGCTTTTTTTTTTTTTTTTTTTCCTTCCCCCTCTTTCCTACTCGTGCCTACTCTTGGTTCCTAAGCACTGAGCACAACCAAATGTCTGCAGGGGGGGCCAGGCTGCAGCTGGTACAAATCAACACAGCCGTGCTGATTCAGAATGACCGAGCATCTGATACGAATCCTCCTGCATCAACAACACATTCTTGGTGACTACTGGCACTGCAGAAGAGGAAACTGCACAGAAAGACCCTCCCGTCACATTCGATCTCTCATCCCTCCCCATACAGCACGAGCCCTGGAGCCCAGCAGCCAGCCTTGCCCACCACTCCCAGCCACCTCAAGGGCTGACTGAGCCCAGGGAAAGGCAGAAGCACAGCACCCTGTTTCAAAGACATCAAGGGATTTGGGACCCTGAGCTCGCAAGGAAAACATTCATGAAAGCTCCTGTGTGCCAGGAGACACGTGTAAATCAGGGCATCCCCAGGCAGATCCTCCTTGTCCTTCTCCTGCAGCAGCAGGAGAGGGGTGGTGGAGGTCAGGCCTTTAAAGCCAGAGGACAGTAAATCCATGTGGCACTCACTCCATTGTCTGAAGATTCATGGCTTTGTTCCCTGAAGGTCAGCTTAGTCTGTTCTAGTCAATTAAGGATAATCTATGACTTCTCCCTCTGCACCCTCCCTGGCCGTATGCTCCTTGTCAGCAGGAGACCATTGGTCAAAGAGAAGCCAGAAATGCTCAGTGTCCCAGAGAGAGGCATGGAGAAGAGCAGGAGGATGCAGAGAGCTCTTCATCTCACTGTGGGTTCCCAGGGATTCTGCTTCCCTAAAAAGCTGAGGACTGGCAGAGAGAACAGTCTCCAGAGTGATGTAAATGCCTAGAAACCATCCGTAACTTGGGACAGCAGAGTCATTCTGCTCCCACAGCACGGCTCACACAGGTATCCATCTAGCACCCAAGCCTCTTTGCTCTCTCTGTTATTGTAGCATCATTAAGATTGGAAAACACCACTAGATCACAACACCCAACCATCACTCCATCCCCACTAAACCATGTCCACAAATACCGTATCCACATGTTTCTTGAACACCTCCAAGGGACAGTGACTCCACTGCTTCCCTGAGCAGCCTGTTCCAATATCTCATCACTCCAAGAAGGGCTTTTTCCTAATATCCAACCTGAACCTCCCCTGGTGCAACAAAGCCATCACCTCTGGTCCTTGATCCAGTGCCACGCCAAAAAGGAGAGGTAATTACCTGGGCCATGCCCTCCACGTGGTACCCCTGGTGGGCTGCCCTACCTAGGGCAGGAACCAGGAACTGGGGCAGTTTTCCCTACACGTTTTCTATGGGACATGTTTTCTGTGGGACAAAAAGAAAGTAGAAGAATGTTTAGTCATCCCATTTGTCCTCATTTGCTTTGCTAGCTAGCTTTGTTTGTCTGCTTTGTTTCTGAGCAGCCCTCAAGGCTGTGTTTTGGAGAGAGGGTTTCATCAAGCAAAAGAAGGTACAAAGATGAGTTAATGAGAACGATTATTCAGTGACAGCTGCTGCCGTTCACCTCCTAACAAGCATAAGGCAGTGCCTCGCTAAAACAAGGCTTTCTCTGGTGATTATGTGCAGGGGGATTAACTTTGAAAACTTTGCTCAAGACCTGCAGTGATGTTATTGGAAATCCACTCAATGAGCAGACAAGTACAGGGGAAACGGACCGTGTTTGAAGTGCGCCTGCTGCGAGCAGGCAGAGCCTGGGGATGGATTATGGGCACAGCAGAGATGCACAGTTCCCTTCTCTGCCACCCCAGGATGTACAGCTGAGGGTATGGCCCACCTGGGGCTCAGCAAGGCACAGTCTGTCTGCAAAAGAATTTTCTCCCCCGCATGCTGCAGCCCACAAATCAAGCCCTCCATCTCCTGCCCAGACACCCCATGGCTGGGCTGTGAGCTCCTGCAATGAACGCTGGCTGTTCCTCACTGCCATCTCCTCCACAACTACAGTCAGCTCCAATAATGATTGTGTCTGCATCCATGCCTGAGAACAGCTCTTCATCAGCTCCTCCACACGGGTATGAGATGCCTAAGCTTGGCACATAACGCCTGCCATTTAACGTCCCCATCAAGCCACAGGGAAACCAAATGGAGCAGAAAACTGGCCCAGGAGCTGTGCTTTCCTTCCAAACTGGCACCCACTGAACACAGGACCCCTCTCCATTCTCAGTTTGGCATCCCAAGCAGTTCCCTGCCCAGGTTGGCACTAGCAAGAAGCAGTGCCCAGCGTGGTGCTTCCACCTGTGCTGCTGCAGCATCACACACACGCAGAGATCCCAGCTCCTGGGGGCTTAGCCCTGCAGCATCACCCCCAGGCTCAGCTGCATCCAGACCCAGCATCACAGCCCTGCCACAAGTTCAGACAGATGGTGAACAAGCCCCACTCCATCTCCTGTTGCTGTTTGGCCATTACAGAGAGCTGCACTCAAATTTGACTGGCAGGTATCCATGCCCCACATGCAAACATTTTGGCAGGGAGAGGCTACAAGCTGAGTAGGTAAGATTGCACTCCCCATACAGGCCAGGAAGGCAGGTCTTCTCACCACAGCTCCTGAGAGATCTTCTCTTGAAAGCACCATCCTCTACCTCCACTGGCTCAGTTGCATTTCAGACGTTGGTGGCCACAGACACACCACCAGTCCTGACCCTACTGCATGGGCAGAAATCCCAAAGCAGTGGCTATGGAGCGGCTTCCTCCTTTGAATCCCTTCTTGACTCCCAGCTGTTTTACCTCCCCTACTATCCACTCTGCTTCCTCCTGATGATCAAGCAGCAGCTGCAATACATCAGCCCCTTCACCAACACTGATTTTCTACAGCTGGCTCTTAGAAGGCCTGCAGGGGTCCTACTGCCACCTAAGCTGATATTTCTTTCATGCAATTTTGGGGGGGGGGCTGGAGCTTGATGATCTTTAAGGGCCCTTCCAACCTAAGCTGTTCTATGATTCCACGATTCTATGAATAGAGCAGTCAGTCCTCATGTCAGTAAAACTCTCACCACTGGTCTGTACTGTTCTGCTTCCAGAGAAAAGGAAGGGAGCAGGGTTACTAAGCTCTCATAGGAAGAGAAGACCATTGTGGGCTCCTCCACACACTCAAATCACATCTTTCACAGCCCGCATTTAGGGCCAGAGGGCTGCCAAAAGCAGTGCTCTTAAGATGAAATAAGAAGCCTTGACAAATATTTAATTGCATCTCTGTTCACAGGCAATTAAAGGAGTAGGACATAAGGTCTGGTTTTATGTGATGTTTTCATTCTTTCTTTCTTTTTCCAGTTTGTAGCTCTTGTACCACAGAAATGTGTCTTGCATCATAAAGAAATAGAGGAAGAGCCCTCATAGCATAAGGAGTCTGATCAATACTACTGGGTGGGCAGAGCCAAAAACATGACAGAAATGAGCTGGGAATTGGAAGAAAGCAGCAGATATCATTCAAAGCCCCAGGGCTGATGAAGCATGAGCTGTGCCTTGCCTAGATGAGCAGCCCTGGTGCAATGGGACTTGTGAGATCGGAGCTTGGGAGGGGAGAGCTCATGGGCATCGGACACTATGGGGTGGGTGGAGGAGCAATAGGAAACTGCATGAGTACCGGCAGGGAAAATTGCATAGCAAGTGCTTTTGCTCCTGCAGAGTTTGTCCTGTCATTGGGGAAATGAGAGGGAGGGAGATGCCAAATGATGGAGAGCAGAGGCTGCATGTGGAAATGGGGCAGGCACTGGGCTGAGGGCAGGGATGGGGAAGTGGGGAGCAGAGGAGCCCCCGCCGCTGCAGAGAGTGTGGGCAGCGTGGCTGATGGCAGAAGCCTGTCTGAAAGGGGATGGAGGAAGGTTTTATGAGCACAACTATAATGAAAGGCAGTTATCCGTGACCATCTTAAATCTTGTCAGAGGGAGGAGGAGAGGGGCCATCTCTGGTGTGAAGATTGGAACACTGAATGCTGCTGTTCTGCAGTGAAGTTGCAAAACAAGACCCCCACAGAAGCGGCTGCTTCATGGGAAGGGGCTGATGCTCCTGGGTTGGGGCTGAGCTATGTGTGCTGCGCTCAGACTGTGAGGGAGGGGAAGGAGAACAGCACAGGTGTCACTGCAGAGGAGCTCAGCATCCCTCCCAGCATCCAGGGAGGGTCAGAGTGCTGCCAGGCTGCCGCAGCCTGAATGCAGGACAGGCTGAAAGACTCACCTCAAAGGCTCAAGAGACGGGGACGTCATTCTTGTCCTTTCCAATGCACACCGGTGCCGTTCAGCTCCCACAGCTGTGATTAACTCTGCAGCACTTCCAGCCCACAGCACTGCTTATCCCAGCCACGGGAAGGAGGAAAGCTCCATGCCCTTCCCTGCCCCACGGCAGCTCCCTGGGGCTGGATCCTGAGAAATTTCAGTCCTCTCAACCCCACCAGCTCCACCTGGAGTGACGTTTCAGTCCAGGACCCAAGGGCACAAGGTGGTAGGGGAAGAGCCTTCACACTCCCAGCATCCAGCACAGGAGATGCCCACTTCTGCCTCTGCAATGGAGCAGCTGAGCTGCGCTCTCACTGAGAGAGAGAGGAATCAGGTAAAGCCGTGTCTACAGGCACATATGGAAGGGCTGGGATGCTGCCCAAGCTTCGGCTCAAAAAAAGTGCACATCTTATGGTATAAATATTTTGGTTCGCCTCCCCCTCTCCAGCCCACAAGCTCCAGCACTGAAACCACAACAGCAGCCCTCAGCACAGCCGTTCTGGCACTCGCTTGCCTCCGATCCCCACAGCCACCAATGTTTGCTGCAACACAAGCCTGTGCCACCTGCATTACCCCAGCCCTTGCGTGTGGCCCCAAAGTGCCTGCACAGACCCACGTGCCCACCTCCCAGCGACTCACCCTCCATGCCTGCCCCAGAAGTTTCTCCAAAGACTCAAGGAAGTTTGATATAGATATGGTGGTTTGGGAAGTTATTAAAGCAGAGAGGAGAGGACATCCCTCAGAGGCTTTCTCCACTGATTTCCTTCGGAATAAGAAAAAGATAAGGAGAGAGCATGTCTAATGAAAAGAAAAAAAAATTAAAAGTAATTTTTCACCAGCATGTGCTGAATGGTTCTTAATTCTTGAGCCAGCTGAGAAGAGAGGTGGCTTTGGCTGTGGGTGAGCCATGCATCCAGCACAGTGGGGACCGGGGAGAGCCCAACAGCAGCAGTGCTCATTCAGAAGCTATAGACCCAATGCCAAACCTGAGCTTGGGCTCTGTGCTTACCTGGGCAAACATTTGTTTTGTGCTCTAATAGCAAGGCGGATGCGCGATTCCCCTGTGTAAACATCCACTCTCCAGACATAAGCACTTCTGAGCTGTGCTGTTCTGTTCAAACAGCCCCTTTCTAGGTGAAATCTGCTGCATTCTCCTGTGTCAACAGCCTGTGCTGGGGGCTGTCCCGGTCTCCTCTAAAACACCTCTTTGGATGGGAACACTCCAAGGGTGGCTGTTTGTGCAAACACCTTTTCTGTAGGTGCAGAGCTCTGTGCCTGTGCCATTCTGCAGCAATGGGCTGGGACAGGGTTTGTGGTCCCGTTGAGCTGTAAACAGAGTATTGAAATGAGCCTCCATAAAGGATCAGCACTGGGAAGGAGAAAGCTCCTACATTTCCTATAGCCAGCCCTTGCCAAAGAATGGAGTCACCATTCTCCCTATATAAGGAAACTGAGGCAGGCAAAGCAACATGGTTTGCCCAAAGTCACCCACTATGGTTGCTCAGCCAGGAGGATGCCCACAACAAGGGATGGTAAGGAGGAGCAGAGCAGGGCTGTGGGTTGAGCCAGGGCACATGGCACAGAGAGGGGAACAGATATCACTTAGCCCAGATGAAGCAAATTGGCAGCGATGTGATTTTTTTCTCTATAAATACATCTGGAGGGTAAACATCAGGGAGGGGAAAAAAGCTATTTAAGCTGAAGGACAATAGGGGTGCAAGAAAACATTCATATTAATGTTTAAAGAAGTCAAAGAGCGGGTTATGGAGAGAAGGAAGGGAGGGACACACAGCCTGAGGGAAGGACAGGGGAGACTCAGGCTATGCCCACTGCATCTGGACAAGGCACAGGGCTGGGGATCTGCACTTCCACTGCACAAGGCTAAACAGCAAGGCAAAATGAGACAGGTGGGAGATGGAAGGGCTGGCGGCTGTTCCAGCACAAGTGTGGGTCCCACAGAAGCTGATCCCTCTTGCCCTCATCCTGCAAGCTTTCCAGGCAGGTGCCACGGAGAGCCACGATGCCCTAGGGTTGTGCAGGGCCCCCCAGAATGCCACCACACAGAGCCCTCGTGCTCTGCTGCCCACTGGGTTCAGTGCACAGCATTTCCTCCGCTGCCTCCTGGGAGCAGCGGGATTTCCATCGCCATTAAAAACAAGCCTTTGTTATTAGCCCTGTGAATTATTTATTCCATCATAATTAATGCAGGACTGTTAACAGCCATGGCAGAGCTCCCCGGCTCGCCTGTCTGCAAACACTGCTCTGCTTCTGCTCACCACTTTGGCATTAAATATGCATCGGGACTGATAAACGTCTCCAGTGCAGCGCAGCCCCACAGACAAAGCGCCCGGAGCACAGATTCCTCCCTGGGGAAGGACCACACTGGGCATCTACTGGCAGAATGGGCTCACCCGATCCCCTGCCTCCAAACCAGACACCCACCAGTCCCCCAAGGGCACTCCCACATGCACAAAGAGAGGGATGGACTGGTTTCTTTCAGCAGCTTCATGCCCATGCCTATGGAGAAGAGGGAGATGGGCAGTAGCTCGCCTAATTAATAAAAAGAAAAGAAAATAGATGATAGATGCTCTGGAGCTGCTGAGCTCTTCTGCTCCTTTGTCAGACCAGCCCCTGGAAGAAGAAATAAAGCAGTGGTAGAGTACCATGCTGCCTCAAACTGGGGATTTTTTGTAGGTAGAGAGCTGTGCTGGGAATGCCTGGGGGGCAGGACCTCCTGAGGGCAGGCGATATGGGATGGCTCTGGCACTCCCCATTGCACTCACAAAAAGAAACAACCAAACCCAGTCCAATCCAGGCTGAGTGCCACAAAGCAACCTTATGGAGAGCCGCACCTGGGAAGGCTTCACTCCCCCCCACCAGCTGCACCCCTCTGTCCCACTGCGGCCTCCAGGACACAGCCTGAGCCCCTATCCTATTGCTCTCTGCTGTCTCCTTCCCCACAACCACCGCTCTCTCAGTTGGCAGTGGCTTGAGAGAAAGGCAGCCCTCAGCTGAAGTCTGTCTGAAATCCGGATTGCAGCTGCACAGCATAATGGCTCAGGTCAAGAGTGATGCAGCCCAGCTCCATGAGGTCACCCTGAGCAGCCCCATGTGGGCTCTCAGGCCCAGAGCAGTGTCCCTACCTTGGGACAAGGTAAAGCCAGGCTGAGCTGTGGTGGGAGAAGGCATTATTGCAGAAGAGGAGATGGGCTGATGCTGAGATGGAATTCTGAATGAGGTGCTGAAAGTAGGGCTGATGGTGCTGCTCTGTCCTAGCACTTGGGTCTAAAACAAGGAGAGAAAAGAGGAAGCATTAGCCAGGTATTGTCTGGCTAATCCTGGCCCGGCACTGAAGTGCATTTAAAGTGACCCTTCTCAAAGCCTCATCTCTCCCATTTGATGTTTCTCTGATTCGAGGATCTTTTTGCCTGCAACATCTATTTCTCTGTCAACAGCACTCAGAGCATCTCTCTTGCTATCTTTAGTCTTGGTTTATTGATCCCTCATTCCTATCTATCCATCTAATTCTTTTGTGCTTATTTCTGCCTGTCACTCCACTTACTGCAGCACACCTGGCCTGTTTTACAATGTGCAGCTCCTGTTGGGCATGAGCTCAAAGCTGAGCAGCCCAGGGGATGAAACTGCTTTGTGCAAAGAAGGACTCCCCTCTGCAGACCCTGCAGTGTCTCCATAGCCGTGTCCGGGGGGGGGAGGGATGAACACAAGTTGGGCAGCAGCCCATGCTGTCAGACCCTCTGCCCTGCTGTGGCACACCGTATCAAAGGAGATTAGTCAGAGCCTTGATCCTAACGCCATCCTGAATCCGAAAGGCAAGCCATACCCTTGGAGATAAGGGCATCCTTGACAGCAGAGTCAGCTCCCAGCGCTGGCAGGTTCAGGGCATGGCAGGGCACAGCAGGGAGCAGGAGAGGTGGATGTGGGAGAGAAAAGCCTGGGAAAAGGGGGGGGGGGAAGTGTGCCCACAGAGCTGCTTTTGTTTTATTTTCACCTTTCGTGTCTTTAAAGGTGAAGTGGGAAAAAACAAGACTAAGAACAAAGCCCTGTTACTTATCCTGGCTCATTAACTCATTAGCCTTAACACAGGCCGTGCTCTGCAAGCGGAACAGAAGGAAGGAGAAGGGTTTGAACGTGAGTCAACCATAGCCCAGCAAGCCAGGAAAGCCAACTTTATCCTGGTGTGCAACAGGCTCAGCACTGCCACCGGGCAAGGGAAGGGATTGTCCCACTCTGTAGGTGTCCCTGCTCATTGCAGGGCGTTGGACCAGACGGCCTTCCAACTCAAACAGTTCTATGAGTCTAAGACCAAGGCTCTGGGGATAGGACAATTTAGGAAATCAAATGCTCACCCACATTCCAGAGAGAACAGCAGAAAAGAAAGGGGGAGTGGGGCAGTAATTCAGGCTTAATTAGCCTTATCAAATATTCATCTGGTAATTTCCGTGAATTTACAGAGAATGTTAACAACATCAATACAATTAATTGACTCCAAGATGCTGCAACCTAAAGCCCATCCCCAAACAGTGAGGCCAGGCGGCGGGAGGCCCCGGGCATTGAGATTTGCTACAGTAAAGCCTATGGGGATGCAGAGCTCAGCGGGGGGTTCCCCTCTCCAGCACCCAAGGTTGTACTCTACAGCCTCCCTGCTGCTGCTGGGCACGTGGAGCCAGGAGTGTACAGGGGCACGAGCCCCATCACAGAAAACAACACTGATATCTCTTGCTCACGCTCAGTGGAATTTG
The DNA here is from genome assembly GCA_016647715.1 of Pavo muticus. Taxonomy (NCBI): domain Eukaryota; kingdom Metazoa; phylum Chordata; class Aves; order Galliformes; family Phasianidae; genus Pavo; species Pavo muticus. The sequence goes on along the minus strand of JACDJE010000147.1, from coordinate 1,489,921 downwards.
GGGTGATCAGGTTCCCAAGCACCACCCAGGATTTCCTCTCCAAAATTCAGTGTGCCAGGTCCATGTAAGGTTGTAGCAGAAAAAAGACTGGAGAAGGGAAAAGGCGTAAAAGCTAGCTGCTTTATGCAGACAGGTCCGTTAAGCCTGAGCTCTCACAGAAACACCAGCTATGCCCTTTGTGTCTGACAGAAAGCAATCAAGCCAAGGCCAGTTCACAGGAACCTTTGCCACTGCTTTGCAGCAGAGAGATTTCCACAGACAGCGGCTGGTTTGTTGGTTGGGTGCTTTTGTTTCTCGTTTGATTTTTTTTTTTGTGAGACATTTTCCCTCAATTTGTCTTTCTCAAAAGGTCACTTTTAAAGACAGCAGCCCACTGGCGCCCATCACTCCAAGGCTCTGACAAGCCAGAGGAACTGCCAGATCACACTTTGCCTCCCAGCTACATTCAATGCTCTTTTATTCTCCTAACGGAGAAGGCCACTGCACTATTAGAAATCCGAGAGCACCAGCACAAGGCAGGACTTTGCACAAGAGAGGCTTACAATTATGTTTTCTCCAAGGGAGATGCTACGGGAGCTGGTTGCCGTGGGAAATCTCAGAGCAGACATTCTCCACGGAGAGGGAATACAGCTGCACTGGAGCTGCACCCAGATAACAGTGAGATTTGCAGTGAGCAAATGGAGTTCTGGAGAGCAGTTCTGCACACATACAGGTGGAGCTATGTCAGCTGCACTGCGAGCTCACGGACCAGGGAAGAAAGAGCTGAATGTGTAATGCTTGTTGGGAAATGCACGGCCATGGCCCTAAGCAGACCCAACAACAGGAGATGAGAGCCCCACGTGCGGCACGTTGCTCCTGGCAAACACATCAATGCCACTTCTCCGTGCGCAGCGGTTGGGAATGGCAGTGCTGCTGATGGCATGTGCTAAGTGTTAATTACAGAATTCAGGCTCTCTGTGCTAGTATCATTTTAGCTGGACTAATAACAACAACGGCTCATTGCGTTTTTGGTTATGTTGTTAAAAGTTTTAATTACAGCTGCGGTCCTCCTGTCATTCCCTTGGCAGAGACCCTCCTCAGGGCAAAGTGGGAGCTGACACTTGCTGCTCCCTTCCTGCAAAGGGGTGTTTGTGGGTCGGGGGCTGGGCTCACCCACTGCCTCTGCCCCACAAACCCCTTCCACAGCCATTCCCAGCCATGGAAGGATGCTGCAGGGCTGGGAGTGGGAGCCAGGCATTTCTCCAGCCCCTCTGCCAGCCCCCAGCCCTTCCTTTCAGCCCCCGGCCACAGCCTCCAGCCTCTGGTGCCCCCCCACCCACCCAAGGCAAGCAGCAGTGCCTGCCTGCAGCCCTCCCTGGGGAGCTGCTTGCTGCAACATGCTGGCTTTTAATTTGCTTACCCGAGCAATAAAGCGGAAATGAGGAATAGCAGCTAATTAAAAGTATCGATTCATGTGGCATTCAAAGACATGCAGAGAGGCCCAGGAGGGAAGGAGAGATGAGGAACCCGGAGCAGAAGGGGAAAAGAGGACTGCAGCCCTCCAATGGGTGCACCTTCCTTCCCAGGACTTCTTACCATGGGGAAGACCTTTGTCCTCCAGCAGTCCCGTTCCTACAGGGCACTGTCTCCAAAACACCAGGTCTTTTCTCTACTGAAGCCCTCAAGCCTGCCATTACACCAGCCCTGTGCCAACACCAACTGAAGCTTGCTACACCCTGTGTATATCTAAGACTGATGGCAGGCAAAGATCCTGGAATGAGGGAAGCACACAGCTGCTGCAGTGGCACAGCCTGCTTAAAGGTCACTGCTCACTGTCCCCTCTGACCTTCACATCTGCAAAGCTGTGTGCAAACGCACAAAATACACTGCCTTTGTGACTCAGTTAGACACACACAGTTAGCACACACAGTACATCAAATGGGGAGAAGCTGCTGGAGGGACTGGAAGGTGCCTTGGGGCAGCAGATCCAGACAGTTCCAGTCTGGCTGGTCCACAGCTCATCCATCCTATACTTCATCAACCACTCTCCACTACGAGAGCATGGCTTTCAGTACCAAAATCTGTGTCCGCAGCCCCCATGGGAATGGAAAAAGGGAAGATGGAGGCCATCACCACAGACTTGGGGCTCTGCTGTGGCTGGATTTCTCTCAATAGGAACATCTGGTTCATTAGATGAGGCAGGTGCTGAGACTGCCCATGTCTGGCCAGCACATGTCTGTCTGCAGAGGAGGGTGTCTGCTGAATCCTCACTTCTCAACAGGAGTTAGAACTTTGAGTCGTAATTAAAAAACAAGCAGAGTGAAGAGCATCTTGACAGCTCTCTGCCAGTGACAGAGCTATGAATAGACTCAGAAGCACCTGCAGACATCTATGAGATGAGAAACCAATGCTCTTCTGCTCATTACCCAACGTCACCATCTCCCCACCCCTCCATCCCGTGTAGCTACCAACAGCTGTCTTCATGGCGTGGGAGAAGAGCCAAAAACATGGTCCCCATGATCCCACACACCAAGCAGATCCACCATGGCCTAGATTTGGGATCAGGGTCCCCAAGTGCAGCATCACCGTCTGGGAACTACATCACCTCTGAGATCCCTTCCAACCCAAGCCATTCTATGATTTATGATTCAGGATCACCCTTGCTCGGGGGCAAAGGTGATCCTGCAGGCAAGGACTTTTCTACTGCATATGCTCCAAAAACTCCTCAGAGAAGTACTAGAGTACCTTCAAAACTCATGACCTTAGAACAGCCCTGGCAGCCTCCTCAGCAAGGTTTGCACCCACACCATGGGCACAGGGCCTGGAATATTCTTCAGCCTCCACCTTGAGTGTTTTCTGGGCTTCTTCTGAGCCCCAGGGAAAGCCATGGGGGATTGCATGTGCACACTCAGCCTCCCTCTATCCCCAGGCAGCAGCAACTGGTGGGGCAGGGCAGGAGAGGTGCTGGGAAGGTATCCTGAGTCTTTCCCTACATCCCTCCAAGGGAGACAGACAAGGATGGCTTCACCTCCTGCTCACCCTGAGCCGCTGTCATGGTAACACATGTTCCCATTTGGAAAAGAATGGGTACTTCTGCTTGTTTATCCATGGAGGAGGCAGCACACTGGTATTTCAAGCGGGGGAGGAGCAGGGAAGCAAGCGAGTCAGAGGTGGATCATGGACAGGATAACCCAGACTGGCCAGTCTGTGCTTCAGCAATGCAAAGCTTACCAACACCACACCCGCAAGGGGGCTGCAGCACTCAGCCGCTCCACCTCTGCTCCTCATAGCTGGGCAATGTGTCCCTGGGGCCAGAGATACTCTCTCCAGAGCACACTGAGACCCTGCACGAAGGGTGACAGAGGACTTCAGCGCCACAGGACTAAAGAGGGCCTGAGCACCAACCAGGCTGTATGGCACAGTGGGTGCTCAGCAGCCACCTTTCCTCCAAAGGGTAGAGCCTGCATCAGTGAGTTAAGACTCAGCGAAACATCTCAGAAGGTTTCTGTCTCTTAAAAGTCCTTACACGCCCATCAGGGCTACAAACAACACTCCCATTGCTCAACCATAACAGACTCTTTGGCAGAGCTTGGAGCTTCAAGAGACTGCAGCTCAGCTGAACCTCAGCAGATACAGTGCAGTTAAGAAGAGCAAGGCTGAGGTTTCAGCCTACATATCAGACTCCATCCAGAACCACTCTGCAATCCAAAAATCCAGTGGTCCAGGCCCATATGAACCTTGCACATAGCTTGCGGACCTGACACTGGCTAACTAACCTCTCTGGAACAGGAGCAAAACCAGATTGTTAGCCCGGTTGTCTAAGGAGAAGAGATCAGTTTGGAGCCTTCTCAGTTCACCAAAGGGCCTCTTCATGAACATCTTCAGAAGGACAAACAGCAGGTGGGCAGGAGTCATACCTGTTGTGTCCTGGCAGGACCTCTCCATTTCCTCCAGCTGTGAGATGTGTACTTACCTTTCCCAGAGGCCCACGGGAGAGATTTTCTGGGTATCATCTGGAGATGATTACTTCTTTCCTAGAAACAGCGCTCAGAGAGGAGAAAAGCCCAGTACTAACCAAAGCATTTATGGTTGATTAACCCAGCCCTTTTTCTACAGCTCTGGTACAGCAGACTTGCAGAAATCTGCCACAGAGGTCAGGGGTCTCCCCTGGCTCAATGGCTCTGGAAGGAGCTG
>JACDJE010000147.1:1303537-1485713 GCA_016647715.1 Pavo muticus | reverse complement strand
CCCCCGCCCTCTCTGGGGGCAAAGCCGCAAAATATTTGCTCATATTTGATTTCTCCTGTTCACAACACACAGCTGAGTAAGAGCCTCTGTTGTACAGGGGATTACTCTTTTTTGCAATAGGTAAGTTCCAGCAGAAACAAAACTATAGATAATATACGGCCAAAAAAGCTTAATGGACCCTCAGCTTTTCCTCCGGGGCGCCAACCAGCATGCACAGCCTTTGGCATCTCCAGGAGAGCCTTACAGGGAGAGGTTCGTACTGCAGCCACCTGTAATGGGCAGCCCCAAGGTGCATCTGCTGTGCCCCATGTCTTCTCTGCTGGGGATGCGGGCAGCCCAGCAGTGCAGCTGTGCCACTGTGTGCTTCTCTCCAGCACCTGCCTGTCGGCTCGCTGGAAAAATCATGGAGCTACTGCTAATTTCATTAGCAGGCCCATCAAGCGGTTCATCAATCTGTGATTTCCTGGCTTGCTGCCTCGAGAAAACAAGCGGGATCTGCTCTGCATTCGCAAAGCCATCCTCCGGGGTAATTTGTCTGACGGCTTAAAGTTTCCCGAGTGGATTATTATCTCGGATTAAAACTGAGGGGGGTGAGCAGAAGACTGGGTTTTTTTTCGTTTTCTCCAACAAGAAGCGAGGATACCCCTTAAGCTGTGAGCATCTCCCCCAGCCGGAGGCAGGAGCTGCCCTGCTCCGGGGACGGGCAGGAGCGCAGGCACCGCGCCGGGCTGCCCGCATCGCCCTGCAAACCCCGCTCCAGCGCAGGGAAAAGCAAACCCGACGCTGCTCTGCCCGCCGGTACGGGGCCGTGCGGCGGTTCCGCGGCTCACAGCTCCCTCTCCCGGCCCCACCGCAGCAGCCGCAGCCTCCCTCCCGTCTCCCCGCGCCCGGGATGGCCCACGGCGCTCAGTCTGGGCGGAGGGAGAAGCTGGGTGCCGAGGGTTTGGTAGCGAAAGGGGAAATCAGAGCAGAAGACAGTTCATCTCCAACCACAATCAGCTTAGGTCTGACAGAAAGCCCCCCAAATTTCATTGAGGCAACCAAAAAAATATTATCTTGCTCCATGTTCTAATTTTGGTGATTTAATCTTCCCTCCACCAGAAATCCCAGAAAGCAGGGCCATTTCATTTCAAACAGAAAATCATCCAAAATAAAGGAAGTCAGGCTCATTTTGGAGGGATAAGAAAGGACAAAGCAAGTGCTCCCCATTTTCCACCATGAACTGCTTTCCTGCTTTGACATGCCCTCATCTGTCATCCCACTATTTTAGCCAAACTATGAGTTGAATTTAACCCAGCACATGAATTTCCCAAGAATTCCCTTCTCTAACAAGCTTCCTCCTCTTTGGAAGCCTCTAGTGATGGTGCTGAGCTTGCAAGGATTGCATGGCCACTCTCACCTGCTTGCACCATGGACCCACGTGGCTTTGCCGGTGGCCGTGGTGGTGTAAGGTTTTTGTCCTTGCACACTCGTCCCCATGACTGCCATTCATTTCTCCTCCAGACAGCAACTGGCCCAAAACTCCCACCAACTACAAGAAAACCTCCTGCCTAAGAAAATAAATGTGTTCTACACTCTTTCTGAGCTACCCACAGTAAAGCAAATATGGGCACAGTCAGGTCCTATCACCACTTTGTTTCTTAAAAGTATGTCATTTCAGTCATACCCCTCCTGGCACATCCAGCCATCATTAGATAGATGAGAGGCAGCTGCTATCTTCATTCCTCTCACAGTGCAACAGGTGCTGTCATTCAGCAAGGAGCGGTCTTCACATCCACATTGCACTCATCATCCGAGTCCTCTATAGTCCAAATGGAAATCCCTCCACCTCTGCAGCAAGAGAGCAGGAGGGAATGCTGTTTCCTGGTAAGAGAGATGCTTGGGGTACCCAAGTGGCTGTGCTGGGGCAATTTGATGGCTGAGCACTGAATACAGCAGAAAGAACAGAGTGGTGGGCAGCTGCCTGCTCTTCCAGCTGGATGCCCAGCCTCAGAGTAAGAGGTGGAGATGACCTATGGGGTGACAGTGACCCAGACAAGCTTCCCTGTCTGCAGACATGAGAGGCACAAGTTGGACTTTCTCACCTGAGTCTTAGGTACTCCTCCATCGAGGTTCACATCCCACCTGCTACTAAGGCAACGAGAAGAAGTGTGATCAACAGAGACTTTTTCCTGAAGCTGGAAGGAAACATCAGTAGTGGCATTAACCATCCTCTTCTTTTTACTGATCCATGTCAGAGGTTTCACAAGAAATGAGACAGGATTGAGGAGGAGCTAGGACAGTTGCCTGATTTGGAGCCATCTCAGGAGCTGCCACTCAGTGGCAATGATAAGAACCTGAGAGAAGTCCTGTCAAGGCAGTCAAAGGTGCTGCCACAGGAAATAGAAACTGGCTCAGCACAAGGCAAGACATCATCCAGCTGAGATCTGCACCCTCTCATTACAACCTAGCAGGTGTAGCTTCACCCTCAACCTCAGACAGACTGTCTGAGCTATCTGAGAAGAAGTCTTCCAGATCCTGCTGCCTCATCTGGGACTCCAGAACAGTGATGCGCTGCTTGAGCTTCATCTGGGCATCATTGTACTCTGTCAGGAGCCGGCCAAGGCGAGTGTGAAGTGTGTCCAGGTTCAAGGTCAGTCTGTCCAGCTTTTCTTCCACACTCTTCCCTTCCATGCTTTCTTCTTCAGCTGACTCATCCAGCAGGCCTTCCTTGGTAAGGATCTCCCGGCCACGCTCCTCCAAGACCTTTTTGGCATCAGGATACTCTGTGACTGCTTCCATCAGATCTTCCTTTGACAGGCAGAAAAGATCAGAGTAGCCCAAGCTACGGATGTTGGCTGTGCGCCTGTTGCCCATTTTGCTCCCTTTAATGTTCAGGATGCTGATCTCACCAAAGCAGCCCCCTGCAGTAAGCAAAGCATATTGCGTTGTTCCATCATCTGCCACCACAGCCAGCTTCCCCTCCTTGATGATGTACATCTCTTTTCCAACATCTCCTTTCCGGCAAATGTAATCCCCTGGGCTGAACACCTGAGGGCGAAGCTTCAGCACCAGCTCCACCAGTAGACCTGCCTCACAGTCCTGGAAAATCCTCACCTTCTTCAGTGTCTCCAGGTGAACGTTGATGGCAATCTCTGCCCTTAGCTTATCAGGGAGACTCTTGAGAACTTCCCGTTCATCTACTGCCTTCTTGTTGGTCCACAGGTAATCAAACCACTTGATGACTTTGGTTTCCATGTCTTTGCTCACCTTGCGGAACTGCATGTAGTGTTTAATGGCATCAATTTTTGCCTGGAACTCTGCTCTGGTGGCATTCATGTTGGATATCATGGACCCTACGTTCCCCACAATGGTGGCAAAGATGAGGACACCGATGAGGAAATCAAAGATCACAAAGAGGTATTCTTCATCGCGCACAGGAGGAGGGGTCTCTCCAATGGTAGTCAAAGTCAATGTAGACCAGTAGAGACAGTAGACATACTCCCGGGTGAGATACCCATATTCAGGGTCTGTGACATTGGCATAGACCCAGGTATCTTCTCCAAAGCCTATGGCCTTGGAGATGGCATAGTAAATGCATGCATTCCAGTGGATGATCACCAGGATATAAAGAACCAAGTTACTGATGCGGAAGATGTTGGGGTAGCTGGTTCTGGTCTCTGTCCTGTCAAAGAACTCAAACATGCGGGAGAAGTGCAGCAGCCTGTTGAATCGCAGCTCAGGGCGGTGCAATCCCACAGCAAAGTACGCCAGGTCTGTGGGCAGGATGGAGAGAACATCCAGCTTGAACTGTAAGGTGTAGATGTAATTATCCCTTAACTTCTTCAGGTCCTTAACCAGGAGGCCCTGTTCCAAGAAACCTAACAGAGAAGGGAATGAGAGAATTATTTTGGCTTATGTTAAACTCTGCTGCAGGCTTTGTGAGCAATTCTGATAAATATTTCATGGTATGCCATGCGTATGTGTGCATACATGCAATCCTCCAAACATTACTCTTTCCACCTGTAAGCCAAGTAGATGGCTTACAAGCTTTTGTTATCAAGCATCTGGGAAAAGCCATGTAAAGATAATGCTTAGGAATTCACTCTGTTCCAGGAAGGAATAGGAACACAAAGGTTTTCCTTCTCCAGATCAGGAATTATTGCAGTTCTGGACAGAAGATGTACAGCCACCTCCTCCATTACAAGAGCATTAAATACTACCATTTTTCCATGTAGATAATTGACTAGCTGAACTTGTGCAAAATCAGAGATACAGACATTCAACTCTGCCCGAATACTAATAGTAATGTGGGTAATTTTGTACAATTATTCAAAGGTGAAGTTGGAAGCCAGGATGATTAATCTTTCATTCTGAAACTTACCTCATTTCTCAGATCTTTAAATTAGATTCTTTCTCTGGAGACTTGCTTCATACTAGTGAGAACCAAGGTAGACAAAACCCTCCTTTTAATGGAGCTGTAGATTAAGTCCCTCCACTTTTAGGATATTAGAGCAAAGCAATCACAAGCAAGGATGCTTACCTGTGTGCAGGCGGATCACTATGTCCCCAGTGTAGATGCAGTCTGAGATGTAATCTAGCACCAGCCAGAGGACAACATAAGTCTTTTGCAGGTCACTGAAGCAAGCCCTGCAGGATGAGGTGGTGAGACCAACAAATCTCTCTTCCAACCAAATATAAGCTGATTCTTTCCTTTAGCTTCCCACCACCTCTTAGTCACCAGCACCAGCTGTCTGAGCCTCACCTGAGCCACAACAAGGAGGTGAAGATGAGGGCTAGAGGAGACAGGAGCCCTGCAACATCCCAGCTCACCTGGCCACAAGCAAGCACCAATTGTAGAGGACAGGAACAGCAATGACGGCCAGCCAGCGGTAATACCAGTCCCCTGCAGGGTCCACCACAAAGGACTGCCATTTCTTCCTGGAAGCAGAGACAGGCCAGAGCTGGCAATGTGTGAATAAAGGGCTAAACATAGAAAATAGGGTTGGAAGGAACCAGCCGCATCATCCCCTTCATCCTTTGCACTAGCCTGGATCAAACAGCTGCAGCTTGCCTGCCAGTCTGTAATCTAAATCCAGTCCCAGGAGTGATAAGTAAAAATGTCCCACATTGTTTAAGTTCCTTTATCCCCAAAGCAATGTTCATTAGCATAGCAGAAGAGAAACCACAGCATGGCAAGGCAGAGCAGGTGGCCTCCGTGTGCTGCAGAGGCAGAGCCAGAAACAGATGTACAGAAGAGGGTGACCAGAAAACTTCTGTTAGATGACCTTGCCTCTCCTAAATGAGGCATGGATTGGAGCCAGACAGATCTGAGAGAAGAAGATTAATTAGAGCGGGAAGGAGAGCTTGCTGCACATCAGTGGGAGCACCATGGGGCTGCCCAAGCCCCAGAGCAGTGGCCAGCATCACAGGGCTGCCATCCCACACCTCCTGCCTGCGGCCCGCTCAGCCCTCTGTCCAGCCTTTGAACTGCTCCCAAGCATTTGATCCTGCTCATCTTGGGGTTCTGAGATAAGATACTTGTGCTCCCGTGGCCACATCTCACTGGAGGAGCCGGGGAACAGGAACTCTGCAGCTGGACTGATAGGCTCAGCCGCCGCCACCTGCTACAGCAAAACACCTCCCCCTGCATCCTCACCTCCCTTCCAGCTTTGGAACGTGCGAAGCTCCCTCCAGCAGTAGGAAAAACAACCCACTTGCCAGCACATTCTCCATGCTCACCCCGCTGCTTCCGACAGCTTCAGAAGCAGACGTGTGCCTTGAAGCCTCCACCAGTGGTGTGCCAGGTGGGACCAGAGCTTAGAGCAGGGCCAGCAGTGCTCCTTCATTCTCCCTCTGGGTGCAGCCCTGGACTAGCGAGTGGTTCAACCTGCTCATTACAGGTGGGGAGAAAACAGTTGTGTTTTGCTCAGAAAGGGGTTGATGTGTGGCTTAAATATTTTCTGAGAAAGGGACTCTCTGCTCACTGAGACAAAAGGTAACTGGCACATAGGAAACACCAACTCACCTGCAACAAGCCAGCACTGCTGTAATATCTGTATCACAAGTACTAATAACCTCAATAGCAACATTAATCATGTTGGTAATTTCAGCTTTAAGTTACCAATGCCACCATCTCCCCAGGAGAGCTGTGGTACTCTCCCTTCTGAAGTCTGTGGGGCAGCACCAAATGCACACACACCCCCCAGCCCAGGGACCTTTATCCTATCCCTTCGGCAGGTATTTATGGGCTGTAGGGCGATGGCACTGAGCTCTACTGTCCCATCCCCTGCAGATACCTTGCAGAGCGCAGCTTTTCCCAGGGAGCCATAGGCACGTAGCAGCCCTCTCAGCACACATCAGTTCCTCTCCCTCCAGTAATTAACAAGCTCCTTTTCACCTTGCAGGGCAGAGCACTTTTTTTCCATGACTTGCAACAGCCCTGATACAAGGCTCAGATACTTTCCTTCTATAGAAAAGGATCATTTCTCGGTGTTTTAATTACCGTGTACAATGGTAGGGTCCAGACTAGTCCATGAGCTTTGCCCTTTAATTAGCCAGCAGAAGAAAAGCCAGGTTATTGCTTTTCACCGGTGGTGCAAGCTGAGGAGATGAAAGCACTGGGTCTGAATGAGCCTTTTCAGAAAGCTGCTGTCACGGTGTCTGCCCTCGGAGGTGGGGAGACGGGCAGCAAACGCACTCCCTTCATCTCCCTTCCTCCTGTAATGATGAATGAGGCTGGAGGAGCCCACAGGTTTGTGCTTGCTGTGGCGTCCAATGTGGACTCTCCATGTCCCTTTGGCTCCTCGCATGCACAGCTGCCAGGACGGCTTTTTGCAGACCCATCTTGGCTCAGATGCCAGCAGAGCACAGCGGAGCCCCCCCACTGCGGCCACCCCCTGTCTCTGGGCAGAGCTGAGCCCCCCACCCGTGGGACTCCTGCCCCTCTCCCTGTGCCATCACTGCCGGCACAGCATCACATGTGGCCAATCTTCAGCCCAGGGAGGCCGTGTCACAGGGAAGGGCCCTACTTTTTGGTTTTCTCCTCGGCCTCCTCATCCTCTGGTTCACTGCTGGCATCAGCAGGCACTGTCTGCAGCTCAGGGCCCTGGAAGCGCTCAAGGAAGGGGTCTGGCCTCTGCTGCTCCTCCTGCAAGCTCTTGCTGGCCCAGTCCCGCAGCACCAACACAAGCCTGACAATCCTAAATGGGGAAGAGAGGTAGAGTCGGGAGCTGTCCACACAGTGAGGAGAAAGCAAAGGTTTGTGACAAGCAAGGGGTCAAAGCCAGGCACAAAAGGCTCAGACAAGAGCCTATGCAACAGCTCTCCAGCTTCCTTCCATGCTTTGGAAATGCATGGGACCCGACCCTGCCCTGCAGCCTGGCCCCAAACCTCTACCTGGCCAGGGCTTGTCTGCCTTGGAAAGGGGGGGCAGCTGGCTGCTCCCCCCCATATGCAGGACTCCCTCTGCGCAGTTCCAAGGTCTCATCCTGGGTCGAGTGGGTCCTGCAGTGGGGAGAAGGGAGGGTCATGGTTTCATTGCACATCTCAGTGCCAGCCCACACCCTGCTGGGTGAGCCAGGGGAAGCGGGCAGCTGGGGTGTGCCATTGTGCCCTGAGACTCAGCCGTGCCCCACCAATGCCTCTCCCAAGCCATTCTGACCTGCTCGTGCTGAGCTCCGTGCTCTGCGCATCAGTTCTGGCTCTGGTTGGTAGGGGTGGGCAGGGGCCAGGCAGCTGCAGGCCATTACTCCTGGCCATCATCCTTCCAGCAAGCTGCCCCGGGGACCTAGGAAGAGCAGAGAGCAGGAGTGCGGGAGCAGGAGGCAGTGTGTGGTGTGAGCACTGAGTTATGGTACGGCACCAGAGGAAAGAGGGGCAAAACCTAAGAGATGTGCCCACCCCGTGTTTTCCATGTAGCTCTCACTGCAGAGCCCTATGAGGCATTGCACTCTCCCCAGGAGGCCCTACATCTGCCCCTGAAAGATGTTCTCCCCACCACCTGGGCTCCTCAGCCATTGCCAGGGCAACAGCATCTGCAGCACTGTGCCCTAGTGATGAGCTGCAGCTCTCCTACAGCCCAAGGGTGAGAAAACAGCCCCCAGGAGGGATGGGAAAGCATAGCCACTGAGGGGGTAGATGCTGTTCACACAGCAGCACAGGATGGGCTTAGCATGTACAAGACCCTTGCATTTGAGCAGCCACTCTTCTGCCCAGGTACTGCGAGCTGCTGGCAGTCTGCCCCGTGAGTCCCTCCACGTCCCTGCAGCCACAGGCACATAGGCAAAGCAGGCTCCTGGGGACAGCTCACCAGTGCTCTCCCACAGCAAATCCCACTGGTGATGAACTGCACGGTCAGGGGCAATGCCTTGCACAGCCCTGCCCATGTCACCATTATGCATACACATCGTGCTAGTCAGGGACCACACACACAGAGCTGCCCACAAACCCAGCCACCTCCCCGCAGTGGCAGAGCCACCACCAAGATGCCAACACCGCCCACTTACGAGCCTGATGTCCCTCGAGGCCTCCAGCAAACTAGCAGGGGTTGGCAGGGGGCATGTCCTCATGGGAGCCTCAGCAAACACCAGAGCCACATGGCTGCAGAGGGGTCCCGACAGTGCCCAGGACAGGTGATGCAGTGTGTGTGTGTGTCCCCTCGCTGCAGCACGCTCCCGGCCCCTGGGCTCCCTCAATGCCCCAAGCAGCACAGTGTGCGTCAGAGTAGTCAGCCACAGCAGCTTTGTACCCAGGGATGAAAGGGGAGGAGGGACACTGCTCCCTCCCACATGTCCCCTTCTTCTCCACCGGCCCTCCCTCCCCTCCATTCAGTTACCTGTTCTCAGGCAGCAGGAAATCACATTTACTTCTCAGGAATCCCAGAGAAGAGAGCTGCAGAGTTTGATGATGATTGTGAATTGTGCCTGTCACCGGTGTCTGCCTTGTTGTTTTGTACACAGAGCCACTCTGACAACCAGCTGGCAGAACGTTTGCATCCACAAGACAATAAGGAAGGGGTTAACTTTCATTCTTTCCTACTCACATCCAACCGTATGCAGTGACTGAAACTGTGTCAGTCCTTTCCATGGGTGCAGATTCAAGCACATCGTGCAAGCGTGATCTGAGAGCACCAGCATCCAGGGTCCATTCAGCACCAAAACTTCACCTTTTCTTCCTTCAAAGCCTCATTCCCCATCTCACTGAAAATCTTGGCAGCAGTGAGCTTGAAGAGATGTGGAACTTCTGCAGCCTTGGTTAGCAGCACTGGAGGGACACACCGCCTTCCTTTGTCCCTGTGCCACAGAACCAGGAACAGGCCAGGTGCAGTGGCAGCAGCTCTTCCCCCTTCCCACCTCTCCTTTTGCTCCTTGCCTGCAGCCACTTCCAAAAATGTGGGAGCTCCAGGAGCCTTGCCACTTCTGTCCCTTTGGTGCACGCCACACACCTCCCTCCAGTGCCAGATTGCATGAGACACTTCTTTTTCTAAGCACGTTGTTGTGGCAGCCTCCCCAGGGGACACCCAGCCCTCCCACGTGTGCCTGCCCTGGGACAACGAAGGAGGGAGTCTGCAGATGCACTGCAGATGCACCAAGGAGCAGGGCAGCATCCTGCTGCCAAGGGGGCAAACCTCACCCACCCCACACCAAGATTAGCTGGCACAGGAGACACATCCAGCACACACAGAGTTTATTAAAATATGCACTTCATGGGTCAGTGTTTCTAGATTTAATGCAGGACTTGTGTCTTAGGCACAGGGTTGGGGTTTGACTCAGCAGCAGCTCAGCACCACACAGCCCATTGCTCACAACCTCCCCCCAGTGGGATGAGGGAGAGAATCAGGGGAAAGAAAACAAAATAGAACTCATAGGTGGAGGTAAAAGCTATTTACTAAGACAGAAAAGGAAGATAAAAGGAAAACAGTAATGATAATAATATATATTTACAAAGTAAGTGATGCACAATGCAATTGCTGACCACCCACCAACCAATGCCCACCAGTCTCCGAGCAGCAGCTGCTCCACCAGCTCCCCACTGCTGTCAAGGCTTTCTGCATGATGCCATGTGGTATGGAACACCCCTGCGGTCAGTTGAGGTCAGCTGTCCTGGCTCCATCCCCTCCCAGCTCCCTGTGCCCCCCCAGCCCCTTACTGGCAGCACAGTGCCAGAAGCTGAAGACTGAAAGGTCCTTGGTGGTTGCAGCACTGCTCATGAAACAGCTAAACATCGGTGTGTTATCAGCATTGTTTTTCTCCCAGTCCAAAACAGCACCATACCAGGCACTATGAAGGAAAAATTCAACTCTGTCCCAGCTGAAACCAGAACAAAAAGTCACCTTCTACCCAATACAACCTGCCAGTAATTAGCCTTCAGGAACACATCCCATCTGATCACCACACCTCCACGTATTTCCAGCCTGTCCACATCCCTGAACCGTGCCAGGAGCCCTGCTGCCATCCCTTACACACACCCTTCTGCAGCACAGCCCCCCATCCTGCTTTCACCTGCAGTAAATCCCAGTACTGTCCTCATCCCAGACATCAGCCACAGGTTCAGACCTGCAATTACTTGTGGGACAATTATTTATTAGTAAATGTCCAGCTGCCAGATTTACAGCCTTGGAGGCTTGATGCAGTGGCAGGCAGGGAACAGCTAAGTATCCATGTCTGTAAATAAGCCATCGGGACATCTGGGTGATTTGCAGATCCAGCTACAATCATTTATAGGTGGAACAGAGAGGTCCTATTGCCAACACCTGCCCCAAGCCTGCAGGCACCACTTCAGCAGATGTGTTGGATGAACCACTATGACAATCTCAATTCACTGTGAATCCAAGTGTTCCTAAACATCAAGGAAGGAAAGAAACAGCAGAGCTGTTGAACTGGGCTTGGTTTTTGGCACCTGAACCAAGGATTCCCCTCACCTGTGCTTTTGTAGCATGCTGAAGTTACAACTTGGCAGTAGATTGGGAGTGATCCTGCCCTCTGGCACTGGCAATCTCACAGATACCCACTGCTGCCCAAACGGGCAACTGTCCATGGCCTGTCTGGTGCCTGCACTGTTATTACGAGGTCTTACAATCACCCTGGGGAGGCTTCCCATGTACATCTCTCTGGGAAAAAGCCAAGCTCCTGGATAAGCTCAGAGCTCAGCAGTGCTCTTACAGCCACTTGGGATCTGAGCGCTTACAAACCCACTGCTGAGAGCCTCCAGCATGACAGGATCCAAGGAGGTGGTGCCACAGAAGTGGCCATAGAGATCATAGAATCATAGAATTGTTTGAGTTGGAAGGGACCTTTAAAGGTCATCTGGTCCAACTCCCCTGCAGATGGCAGCCCCCAGCTCCTCCAGCTCCACCCCTTTCCTGGAGCAGGGGCTACCCTGGCACAGGACTGCTCACACAGTTGCTCAAGGAAGAAAAGAAAACCTAGCAGCAGTTCAAAAACACCCAAACACTCTGCACAAGCTTTTGGGGTGGAAGAAGAGACCACAGCAACTGGCACTGGTACTGCTGCCCAGAGAGCTGTGGGTGCCCCATCCCTGGAGATGCTCAAGGCCACGTGGGATGGGGCCCTGGGCAGCCTGAGCTGGTGGGGTCAGCCAGCCCATGGCAGGGGTTGGGACTGGGTGGGCTGAAAGTTCCCCTCCAACCCAAGCCATTCTATGGTTCTAGGAATTGGCTGAGGAGTTTTATGGAAGCAGAACTAAGTTGTTCAAGCTGTGACACAGTCAGGGGACTAGCTCAACCATGGCCTAAGACTGTAACAGGATTGATGTCCACAGAGACCTAACACTTGGCTTTGTGCCTCCTTCAATACACAGCCCAATGGACAGAGGCTCTCCCATTGATCTGTGCAAATACCTCCTGTGTCATTCACAAATTTCTTATGAGGCTTGGGCTTTTCACAGCAGCTTCCCACAAGACCACTGACCCCATCAAACACACCACATAGTTGCTACCATAACATCAAACACAGTCCAGCCCTGGGACTGTGCACACTGGGCCATGCTCCCTGTCAGACCCCACCACTCCCTGTCATCCATCTCCAGCTGCTGTGGCACTAGGTCCAGCTTTATGGTTCCACCTCAGATCCTAAAGGTTACCAAGAAGCAGGTCAAGTTCAGAAGAAAACATGGTTTTACCATCCACAATAGATGAGCAAGGATCCTTTCCCTGCTCTTGCTCATGGTAGGTCAGGGAGCCCAAGGCACAGAATCATCTCCACAGCCAGAGCCAGGTGTTGACGAGGCAGGCAGAGAGCAGCATGGAGTACACCAGGGGCTCCTCTTTCCGCCAGGCCTTGTGCTGCTCCTCCAGCACACGCAGCCGCTCCGAGATCCTTGTCAGCTGCAAGGAGAGCAGCATGAGGAGCACCACCCAGGGCTAGTTGGCAATGCCAGCAAACCAGGCCCTAGCAACAAGCCCTGGAGCACCCTCATCCACCCTCCTGCAGCTTTCCCAGGAAACACCTGCAGCCCTACAACCCTTCTCTCACCTCCTTTTTCATTGCTGCAGCCTCAGCCACAATGACCTCCTCCGGGGCTGCGCCAACCTCCTGGGAGCTGCGGGAGGAAAACAGAGATGCACAGTGTTCAGGAGGTGCAGTTACCCTCCTGCACACATGGCACTGCTGTGGGGAGCCCAGCCATGCAGCCCTGTGCACACCCAGGTTGTGCTGTCAGCATGCAGTATTGGGAGAGAGGAAACAGCACTCATACAGCATCTACCAACTTCTTCTTACCCCCGTCATGCTTATACCTCCACCATGCAGCCCACAGTGATCACAACAAAGCACTCAAAACATGCTACAACAGGTAACAGGAAAACCACATGCTTATGTTTCTTTAGAGACCCAACAGAGAGAAAACATATTTACCCAGAGTCCATTTCCTATAGCCAGAGGAATCCACTGAGGATTGGATAAACCATCATTAGAGCAAGTCAGGCAAACAGAAATCCCACAGCCAGTACCCAAATGGAGGAATGGTATTTACCCAGCAAGAGAGGACCCAGTGGGTAGGAAGCAGCTACCAGTGGGGGACCTATCTGAGCACGTGCCAGCCTGCCTGGGCTTGCTGGCACCAGGAATTGGTCCTCTCCAATACTTCCCTCACAAAAGGCATTGTCTTTTGCCCTCACAGCAAATGTTATTTGCAACCAGAAGCATAAACAAGCATTCCAACCATGCACCACTTCCCTCTTTCCCTGAAAACAAAGGGACAGAGGCCATGGATGAGCATCTCCTGCAGATACAACCTTGGTCCAGGGCTCACAGCACAAAGCCACAAATAAAGTAGATCCACACTGAGAAATTAGAGTTGCCATGTTCATCTGTTGTTCCCATCATTATAGGGTCATGCTCCATCAGCTTATCTGTAATCCAAAGTTCTCCTGTACACACCAACATGGTGGATGCTCCATCGCTGGAGACACTCAAGGTCAGGCTGGACCAGGCTCTGAGCACCTGATGGAGCTGTAGGTGACCCTGCTCATCGCAGGGGAGTTGGATCTGATGGCATTTAAGGGTCCCTTCCAACTCAAACAAGTCTATGTTTTGCCACAGGCCCTCGCTGACATGTTATGGGTTAACGGTGTTGAACGAGTTCCTCTGGGGACCTCAGGAAGGGAGGGACTCACTCATGACATTCAAGGAATTGGCCTGAAAACACATTCATGAGATAATACATCCACATAATGCAGCTGTGGTAAATATGAAAGTCACAACAGCAAGAATATCCAATTTCACCCAGTACAAAGCCATTAAAATTGGACATTTCCTGCAGCTTTTACTTGAAAAATCCCCATTGACACAAGCGAACACCCTTTACTGTAGAGAACAGAAATTACCTCTGATGACTCATACCCTTCAAGAGGTCACTGCCATGGAAATATTCCAGCCTCTCTCTGAGGCCAGAGCTTTCTTTATTAAAATTTCAGGATAAACAAGCCAGCTCAGTCACTCTTTTATTGTTGTGGGGAGTACAAAAGAATGCATGCATTTGAAATGATGCACAGTACCAAGAAAAGGCGTTCCAATTTGCCTGGCTCCAAAGAGAGATGGAGAGCTGGGAAGAGCTCCGGACTCACCCCACTCTCTAAGTTCCTTCCACCACAGTACCATGGCTAAAACTCCTCCACGTCAGACAGGAGGAGGTCTGCATGCACAATAACCAAATTTTTAAAAGCTAAAAAAAAAGCCATATTTGAAGATGTCCCTGCTTTTAAGCAGTGTGCTGGCCATCACCTGGTACTGCCCACAGAGACAAACTCTGCTGCCTACAGCCCTGCTCCAGCCGGAGAGGGAAGGTGCCATGTGCCAGGGTGGCGTGGATGATGAATGCTCCCCCTCCTCCCCATCTGCCTGGAGGTTTCGCTCAAGGAGAATTAGAAGCATTCTGACAATTCAACCTTGGTGATTCTGTGATTCTATGATTTTTAGGTGCTTCTGTGTGGAGCCAGGATTTGGATTAGATGATCCTTATGGGTCCTTTCCAACACTGGATAGTCTGTGGTTCTATGAAAAGGTTACCGAAAAGCAACCAAGAGATAGCCATGCATGTTGCAAAGATGTGGGAGAGGTGTCTTGGTGACAGGATCAAGACTGTGCCATCTGTGCTGAGTTTTGATTCCCTTCCCACATTTCTCTCCATCACTCTATCAAAGCATGCAGAAAGAGTAGCACTGAAGAGTAGCTGAAACCCAGTAGTGTCACAGGAGGTGTTAGATCCTTGGGTGGCACAAAACCAAGCAGGAGGCACTCAGCCTGACCGCATCAGGCAACCAGAGCTGGCAGGATAGGTAAGAAGAAGGTGCTGGTGCGGCCATGTCCTGTGAGGTTAGAAAGCTCAGGGCTGGCTCCTGCCTCAGCAAGGCAAAGCTAGGTCTGTGTAGAGCAGCAGGGAGGTGGCTCAGGACAAGCCAACGTCACCTGGATGGCACCGGGTCTTGCAGAGAGTTCTGGACACGGTGGAAGAGCACCTGGCCCAGCAGGTACATGGTCTGGAAGATGTTCTGCATGGAGTAGATCCTGCCCGTCCCAGCAAGGAGAGGAACTGGGGCACTGTGAGCAGGTGGGGGGCAGGTATCCAGCCTGGGATGCACACAGAACCACACTGGTTACTGCCTGGCCTCACACAGCACAATCACATGCCCCATGTCCCTCCAGCAGCTCCAAGCACCACAGGGCGATGCTATCAACACCCAGACCTCTGTGTCACAGGGTGAGAGGAGCTCCTCCGGCAGCCCAGGTTCAGTCACTTGGATCCTCCAAAGGCAGCAATGACAGTGTGACAACCACACCTCTCTGCCAGCCCAGGACAGGCTTTCTTCTAGGCAGAAGATGGCTCTGCTCTGGAATTAAGCTCAAGGATTTTCTCCACTGGAGAGAAAGACCATGATGTCAACTACATTACTGCTCACAAAAAGCACATGTGCTCTTTGCTCACCCTGGCTGCAAGCCCAACAGCCAGGCAAGGACCCAACAGCGCTGCCACCAAACTCCAAGTGGGGACATGCTGTCCCATGTGCCTCAGGTGGCAGCAAACCTCTCCTTACTGACACCAGAGGACACTTTCCTCTTAACTAGCTTCATCCAAGACTAGAGCTAGCCCTGATTTGGATTCCCCCCATCCTGGAGCACCAACACAAAGCATCAAAGACCCCACTGATGCTGGTCCCTACCCACCCTGCACCACTCCAGGTCCATGCTCACCGCTCATGGTGCTGGGCTGGGCTGGGCAAGACCAACTGGGCACTGTCACTTGGGGACCGCCGTGACCCACTGCTGTGCTGGCTCTGCCGCCGTGACCTGCTGCTGTGGTGGCCCTGTTGGCATCAAACACAGGTGCGTTAGAGTCAGTGAATCATTAAGGTTGGAAAAGACCACTAAGATCATCCAGTCCAACCATCAACCACCATGCTCAATTTAGGCAGAGCCAACCCTGTGCCCCATGAAAAGCCCTCGGTGTTGGGGGCATTGCACAAGCCCCAGCCCAGTGAGATGATCCTGGACCTCCAGTGCAAAACAACCACTGGGAACGCACTCCATTTGCCAACACATGCAAGCCCACCCACTCTCGTTACAGTACCAGTCGTCTGCGATTCTGGGCACTTGATCTGCCAGCCATGTGCATAAAAGGCATCTCCCCCAGCGTGGAGTGCTGAGCCTAGGAGTCTAGGGACAGGCACACCTCAGCGGAGGGGGCATTCCTCTGCTGGTCCAGCAGGATGGGTCTCAGATCTGCATCTGATGTTTCCACAGAGAAGAGAGAGGGAAGAATGAAACAACCTGAACGTGCCCCTTTGTCCTCAGGGCAGCAGGGAAGAGAGTTTCTCTCATACAGGGCTGCCAGCCCTGTGTCCACTGTTACTGGATGTACATCAAAAGCCGCATTCTGCAGATGTGAGCAATTGGAGAGCCTGGAGAGGTGTGGACTGGAAATCAACTGGATGTACCACTCCAGGAAAGCAAGGTTTGGGAACAGTCTGTCAAAGAGCAGGGCCATATGTCTCAGCATCCCAAAAACTGAGAGGAAACTTGAAGATGTGGAATGAGATGCCTCCAGATTTTGCTCCTCACATTTTGGATTGAAGGCCCCTCCTACCTTCTGCTGGTCACCTTCATCCACCTTTCCTCCTTAGGCATCTCTCCACCTTCTCGCACTACTTTCCAGAAGAAAGATGACTACAATATCTGACTCTTCCCTCTCTTGCAAAGCAAACCACTGAGTGCTTTAGAAAATAGTTCTCCCTACAATGTTACAGAGCCCCGCCAAACTTCAGGCACCCCAAAAAACCCAGTACATTACCTGCAAGAGAAATCCTAACAGGGATGTGTGTTGGAAAGGAAGGGGGTACACCTTCAGACATGGGCTCCTCATCCACAGGGCTGAAGCTGTTTGCTACGGTGAGTCTGTTGGGGACCCGCATCCTTCGATTGATGTCCTCAGTGAAGAGCAGGTCACAGCGGACTATGTTCACTTTGTGCTCCAAAAGAGGCCACATCTTGTTTGTTTTCCTCAAATTGCACAGGCAGCCAAGTGACACCTGCACAGGGGCAACACACGTGCTGTAAGGCACCTATACGCAGGCAGAAACAACAACAAACAGAACCTGGAGAACAGAGAGTCCTATGGAGCCCAGCCGGCAGGGGCAAGGGCATGGGGTGGGAACAGCTGCCAGCAGGATGAGATGGGAGAACTAAACTGTCCCCACACACACTTTCACCATAGTATCCTCTAGGGCTGTACTGCATCCATGCCCATCTCCTGGAGGGATCCACACCAAGGAGCTGAATGGGATGGACTTTGTTTCATGCAGTGGTGTCAGACACTGACCATCTTCCCACAGGGAAAGGAAGCCTCTTCCAGCAAGGACATGGCAGGGACGCAGGTCCCCAGCCCCTCTGACTCTCTGCTTTCTGATTTATTGTTCTTGACATTACTGATGTACTGTTCTGGGTTCTTCCAGACCCCAGCCAACCCCATCCCAATACAGCCCCCACAGCCTTCCCTTCTGCCTTCCTTTGATCTCGCAATACCGAGGAATTCCCCTTTGCTTCTGAGTCAAAATCCCCCAGCACAGCCCAAACCGCTGTGTAAGGGGACGTTTTCCTCTTCAAAGCTCAGAAGGGGAGAACGGGAGGAGGCGAGGAGCTGAGCGCAGGGGCTCTGCATGCTTTGATCACGTCGGGCTCTATTTTTAGCACCCTGCGCTCTGACGCTGCATTGCCAGCCCAGCAAGCCACTCCCAGCTGGCAGCAGCCAGGGCTCCCCACTGCCATCCCCATTCCCATCCCCATCCCCATGCCACCTCCCTTCCAGCACTCCTGGAACCGCACAGATGGCCGGAGATGCAGCCCCAGAGCACCAATCCCATCCCACAGCACCAGCAGCCCTGTAACTCTAGGCATGCCAGGGCGGCTCCCCGCCAACAGTAATCACTTCACTCTGTTCTCTTCTCCTCCATCATTAAAACCCTTTTAATTAAAGGGACAGAAGCCTGCCCAGCGTCATCAGCTGCGGCACTTTGCTGCTTCCATGTGTGTGGTTATGAGATCCTCGTTCCTGCAAATCGGGTCGGCCCCGACACCGAGTCCCGGGACTGTCCCAGAAAGGTGCTATTCCCGCAGCAGAATGCTGTGTCAGACACGCAGCCCCACGGCTCGCAGCCATGGCATGCACCGGGTTCCTCCGGTTTTGGAGTTTTAGAGGAACAAGCACCCTGCACTGTCTTCTCGCCCTTCTTCCTGGGAAAGCAGCATATGAAGAGCAATAAATCAGAACGGGGAGAGAGGTTCATGTTCTAACCACCTACGGAACTGCCGCAGCTCCCGAGGAGAAAAGGGATGAGAGAGGGAGAGGGGAGCGAGGAGCGGGCTCTGACAGTCTAAGCCACACACACACACACACACACACACACACAAAAGTCAAAATCCATACGAAGAAAGGGCTTAAATGGCCGGATTTCCGCCTTTAACTTTCCGCAGGGCTTTCTCTAGCTGCTGCCGAGCAATCCTGCTCACGCCGATGGAACACGACCGCTCCCCACCTCCGCGCTGCGCTTCTCCTCGCATTGGCAATGCGGGGGATGCGGCGCTGGGGAGGGGGAAAGCGGAGGGAACCCCCCCGTCCTGCCCTGCGGAGGGACGGCCGGCCTCTCTCCCGGCGCGGGCAGGAGGGGCAGCGGCACCCCTCCGCCCCAGACGAGCTGGCACCCCCCGCCTGGGGTTCGTGCTCGCAGATCTGCCCTGCTCTCCTCTCCCAAAGCGGCGCTGCGGACTCCTCCCAAAGCTCCCCCCCAGAGCCGGGCTTTGCCCCAGCGCAGCGCCCGCTCCCCGTTGGTGGAAGGGCGGAGCAGGGTGGGAGTGGGCACTTACTTTTTTTTTTGCAGTTTAAAGCAACTTCTCAACGTGTAAGCAGCCGCTCTTCCTGCCCGGCCGGCAGGGAGGTGAGGTCAGCGAGGCGAGCCCTTCCCTCCTGGCACAACGCCGGGCTTAAAGGCACAGCCGGTGCTCCTGCCGGCGGCTCCCGGGCAGCAGCGGCCACACATCGCCGTGCCGGGACTGAGCTCTTCCGCCTCTCAGTGGAGCGTGCAGCGATAAAACTATCCGTTTGGGATGAATGACGGTTTTAAAAGCTTCTGAATGGGGACGGAGTCCAAGGCCTTACCATAAAATCCAGTTCTGAAAGGGCTTAAAATAAATCTCGCGCTGCCCTAGTCTTGCTATTTAAAGGGGATTATCTAAGAGGTTTAGGCGCGCGCAGAGGAATGCCGAGACGGGCTGTGCGCCCAAATCCCCTCCCGGCCGTCAGGAAATCCCTCACACTCACATACCAGCCGCGCCAGTAGGACATTCTCAGTTGTTACCATGGCCAGCGATGTGGGGTGCGATGCCCCGTCCCACATCCCTCTCCCAGCAGTTTGGGAAAAAGCCACCCTGTGCCGCTCAGACAGTGAGGGTTTTTTAATAAATACCTTTTTGCACAGAAATATACCAAGTTTTACAGAATACAAACCGCAAAGGTAATGACCTTGCATCAAAGACAGAGGATCCAAGAGTGCCCTCTGACTCCCTCCGGTCTTTCCCAGCTCTGACCCTGGCACTCGTTGCCAGGTTGTCCCATCACCCGCATTTACTAAGGCCTAAAGGCAGAGTGAAGGCCTGGGAAGGGACAGACAAGGTGCCGGCAGCTGCAGACCCCACGGGCTTGTATCCTGCCCCAGGGACAGCCACGCTGGGCAAGCC
This sequence comes from Pavo muticus, assembly GCA_016647715.1. Taxonomy (NCBI): domain Eukaryota; kingdom Metazoa; phylum Chordata; class Aves; order Galliformes; family Phasianidae; genus Pavo; species Pavo muticus. The sequence goes on along the minus strand of JACDJE010000147.1, from coordinate 1,465,989 downwards.
TCAGCTCCGGGCTGAGAGCATCACTGGGATGGAGGACAGCGGGCGTGGGCAGCCTGCGGGTACACCACAGCCTTTTGGTGCTGGTGGAGACTGGTGCTGGGGTGAACGCTACAGGGCGGCAGTGCTACAAGGTTCTGGGCTGGTCCTGGGGGCTGGTGAGAAGAACCCCCTTATAGCCCATCAGACGTGACTGGGAAAGGAGAGCCCCATCGCATGGACCCCAGAAGTGGCTGCCTAGGAAAAGGGGACACACTGGGCCCACGGCAAAGCACGTGCTCTACTCTGCCCTGGCTCCAAGGGCAGGATTCAGCTCTGCTCCTGTCCCATCAGCATCCCCAGCTGCCAGAGCCTGGTTGGTGGCACAATCATTGTGCCTTTGCAGCCATCTCTGCCAACAGGCCCTCTGCAACACGGCCGTGGCCATGTGCTCTGCCCACCAGAGCGGCTTGGAGGACAAGAGCCCTGGAAAGAGAGCCAGGACAAAGAGCTTAGGGGAAGGCTGAAGGGATGTTTGGCACATCTGCAGCCTCCCTGTGCCTGCATCCCACACCTGGTGAGGGCACCAGACAGGTGAGGCAGGCACCTGCAGGAAGGAGGCACATCCCCACTGCTTAAAGCCATGCAGCCATCTTGGTGGTTCCAAAGCAACTTACCTCATGTGCAAGACCACCACAAACCTTTCTCCCTTTCCAAAGGGTTCTGGATCACAAAGCACCTCCTTGGCCAGTCCCTCCCCTTTCTCCCAGCAACAAATATCACTACAGGCACTACAGGATGGACTGGGCTCCCCACTCCCACCAGGCAGCAAATCCACTCAAAGGAGGAATTTTCTCCCCAGTCACAAACCGTGGGGACAGAAACGAGCAGCCCTCCAGCCTCCTCACCTCCTCATCAGAGCACCAAGCATCAAGCAGAATACAGTGAGGACTGGGGTCTCAGCACATCACAAACCAGCCCCTGCTGATTTGGGCATGGAAAAGACCAATCCCAACACCAGCCCCACACGTGCCTCAAGTCCATGAGCCAGCATGCACACAGGGTAAGGCTGAGCAGAGCCCCAGGGAGGCAGTGAGGCTGTTTTAGTCATGGGAAATGTCATGTCTGAGGGGAAGTGAAGAAATCCAATGCACCATGGGGAAGACCCCCACATTGAGCCAGGAACAAGCTGCTGCTCTGCTCTGGCTGCTGCAGCACTTATGTGAGCAGGGAACAAGGGGAAGGGGGATGGCTGGTCGAACCCAGAGCCTCACATCCCACCCTCACCTTGCTTGGGGACAGCTGTTTTTTGGTAAGGAAGGTAAGGCTATTGTGTGATGGCACCAGCTTGTACAAGTGAGACAGGGATATCAATGCCACCTGAACAAGGTTCTGGGCATGGCAAGGGGTGTGGGTGCATGAGCATGAGTGTGTGAAGAGGCAAGAGAGAGGCAGACCCTCTATTTGCCTGCAGTGGGAGCAGCAGCCACAATCTCCTCATACTTTGGTGGAGGGTCATTGTAGGAGATGCTGGTCTCTTCACCGCTGCTGCTCTCTGGGTGCCCTGTCACCTCCTCTTAAGAAGGTGGAGGGGTGGCACTGGACAGTCTGGAGAGGACAGAGACCGAGTGCTCTGGTGGACAGAGAGTGCCATCTTGCGGGGGGGTGCCCCCTGCTCTGCTGTCTGCAGCCCCTCGGTTGCTTGCTTCTCGCTGATACTGAGTTTCCCCTTGGCTCTGTGACCGCTCTCGGTATACCATGACCCTGGGGAGGCTGCGTCCCGTTCGGCTGGCCAGGTAGCGGTTCTGGGCGTAGGAAGGGCGGTGACGGGTGGCCTTTTGCAGCTGGCACCTCCAGATGATGAAGAGGGCGATGACTATCAGAAGAGCCACTCCCAAGAGGGGCACCACCACATACATAGCGTCTGAGCGCTCTGTGCTGTGCCCAGGGTCCTTGACAGAGTATACAGAGTTGGTGTAGCCCTTCCAGAACTCCATCTGCAGCAGGAACAGAGAAGGAACTACCATGTGCTTGTGCATGGGACAAGCAGCCCCTAACCATCACATGCAATAAACATTGCTGTCCCCAAGCCCGCAGAAGAGGTGTTTTCCAGCTGCCTTGCAGCACTCTCACCAGGGCTGTGAGTGGCTCCGCTGAACCAACTACAGGACCCAGCAAAAACTATGATGGGAACAAACCTCGACAGCAGCCACCAGCCCCCACATTAAGCAGGGAGAAATACAGCCAATGTCAACACCCACCTGGAGATGTGGGGACAGCACTATAAATCTCTTATGCATGCCAGGGGAGTGCCAGTTCGACCTGCAGCTGTGCAGGGTGTCCCAGCAATGACAAGGAGAGAACATTGCCTAGCAAGGGTAAATCATGCTGGAAAGTGAGGCTACAGCACACTGCCTGTGGAGTGAAGAGGACAGAGGGAACAGGAGAGGCCATTCCCACCATGCTTTTCTCTACCCACAGCTTACTAAGGTGTAAGTGCCTCACACATCCACCAAGGAGCAGGGTGGGACAAACTCACTGTCTTCTCCTTGTTCTCGAACACTTCCTTGACCTCCTCATAACTGCAGACCTCCTCCATGCACTCCCGCTCGATGGTGCCCTGCCGAATCTCCTCCAGGAAGCCGTTGGCTCGAGGAAAGCGCTTCAGGATTGAGTGGGCATTCCTGGCCCCCAAGAACACTGCAACACACAAGGCACAGATGCTGAACAGCGACAAACCCACACCTGGCCTCTGTACAGCCAGGTTTTCCCACCTGCTTTTGGTGGAACAGGCATCCCAAACACCAAACGGCCCACGGCTACAGTTCAGTTAGCGCAGCAGTTTGCCTGCTGAGGAAGTGCACTCAGTGGAGAGTAGGGCTTCTGGGGTCTGCCCAGAGACATGCAGCACCAGCAGCATCCTTCCAACAGGACTGGATGCTAGATACACAGAAATTGGCAGTGTCAGGCCACACGGGACAGCTCCAACAGACTTGTTTTTAACCTTCTGCCCTTGATGGGCTCTCACCTTACCGCCCCTTTACTACAGGGCAACTACATCAGAAAGAGGACCCAGGGTCAGGCAGAGGCTCCCTGAGGAAAAGGGAGCTCCCAGCATAGGGACGCTGACCCCATTAGCACAGGAGAGGTGAGATGCTGCCCAGAAAGCAACGCTGCACACAGACCATGACCCTCCCAGGATACAAACATCCCACACACATTTCACAAGGCAGCCCTTCTGTATGCAGCCAAACATCCAACTGTAGGTTGATACTGATTCTTTCCACCCAGCTAATCTCACTGCATCCTTTGAGTAAGATGAATCAGGTCAGCTGGCTGATCTACAGAAGCCTGTTTACCTCTTTCACCCTCAGGCTCAGTCTTCCAATGGATCAACCAGATGAACCAATTCACACTGCAGCAAGAACAGCTGCAGGACAAGGAGGTAAGGGGACTGACAGTGTCTCCCATTAGACCAACTTGGATAGAACAGAAAAGGATGCTTAGTAAATGATCAAACATAACATTCAGTAGCAGCCTGCCACCAGGGAGGTCAACATGTTTCCTTCACATGTTTCCTTCAGCTTTACCTTCCATTTATCCTGCTCCTAAAATAACATAGCAAGGTTATTTTTGAGAATACTCACAAGTGTCAAGGCAGGGGAAAGATCACAGCGTAAGAAATTACTACAGTGCTATGCCACTCCGTGCTTGGAGATACTGTGCTCTGTGTAGGTGCATTTCCCCCTAGTGATTTATTAATGGCTTGCTTCATTGAGAGACTTTGCAGAAGGCTGAACCACTGAGGTGTGAATGAAGAACAGCATGAATGATGTGAGTCAGAGACTTTCCCTTCAGAATCAACTTTATTATGCAAACATATCTTTTTTTTCCTCCCCTTAAATAACAAGGATAACCAGAAAAAGCATCTTCAAGAGGCACAGAAGGCATACCGCTGGATGGCAGGGATCAGCTTGCCTTGGCTTTCCCAGTCAAGGAGGGCTGTCCTGGCTGAAGATGGAGCAGGCTGGCTTTCTCCTGAGCCTTTCTGGAATTGGATGAAGTTTCACAAAGGCACCATCCATTCTGCAAATGTCCCATCTTTCGCTGGAGAAATCTGGCCTTACCTCCTTGGCTTCCTGCCTTGATCAAGCTGTGCTATTAACTCTCCCCTCCTCTGCACTTGAGCCTGAGACTCTTTCCATTTTCCTTCCGACCTCAGAGCAACAAGCTTAGCTGCAGATCTCACTTGCAAGGTTTTCCATCCCTGCAGATACCAGTCACTTGACCTTGCTTTGCTGAACTGGTCACTATGATGGAAATAAAAACAGACACGCAGGCAGGTATCACAAACAATGTCTCGGTTGAAAACATGCTGTGATGGAGGCATGTGCCTCTTCCCCCAGAGAATCTTCCCTGAGGACCTAGAAATGACAGGAGAGCAGAAACTAAGTCACTGATCCTTCCCCTCTTTTACGTGGAAAGCACAAACAGTTCCCACATGCATGGGAATCGGGGCAGGAGAACCAGTGGCCTTCAGGACACAAGAGCCTTGCAAACTCCCCTCTCTGACTTGGGATCCTCAACTCAAAGGAAGAGCAGACAGCTGAGCAGGAGCTGTCTCCAAACCACAGGACAGAGGGAAGACTCTTCAAACCCCGGCAGCGTCCGTACTGACTCCTTGTGCCTCTCCAAGTCTCCCCACACCAGTTGGAGCACCAGTGCACAGGAAAGATTAGAGCTTTAGGCTGGGGGAGCAGGAGTTCACTGCCATCCCTTCTAAGTTTCCTAAGGTGATGCTGGCCCCTGGTGGTAGGCAGGCTTAGCCATACCTCTACCCAGGGCTGCCTTGCCCAAATGACACATGGCTGTGCCTGGAAAGGAGCAGCCAGGGCTGCAGTTTTGGGGAAGCACATGCGGGTGAACATGCTGACCACCACAAACCACACCTGCAAGTCACATCCTTCAGGGTTAGCATGACAGAAACTGCTTGGCAGGGGGCACTGCCGCCATAAGGGACAGCTTCCACAAGAAGCAAGTTCTACTAAGTCAGCACCTAAGGTCTGCAAGGGAGAGGGTGCAGGAAGGCAGGGCAACAACTAGGTACCCTCCTCATTAACACAAGATTAAAAGTACATTTTGTGGCAGAACCTGCTTGGAGATTCTGCTCCCTCCCCCACCTAGCACAGTACAGACAACAAAAGGAGGCATACCTGTTATCCCTGGAGTTCTCCTCCTGTCCAGCTTGACTACTGCCTCCACCTTCACAGCTGGCTCTGGTGACACCCTGAGATTCCAGCCAGATCTCTAGCATCTTCTGGTTCACAACCACCATCCTCTTAGAGTTCCCATTGCATCGCTGCATGCAGCCTCTGTGCAGGATGCCCAGATAAGCGAGGACAGAGGGTTGAGTCCAGCCCTTCACAGATCACATGCTGTTTTCCACCCTGCACCCTTACTGTTCTCAGCCCAGCTTTTGCCAGGCCAGTCCTCACAGCTGCTGGCACCAAATGGCCACGTGTGCTGGGCACTCACTCACCAAGATGCAACATGCTCCAGCAGGCCTGCATTACACCACTGCCCAAGTCTCTGCCAGGAACATAGAGCCGCAGTGTCCCAGGCCACAAGGGCTGCAGGACAGCATGGCCTGAATCATGGGCCACCTTCCTGGGGAGCACCATGGCTGGGAGATCTTGGTGCAGACCAGCAATGCCTGCAAAGGAGTCAGTCAGTCCAAAAAGCCTCAGGGAGGCTTTGTGCAACAAGCTTCACAGAAATAAAGGCAGTCCTGGAGAGGTTTGCCCTTCAATACCTCCCACCTTGCGCAGAGGAGAGAGGCACAAGGCAGGCTGGACCTCAGACCATGTACAGGGATAAGAATCAATGGCATCTGACCCTCCCCAAAAATACAGGTGCCTCTTGCTTGTAAGGCATCTGCAAAACACTCCCCCACTGCAGATGAAGAGGTGGTAGTGGTGCTGGAGGGGAACAGGGAACACTTACTTGCCATGCTGCCTCGCTCGGCTGCGGGGGACTCCCACCTACCTGCAGGGAAGAAAACAGGAGAGCCATCAACAGCTTCAATTGCAGCCCAGCAGACACTAAAGCCCAAGCCCTCCACCATCCGGGGTCAGAATGATGCAGAAAGCAGGGTGCTCTCTGTAAGACCCATGAAGCTGTCAGCCAAGTACTACCTCCCCTGAGAACCAGGGACCACTTGATCTCCCCACCCGGCACGTGGTTGAGGGGGTCAGGGCACCCCCAGCCCTCAGATCAGCCCACGTCGCTGCATACAGGGTCAGCAATTCTCATCCCTAGCATGGAGCTGATTGGATGTGGCCCCTGGACCAGTGGGGTCAGCAGGCCCAACCTTACAACCAGCTAAGCTCCTAACCCTTGAGTCCACAGAATAAAGAATGCCCAGAAAGCGACAGTTCCTCTGAGAGAATCAGACTCTAATACATCCAGCACCAAGAGCAAAAGGGAGAGTCTCCCATTCATGGAATCATGGCACACCCAATGAGGACACATAGTTGGTGAGTGATCAACAATGCTCTTCTGGACACAGAGCACATCCGGCACCAGAGCCTTCCTCTGCTTGGCATGCTTGCTACCATCAGCTGCCCAGGGCAGGTGCCTGCAGGACCTGTGCTGCCCCAGGAGGCAAACAGACAAGCTAACTAGGAAGAGCAGGATCAGCATATAGGATGACCTGAGAGTTGGAAGCTGCTGGGAACAGACTGGCGCTCTTCCCTCTAAGACAGGATTGATGGATACAGGTAAAGCTATCAACTTGTTTTGCATCCACTGCACAGTCATGTAAATTCTCACTTCTGTAACTCTTAACCACAATCTGCAGGAAGGACGGCTGGACTGTCTTCTCCATTGCCATCAAGCTGGCAGCCTAGCAGGAGAGAAAAGGATATACATCTCCTAAAGGGTGTTTGGCAAAGCTCAGAGTAGCAGCAGCACTCCCTGCATACACAGGATGTCAACTCTCCTACTAGAAAAGCACCTTTCATACTTCAAAAACAAAACCAAAAAAGCCCCGCAACAGTGAAGTTCAGTAGAGGAGTGCAGTATTATCTGCTTGCAGGTGGAATTCCACTCACTTATTTTCCATGTTTTGTCTTTTCACTGCTCTCAAGATCCCACAGATCAGACCATCCTGGCCAAACTCATCTCTCACCTTCCGTGACACCTCGCTGTGACAAAACCACAACTCCATCAAAAGACTGAGCCAGTTCCCACAGGGATGTATTGTGGATGCAAGAGCAAAGGCAGTTTAGAAACAGCAGGAACTAAAATGAGCTGATCTGAGGTCCAGGACTGCAGATATTCAGAGTAATCCCCAAAGCACTTCAATAAGCTGTCTGCTGGGGTGAGGTCAGTGGCAGTACAATGCCATCTGCTGGGTCAGCAGCACAGGAAACACACTTCCCATTTCATTCAAAAGGCTGGAATCCAGGCACACAGCAGTGCTGGTGTATCGCCACATCAGGAGGTATCAGATCTCACCAACAAACACCTTCTCAGTAAAGCTAATGTCTCTCACTGCCAAAATCAGGTTTTTCATGTTTTCTGTACCAAAAGCAGTAAGAGACTGAGGACGCCTGGAGCTGCTTTCCATCAGCAAAGAGCAGTTTCTTTTAAACAGACTGAGAAATTCTGCAACACCTAGCCTGGGATTTAAACAGGACAGGGGGAAAGCAGCAGAACAATTACACGTGACAGGTTTGCCATCTCACACTCCCCAGACTGGCAGTCATCCACGTTTCTCTTCACAAGGAACGGAACACTTGATCTTGCTCCTCCAAACCACATTCCCAAGTCTGATCGGAGCACACAGGCCGCAGGAGCCGCACATTCCCTTACAGGTTCTGTCACCTGTGAGCAGACACCGACCTGATTTTGCTGCTGTCAGTTTTAATGAAGAAACTCTAATCCACTGTATCAAAGAACAGGCTGCTAAGAAAACTTGCCCCAGCATCCACACAGCACACAAACTTTGTACCACTCATTATCACAGGCAATGAGCATCACACCTCTACCTGATACACATGAGAATTCAAGTTGCAGAAATAAACATATTCAAGACTAGGCTTGCCAGGATCCCAGGCTCCACGAAGCACGCTTTACATTCATGGAGCCTGACACCGCAGACATAAAAGTACAGTAATGATCAGTTTCATCATCTTTAACTTTTTTTCCCCAAACATCCGTGCCAATGCACCACCCAGTGTCAGAAACAAGAGACGGTTTATTCCAGCACAACAATAAGCCTGCAAGCACAAGAGATGCCTGCCAGGGTGCACGCAACAAGGGTGAGCAACACTGATATTTATTTCTAATTTCAACTCGCGGATCCCTGACTGCCCCCAGGTGAGACGAGAAGGAGGCCGGCAGCCGGCGAGCAGCACTCCCTGAGCACCCACCCACTCACCGTATGAGAGAAGCTGGAGGCTGACCCGGCAGACACCCACCCAGCCCCGTCCCCCCCCGCTTCTCAGCGCTCCTCTATAAATACCCCATCGACGGGAGGTTGCTACAGCAACAGCAAGGAGGCGCGAGGGATGCGGCCGTGAGTGCGAGGATGCTGCAGTCGCACATTTGTGTCTCCCCCGGGCTCCCCCCCCTCCGCCCCCACTCCCCTCACTGATGCCAAAGGAGGAAATCGTGCTGGCAAAGCCTGGCGCGCGATCCCAGCCCGCAGAGTCCGAGCAGTGGGCAGCAGCACCGCGCCAGGGTAAGGGCACAGGTGTGGCGAGGCACCAACCAATGCCAGAGCCGTGCCCCAGTAAGCGGGGATTCTTCCTGCTCCCCTAACGCCGCGCAGCCACAGCCGCCAGCCCCAGCGATGCTCTGTGCCAAGATCCACAATGCGGGTGCCAGGCTGCACCCGCTCCGCGCGCCAGACCCCACGGGGGCCCGAAGCTTCACCCCACGGCAGCCCTCAGTGCGATGCTACGGCCCGGCCCTGCGCTGTCCGTCCCCCTCTCCCTATGCCCAGACCCCGGCCCCATTTGGTGCCATCAGCTCCGGGCGGCCCCAGAGAACGCGCCCCGCCCCAGCAGCGCTACAGGGATGCCCGACCCCACACCACCACCTGCCCCCAGCGAGGTCCGCCCTGCCCGCAGCTCCCCCCCAGCCCACACACCGATCTTCGGCCCTGGCATCCCCCCCACAGAGCCTCAACGCCACAGCTCGAAGCCTTCCCCATACTCCCAGCCCGAGTACCCCCTCCCGCCCCACAGCCCGCCTCACGCCGCCCCACCCGTACCTCATGGCGGCCTCGCGCCCCGCCGCAGCCGCTCCTTCAGTAGCAGCCTGCCACCAGGGAGGTCAACATGTTTCCTTCACATGTTTCCTTCAGCTTTACCTTCCATTTATCCTGCTCCNCCCCACAGCCCGCCTCACGCCGCCCCACCCGTACCTCATGGCGGCCTCGCGCCCCGCCGCAGCCGCTCCCTCCCGCCGACGGGCAGACGAGGAAGGCTCTGCCCCCCAGCCAATCACATACCCCCTCAGCCAGCACGCCCCACCTCCTCCTCCCGCCTCTACAATAGGAAGCGCGGAGCGGAAGAGTGGGCGGGCCTACGAGCTCTTTCCCCAATCAAACGTGGACTCTGTGAGTGTGCAGCCAATGGGAGAGTGCGATGCGGCCGCATAAGCTGCTGGGAGTAGTAGTCCCACGCCCGCTGCGGCGCAGCGCTTCGTGCTGCGGGCGGCGCTGCGGGGCCGCGATCGGGGATCGGTGACCGCCTGCGGGCGGCCCCGCCCCGTCTTATGCACCGCGGAGGCCATCGGAGTTTCACACGCTTTATTTCTCCGCAAACCGTCTGACAGCCCCGCTGGGCTCTGTGCCTGCTCCACGGGGCTGGGCCCTCCGTCGCGCTCAGCGTCACAGCTGCCCGGGCTGCCGGGCCCGGCTCACGCTGCCCCGCGGCACGAGGGCCCCGCACTGCCCAGCGCCTCGGTCATCCTCCATTCCTGTGCCACGTGCTCTGCCCTCAGGCCGGCCGCGGGGAGTGTGCCCCTATCGCGGGCACAGCACCTCCGGCCTCGCCTTCCTTCCCCTCATCCTCATCATCATCTTCGGCCTCATCCCCCTCGCTGTCTGAGTCGTCGTAGAGGCAGAGCGTGGCCTGCACCGGGAAGTTCTCCAGCAGCTTCTCCCCCACACTGTACAGATAGTCAAAGCACCTGGATTTGGGCCACAGGAGCCTGTTGGGGAGAATCACCATGAGGAGCTGCCTGTCCCAGCCCTGGGCATTGCGCCGGCACATGGACGTACCTGACCGGGTGGCGGAACAGTGCTAGCGCTTTGTCACTGCTGTGGTCTCCTGCGGCATCGAGGGGCTGAGCCTGCAGAGACAGAGCCGAGCTGGGACCTGCCCCATGTCCCACTGCCCCTGCTCCTGCCGTGGTGGCAGTGACACAGACCTCTCCCTGCTAACATCAGAGGGTTACACACCACCTCACAGCCCCTGCACAGTGTGTCCATGGAGCCAGACTGCATCCTGATTTTCCCCACTCCTCTGCTGAATGGATTTAGTTCCCTGCACTCCCGCAAAGGAAGCTGGCATCTAAACCCTACACAAGGGCTTTTTGCCAGAGTAATCTCCCCCATTGTGCCCACGCGTCCTGCTAACCCCCTGAGGAATGCCCGCCAGGCCAGGAACAGGCATCCCTTTCAGACCCCACAGAGCAGCTGTGTTTGCTGCAGCTGGCACTGCCCCAGCAAGCTCTAGGCTCGGGGAGTGGAGAGGCGATGCCGGCGAATGTGAGTACCCAAAGCACCCCCTGCTCACCCTTTCTTGCAACCATCCTCCTGCAGGCTTTGAGCAGGATGTCAGGGTGCAGGCACCCTTAGGGACAGTGCCCTCTGCTCAGCCCTCACAAGGGGCAAAGGAGTCTGGGGCCAGAGGCTGGTGACCCCAACACTGCCAATGGAAAAAAAAGCGGGCCCCAGCAGGAAGATAAAACTCACAGTGTCCATCTGCTCCCTCTGCTGTCTGGTCATGTGCTCCTCCTGGGGCAGCCATGGTCTCCAGAGTGGCTTGGGTCTGGGGGAGGACAGAAAGATGAGCACAGTGGCCATCCTGCATTTCCCCCACCCTTGCCTTGCTCACCCACACCTCAACCACCCACCCCAGTCTTGCCAGTACATCCACAACCCCTGCCCTGGTGCCAGGCATATCCCCCCACTTGTGGTCCCTTCCCTGCAGGAGTTCCCAGATTTTCTTCCTAGGCTCTGCACCACAGTGCTGGGATCACGGGAGTCCACACCTAAACCAGGAGCAACACAGCTTTCACCCAAACCCACCTGGAGCCTTCCCACCTAGCCATTGCTACCCACTCCAGCCCCCCCGGGCATGCTGCACCCAAAGTACCTTCCCCCCTGCTGCAGCCCCGGGGCTGGGCAAGCACAAGCTGTGGGCAACGGGAGCTGGTGGAGAGGCAGGCAACAGGCAGCAGCTTCCATGGTAGCAGCGGTGTCCCCTCAAAGGCTGCAGGCCCTTTGTGAGGATAGCTTTATATATAGTCCTTCCCTGGCCAGTGACTCACAAATTCTTTGTGGCAGGAGAGTGTTGGGCTGGGGGCTCAGGGGTAGCAGTCCCCAGGGTGTGAAATTTGTCCCAGTTGTGTAAACAGAGGGCTGGGGGGGACTGGAAGCAGGGTGCTGTGGAAAAGCAAAACACAGAAGGGAAAAGTTAGACACCATTTGTGAGAAAGTCCCCAGGAGGGCTCGGGGGGGGGCGTGGGGAAACAGAGTAGGGCAAAGACAATTAACAAGGATGATTAAGTGTTCTTAGTAGCCATTTGCATAAGGGAGAAGGGATTTGGGGAAATGATCAGGAGTGCTGGGGCATCATGTTGGGCAGGGGATGGGGATGGCATGATGGTGACAGTGTGATGGGCTGCAGCAGAAGCAAGCACAGACCAACCAGAAGGTGAGAGAGAGGATGCTCAAGAGAGGACAGGGGTGAAGATAGGTGCCAGGGGATTGCAGTGGTCCTGCTCAGGCACACACGTCCCTGCTCAGGTCCCCCAGGGAGGTGCCAGGTTTTATTCCTACAGCAGAGAGGTGCTGTATATAATGTATACTGTATAATGGCTGTCGTATCCCCAAGGCTGGCTGCAGGACCAGCCCCAAGGTGAGCGGGACACAGACGTAAGGCAGCTTCTCCCCAAGCTTTAGCTTTGCAGAGCTGGGCACAGCTGCAGCACGAAGCTGGCAGCCAAGAGCAGTGGCAAACTCTGCTGATTTGACACAACCCACCCAGAGCTGGCTGTCCTCTCCTGGCAGAACGGTTCAGTATGATCTGCTAAAGTGATGTTCATAGCAGGGCAGTTGGATTAGATGATCTTTGAAGGTCTTTTCCAGCCCAAATAATTCTATGATTCTATAATTTGCTGTCGCAGTGTTTGCCAGTGATCTCTGCCTGCCTGGCTCTCCCTAGGCTCTTTGGGATGCAGACAGTATCAGGAGGTGCAGGAAAGATTCTCAGTAGGAGGATGCAAGGCCCATACTTCTATGCATCCCACCCCTCGTGCTGCTCCTGCCTGGGCACTTGGTGCGAGGTGCCACTTACGGGCAGGTCACCCCCCGTCCTGGGAGAGTTTCAGTTTGAGACAAGGAAAGAAAATAGCAAATGGTCCCTGCTGTAGCTCTGCCAGCAGTGTCCAAACATTGGCCAGGATCGGCTTGGCTCTGAGCACAATTTGTCACCAGGGGCCCTCCCTGCCCCTGTCCATCTGCAGCAGCCGGGGAGCGGGAGGGGGCACGGCACGAGCACACCCTCATTACAGTCCCCATTTGCTCCTCATTTGGGCCAGGAGTCTTACAATAACAAACCCCGCAGAGGACAAGCAAGGCTGGGGAGTTCAACCTGCTGGTGTTTTGCTGTCCTGTGATCCCAGCACACAGCCTGGCATGGACAGGATTCAGCACACAAGATGGAAATGCCGTGGCTGTCCACCTCTTGGGGTACTGGTGTGCTGTGGGACACCTATGCCAGCTTGCACACTGCATTGCGCTATGGCCAGCTTGATCTCCAGCCACCCTCTTCTAGCACTGGCCAAGACAGGTCTCAGGGGCTGTTGAACCCCACAGGAGAAAAGTCCCCGCTGTGCCCCTCCCAGTCGGGCATCACCACTGAGAGCAAAGGGCCCCTGGAGCAAGCGCAGATGGAGGGCAAGGGAGGAATTTGGCTTCATCTCTGCAGCCGGTTTCCATCCTTGGCTCTGCTCCCTTCACTCCACCCCATCTCTTCTCACCGCCTTTCCTCCACACACCACTGCCCCCACCCTAGCCTGGTATCCCAAGCCACTTAGGCAACCACCTACCCTGATAATTAATAGAAAACAAGCAAAACAAGGCATCCCAGCTCCTCAATCCTTCCTGACACCGAAAGGGTTTAATTCTGATCTGCAATAAGCCTCCAGGCTGAGATTTGTGGATGGATTTTGCAAAGCCGACGTGAACCATTCTCAGTCCCTGATCCCTGGCCCTGACGAGCCTCTTCCTGTAGGACTGCAGCTGCCCTCGGTCCCGCACCACATCTCCAGCCATCTCTGTAAGTACACAATCCCTCGCATGCCCCAGTTTGCCAGCACCCAAAACCTGGGTGTTAATTTTGTAGCAGCACCCCTAAGATTGAGTGGCTGTATCTTGGTTTGCGCAGGGGAAAGGAGATGAAAGTCAGGAAATTTTGACAGCAAACATTTGATGTTCCAAGGCCGGGGAAGGGAAATGGAGGCTCCGGGAGGGGTTGCACCCTCAGCCGGCAACTTTCCCAGGGCAAGAGGCCGCTGGCCAGGCGGTATCTGTGTGGATTGCTGTTTCGCAAGAACCACAGCAGGGGGAATTTTGAAACAAGGTGAAGGGAAAACAAACTGCCCTGTGTCTGCCAAATCCCTGTTGCCCACCCCTAGCTGGGGCAGAAAAAAACCCCATGGCACTAGCACCCACACAGGGAGCACACACTGCACGCTGCACCCCGCTGCAGGACAGAATGCTCCCAGGAGCTGGCACGGACTCACCATTAACACACTGTGCCCAATGCATTGCTGTCCTTCGTGGACCTCTGTGCTCTCCCAGGGATGTAGTTGTCACTGTCACCTGTCATTCCTCCCTGTCATGACATGGGAAGGCTGATAGCTGTGATTCACCCTCAAGAGAACGCATCCCTTGGCCCCATCCCTGCTGGATTCTCTGTGGGGTGGGTGGATAGCAGCAGATGCCTTAGGAACCCCATTCCTCTGCTGAGAAAACCTCAGGGCCACCACTCTAAAGCACCTCCAGCAGTCCCAATCAAACAACATGCAGCCACAGTGTTTGGGCTTTTTTTTTTTTTTTTTTGCCTTGAAACAGGGAAAGATAAAAATTAGCTGAGTTTACAAAGGCAGCTGGAGGAGTGCACAGCAGCAAAAGAATATTTCCATTAAGCAGGACACAGGGTGAAGGAAGATGTGGCTGGGGAGGCTTGCACCAGGAGACACCATGCAGTAGGAGATGGCCCAGCAGAGACCTGCTGGGGACCAGCCAGCTCCCCATCCTGCCTGCAGCACAAGGAAAGGCTTTGGCGGCCTGCCTGGGCTGCCTCTTGAAGCCTGCCTGGGAAGATAACAGAGGTGAAAGGGTGCTTGGCGCTTCTCCACAGGCTCGAGTCAATCGTTAATCGGGGAGGGATTGCTTTCCACTCTTATAGGTAACCTCTCCTCCCCCTGGCCCCCCCACGCACCCGTGCCCTCAAAAAGCAGCACCCACAGGAGCAGGGTGAAGCTTTGGCAGAGCAAGAGGAGCCGCTAGCAGGGCCATGGAAAGGTAAACGTGCGGGAGAGGTGACACCCGGCCCAACCATGGTCTCTATGGGACTCCAGCTGGTGGGCTACATCGTGGCCTTCCTGGGCTACATCGGCACGTTGACGACCACGCTGCTGCCCAACTGGAAGATCAGCTCCTACATTGGCTCGAGCATCGTGACAGCCGTGAGCTTCACCAAGGGGCTATGGATGGAGTGTGCTACATATAGCACGGGCATCACTCAGTGCGACATCTACAGCTCCCTGCTCAACCTGCCTCCCGACATCCAGGCGGCCCAAGCCCTGATGGTGAGCTCCTGTGCCGTCTCCTCCCTTGCTTGCCTTATGGCCGTGGTGGGCATGAGGTGCACCGTCTTCAGTCAGGGCTCACCAGCCAAGGACCGAGTGGCAGTGGCGGGTGGTGTGGTCTTCATCCTCGGGGGGCTGCTCTGCTTCATCCCACTGGTGTGGAACATCCACGTGGTGCTGCGAGATTTCTACAACCCCCTGCTCCCTGACAGCACCAAATTCGAGATGGGGGAGGCTCTATACCTGGGCATTATCTCCTCTCTGCTCTCCCTCATTGGTGGCTTCATCCTCTGTGCCTCCTGCCCTCCCCGTGACCCATCGGGCCCCTACTCACCCCGGCTTCTGTCAAGCAGGAGTCCCCCGCCCTCCATCAAACAGATGCAGAAGCCCAAGAGTGAGTTCAGCTCCTACAACCTGACTGGATACGTGTAGCAGCAGCAGGGCACCTGGTCAGCACTTTTCCCAGTTCCCAAAACACCTGGGCTGGCACCAAGGGCACACAGTAAGAGGAGAAGACACAGCATTGTCTCCCGCGCTCATATCTCTTGCTCGGGGATCTTGACATATGACTGCTCAGAAATTCCAGCTGATGGTGAAGGACCCTGAATCCTGCTTCTGTTACCACTTTGGTGCCATCAGCCTGCTGGAACTGCCCCTGCAAGCCAGCTGGAAGTGCACCCATAGCCCCTGCATGGCAGCCTTGTCACAGCCAAACTCCAGCCTGCGGCCCACAGCCCAGCAAGGACAGTGAAATTGTGCCACTGGATCTCACCTGCTCACCTGGGGCTCTGGAGACACTGGGGGGGATTAGGGCACCCACAGGGGCCCAGAATCTTTGGGGGAGAGCGGGGGGTGAAGTACTGATTGCAAGCTGATATCACAATAAATCTGTGTTTCTAGATGGGCTGTGATTGAACTTTTCTCTGGCACCAAGGAGCACCCCAGCACCTCACCAGTGGCAGGGCAGGCTCTGGCAGGGCCATGCTGACCTGCCTGCTTCACCCATCCTGCAAAGGGAGCCCCATCCCTTGCTCTTGGCCATAAAGGAGATGAAATAAAACACAGAGGGGTCTTGCAGGTGGGCCTAAGCCCGTGGGTCCCTGCAAGGGCAGGTTTGGGATGGGAGGAAACCTGCTCCCTGCAACTTTTTAGCACCGGTGGGATGTCCTGTGCAGCTGCAGCCCCAGCAGCCGGCAAGGGTCTGCGTGGGGGCTTCTGGTGATGCTGAGTAAAGCCACTTGTGCCAAGGCAGGGGGGACAGAGGAGGGGTGCAAGGTGCCCATAGAGGAGCGAGCACTTTTTAACCCTCGGGTCATCTCCTTTGTCCCTTGGTACCACATCCCACTGCCAGATGCAAGATAACCCCTTTGCCCAGGGAAGTTTGGTCCACCTGCCAGCCCCTTGTAAATCAATTTAGATTAGGTCCCGGAGAAGAGGGCACCAGGTTCCCCACTGAGGCAGGTTCCCCACTGAGACGTTAACCTTGCGTCAGTGAAACTGCATTTACCTGCAGGGCTAACACTCCTGATAACAGTGTGAGTCACACTTTCTTCCTTCCTCACCGAGAAAGATGCTCATTATCAAGGGACCATAGTGGATTTCAAGGCAAAGGCCATGCACCCACTTTCCACAGCCAGATGACAAAGCTGAGTTACTCACTGCTGCTTTGAGAAAGGAGAGGGCCGAGGTGATGGGGGCTGGTGTGCAGAGCAAGCAGGAGCTGCAGCCCATGGCCGCACGAGCTGCCATGCTCAGGCACTGCCTTTCATTCAAGGCTTTCACTGCAAATGTTTTGCTCCTTGGCAGCTGATTCAGAGAGGAGGCAAGAAAATATTTGGCAAGAGACTTCCTGCTGGAGAGGAGGAGGAATGCTCTGCCCTCGCTTCTCGCTCCCACTCAGGACTGACAGCATGGCCTGTGTCTGCAGGCAGATGCTGGCTTAATTAAACACGAATGCGTTGGAAACACTCTATTCAGAGTTTTACCACTGCTGGCCTTATTAACACTATTGTTTGAGCAGCAGAAGGGAGGATTTCTGGCTCCTGCACACCTTCCCTGGGGAGCAGCATGGGCAGGTGCAGCCAAAACCAATACTGGGAATGCCCTCAGTTTGGGCATGTGAGCACTGGGCCATGGCACTGCTTGGGAGTGTGCTGACCCTGAGGAAGGTTTCTGGGGCCCAAGCCCACTGCAGGCCCCGACTGCCCCACAGCCCAAGGGTTTCTTTCTGGCCCATGCAATACCAGTCCCTTGTGCCAGGAAATTTTCCCCTGCCCAATTTTTGTGCGTTCTATCCAAGCTGAATGCACCCAAAGAAGCTTGGCTCCAGGGAAAGGCAGGCTGGAAAAGATTTTCCTCTTCTAAGAGCAGGAGAAATGAAGGACAGCAGGTGCACGAATGCAGCAGTGGTTATCTCTGCCTCACGCAATAGCCATATTCCCCATTAGTGAGATAAGCCGGGTCCTTGAGGTCGGGCTGGATGCAGCCCAGCCCAGGGCCAGAGAGGACGGCAGTCAAGATGAGGCCATGCCTTTGGGCAGCGGAGCCAGGCAGGCCAGGGTGCAGGGTCAGCCCCACAGCTCCTCTCCTGCACAGTGGGAGCAGGGAGGGCACAGAAGAGTGAGATCATGTAAGGGGACATGAATAGGAGGGGTGGGATGGTGCGCAAACAACAGGGTGGCCTTGCAGGATGGCAGGAGCCCCTCGCTGCAGGGCTGGGCGCTGGTGACTAATCCTCTGTCGTAAGGAGAGAACTTCCCCTCTTACTCTAGACAGTGCTTCAAATGAAGAAGGGGGGCAATAAAGGATTAACATGCCCTTATCTTCAGAGGAGATAGAGGTGCCATAAATGCCCAGCACACAAACCTGCAGCTGCACCTGGGCCGTGGGCTGAGACCTGGAGGGACAGTTACAAAAAATGTGTTTCAGTCACACTGCTTCCTTCTGACCTCCTGACCCCTGGATCAGGGGGGTTGAATGTGAGCTAGCAGGTGCCCAAGTAGCCGAAAAGGCCAATGGCATCCTGGCTTGTACCAGAAATAATGTAGCCAGCAGGAGCTGATTGTGTCCTTGTACTCAGCTCTGCTGAGGCCGCACCTTGAGTGCTGTGCTCAGTATTCAGTCCCTCACTACAAGAAAGACATTGAGGCCTTAGAGCAAGTCCAGAGAAGGGCAGTGGAACTGTGAAGGGTCTGGAGCACAAGTCTTATGAGGAGTGGTTGAAGGAACTGGGATTATTTGGTCTGGAGAAGAGGAGGATCAGAGGAGACCTCACCGCTCTCTACAACTCCCTGAAAGGAGGTTGTGGCAAGGTGGGGGTCAGCCTCTGCTCCCGCATAACTAGCGATAGGACGGGAGTGAATGGCCTCAAGTCGCACCAGGGGAGGTTCAGGTTGGAAAAAAATATTCCCCAAAAGTGTGGTGAGGCACTGCCCCAGTCAGCATGGAGATCCCTCCATCTTCTCTGGGCATCCCACAGACAAAGGGGCAACCCTAGCTGGATCCTTCAGCTCCACGTATGCCTCCAGGCAAGCGGAGGTTAGTTAGCTCTGTCATCCCACATCTCGTATCCACTCAGGATCTGAAGCAGCAAATAATTCACGCAGACTCTTTAAGCAGCATCAGACCAGGTGATAAAAGAGGCCATCCCTGTGCAACCTGGGGAAGCACTTGGAGAGGAGGGGAGGGAGGGGAAGAAAATTCAGGCCAAGATCCTGATGGGCCAAGACACTTGGAAGCAGCCTCCGCATTCCTCTGCTTTCCTCCTTCCTCAGCTGTTTCCCATGCCGTGCTGCAGCCTCAGCACAGCATGGACACAACTCTTTCTCTGGCATCAGTGGCACCCATTACTCACTTCCAAAGGCTTCCCGCCCTCCCCAGGCCAGGGGGATTGCCCTGTTGGTGCCCAGCTCTTCAGGTTTTAATGGAACACTTCACAGTGCAGGTGAGGGTTATCAAGAAACCAGTTCTTCCTCAGAAAACACCTTAATTTGGAAGAAAAATCTGTCCACAGCTTCAAGGCTTTCCATACTTCTCCTGGAAGCAGGCTGTTTATGGGAACTTTAAAGGATCTTTTGATCTTTAAAGAAAAACATGTGAGAAATATTGAGGAATGAACTCCATGACACAGTGACACAGAGAGGAAATAGTCCTTTGGGTGCATCCAAGGAGACTGCTAGAAAGCACCTTCCTGGCTGGGGTTGAACAGCAGTTCAGAAATTTATCATGTGAGCTATAAAACTTGTTTACCTTGGAAAATTACATATTAAATCCATTAAGATGACACAGAGATTTGATCTTCAAGGCATTTCATTAATGCCACAATTACATTTTTCTGTAATTTAAGTCTAATCTACACTACAGGAGCTCCAAGTTAAGAATCTCAACAAACCCAGCATATTTACAATCTGCAGTAGCAAGAACAGTATCACCAGAGCCTACATCAACTGAGCCTGCAAAGCAAGCTTTATCAGCAAGAGACATTTGTACAGAAGTGTAAACAGAAGCTATACCAGGGAACTTTACAGAATTTTTGGTGAAAGCAGACATCTCCAGACAAAACCTCTCTTGGGGAGCTGGGAAATGCCTAGAGAGTTAGCAGAAGTTGTACTGCACTCTGGGCAGCCCCGCTGCTGAGCTCTGGTTAATTGGTGGTTTGCTGCAAGGAGATCAAGACCTAAAAGTCCTAAACACCTTTACATGAATAAACTGAGTTGCAATCATGTAAACCAGTTCACAGAGCCATCCCAAGCAAGCCTGTTGTCTCCACGCTCAGGATACATGGGAAACTTGAGAGCTGCAGTCCAGGGACACCAACATTTTGGCAGCTGTAACCTGGGTTGTACTTAGAAGTTGCTCAGCCTGAGACACAGCTGACCGCCCCTGGCTCTCAGCCATGCACACAGCCCAGGGAGGCTTCAATGACCCTGGGGCTGTGTCTTGTCTCTGCTCAGGCTTTCAAAGGAAGGGTGTGATTTCATGAACCTTTTCCCACCCCAGGGAATTAATCTTTTCTTGAAGCAGGTGCCTTTTTTCACAGAACTTGCAATAGCTTCTATTTCTGGGATGTCCAGCTTGCTAAAAAGGCTAAAACCAGGACAAGACCCACATCACAGAACAGCACAACTGCAAGGAACTTTCTTCTCAAGAAAGCCTCTCTCTAGGTTCCTCAGGTCATCAGAGCAAAGTCCCACAACACCAGCTACACCTGGCCGACACTCCCAAGATTGCTCCAACAGACGTGTTTTCATTACCCAATTTTTTAGTCATTTCCTTTTTTTTTGGGGGGGGCGGGGGGGGGGAGAAAGCCATAGAGATACCCAAGGAGAGTGCAGGCATTACAGAGCTAAGGCTCTACAACCTTGATGCTCCCATACCCTTTGAGCTATTCCAGTATGGTTTTACTGGAAACAGCGCTACCCTTCACCTTTGGATTTTCCACTGGCTGCAGCATAGGCCAGGCATCAAATCTGACAGAGCAGGGGGAAAACAGAGCAATTAATCTCTAATCAGCCCTATTTTCCCTGCCTTCAAAGACTTCCTCATTGGCCATCTAATGTTTTGAACTCACCTTATTGTAATGTTGTTGCCAGATTGCAAAGCTGCGCTCTCCATCTGCATGCTAGCAGAGACAGCAGGACTGTATCCCACCCTGGAGGGGAAGCACAGATAAGACACAGCAGGTGGCAGAAGCAATTAACTCTTTGCTTTCAAGGTGAGGAGCACAGACACTGTGGGACCTGGGGGTTCCTCAACACAGGATGCTTGCATGCAAGGATCTTGCTGTGAGTTACAGCTTGCTCCCAGGAACTGAACTAGCCCCTCTCCCAGGTGTGCTGCAGGAACTAGCATCCCATACATGCTCCATGGGCTGATTCTGGCTTGTAAGTCCGCAGGTGAAAATAGGTTAGTGTTACTGCACAGGTCACGAGCTTAGAGTCACAGAACTACAGAATCATTTGAGTTGGAAGGGCCTCTTATAGGTCATGTGGTCTGACTCCCTTGCACTGAGCAGGGACACCTACAGCTCAGAGCCCCGTTCAGCCTGACATTGAGTGTCTCCAGGGATGGGGCACCCACCAGATGGGTGGGTGCAACCTGTGTCAGTGCCTCACCACCCTTACTGTAAAAAAGTTTTTCCCTATATCTAATCTAAATTTCTCCTCTTTTAGTTTGAAGCTGTTTCCCATGGGAAATCTCTGTAGAAGAGAGGGAAGCTGCCTACAGAGCATGGTGTGGAACTCCCAGCTGACTAGTGGGACGAAGCAAGCTGCACCACTCACAGCATGGGCTGAGGGGAAACAGAGCATTGCTGCTTCCCTGGCTCCTTCCACCTGCATGGGTCTCACTCAGGGCTAGAAGCAAAGGCAAGCCAGGCTGGGTTTCCCCACCAAGCCTTTCTGGGCTGCCTGCAGCCCCACAGCTTCACAGCGTGGTACTGACAGGGAGGAGCTGCAGAGCTCTAGGAGCTGGAAGCTCTGCCAAATGGCCTTATCTTCTAAGATGCTTTACTGACCTCCTCGCCTGCAAAAAGTATTTACCTTCACTACACAACTTAATTCCCCCAAACAACCATGGCATCAAGTTTTTGGCACAGGCACTACTCACCATGCTTTGAAAGATGCCTGAGAGAAGTGCCAAGTTTCAGAACAGGTACTTTGATAGCAGCTTATCTACTAAGGAAAATAAATAGCTCTACTGTTTGCCAAGTTGTATTCATTTAGGAAATGCTCCATCACAAAACTATTTTCTGTGTTATTTCTTTAAATTAAGCAAAAGAAAGAAAAAAAAGACAAAAACAAATCAGCTGAAGAAATGTCGAAGACCCACGTATTGCTGTAGGGAGTGCATATTTTGCCTTGCTGGCAATGTGAGACATGGAGAGGCGAGAGTGTGACACCTGCTAACTGTTCTCAAGCTGTTAAACATTTCTGTAGGCTCACAGATCCCTGCCGATCGATGCTTGCATCAAAGCTGCCCTTTACTCACCACCTCCTCATTCAGAAAAGCTCATTCCTATCGCCAACACCCAAGTGTCTGCTTTCTGCGCGTCATGCATGCACGGCACCCATTCCCTGAGAGGTAGGAATGAAACAGGAGCAGCTTTGAGTTGTGTGGGCTCTGCCTTGGCTCTCAACGCAGCCAAGTTCCTGGGGACGAGGTGCAGCCACGCATCACATAACAAACATCACAGATGCCTGAAAATAATCTTATAAAGAAATAAGGTCAAGTAGGATTAGGGAGAAAGTTCAGATCTCGGAGCTAGATACAATGGGATGGAATAAAAAAAGTGCAAAGAAGAGCAGCAGCCACTGAGATTACTAGCTAGTGCATGTGGTGACCAAGCCTAAAGAATATGTGGACACTGCCTGCTTCAGCAGCAGCTTTGGAGAAAATAAAGCTCTGTCTCATGCCATACCCAGGGCAGAGGATTCAAAGGATGACTGGCTTATGGGGTAGAACTTGCTAGCATGGCCAGAAACATAGCTGCTCCCCAAGGCTCTGGCTATACGAAATCATGTTTCACGCAACTGCAAAATTCATGCAAGTGTCTCTAACACTGTGAAAGGAAACTTTGATTCACTGAGATATCCTGGTGTAGATTCGATGTCCTGAACAGCCCTATTGAAAATTAAATGCCATGAGGGTACTGTCCTATGGTTTGAGGATCAGCTGACAAGGTTTTAAAATGAACAAGGAAAAAAAAGAGAAAAACAAACAAACATAAGCGGAGATAAGAAACGCTACCTTCAAACCATGAATGGAGGGAGATAAGGGAGCTACCTTCAAACTCCAGAGCTACCACCCACGGTATTGACCTGAAAACACAGTAGGCAGCTCAATCTGAAAATGTCAAGAGAGCTCACAGAAGCAGATCTGAGATCTGGACACATGAACTAGAAACAAACCAGGATTCAGCCAGAAAGACAGGAGATCAAAAATTGTAGGCGCAGGCACAGTACCTACAGACTGCAGGAAAAAAAGCACACTTGCATACACACGTCCTTTCTATCTGCACTAGCAACAGTGAAAGTGAGCAGTGCAGTAATGCACACAAGTCCAGCCACAGGGGAAAAGGACACAGCAAAGCCCTTACCATGCAGGATGAGACACTCTCTATCCACATAGCCATGTTGCTCAACCCTGACTTTCGGACAACACACACGACACGACTGGTGACGCCTTCTGAGCCAGCAGTTTCTGTCACGCGGCCTCGTGACTTTGCAGGATAAATGAAGTGTTGAAGTCAAGTCAAAAGAGCAGTGCTGTGCTGGCCACACACACCCCTGTCCTTCCACACCCAGGGAACGTGCTTCAGGAAAGAGGGTGAATTCAAGAATTTGAGAAGGTGTTCTCAGCTCTTTTAGTTTTATACTTCTAGGAAACCACATTTGATTCAGGAAGCTTCTGAGCAGGAGATAAATACAGGCTTGAGGAGCATTGGCAAACCACCACGTGCACTTGCCCTGGTTCGTTTCTTCCCATAAGCCATGCTGGAGGCTGGGCAGGGAGCTACAGAATCTCTACAGCCATGTGGCATGTGTGGCCTCTGGCTGCTCTCAAAATCCCATGTTTTTCTAAATTCCCTGGGTCAAAAGGGTGGTTATGCTGCCTAAGAAAGCAGACCTGGAAGAAAGGAGAAGCTCCTACCCAGGATAGCATCTGTGGAAAGACACTGGGCTTAGCCACACTAGACCAGAGCCTTGCAGCAGATCTGACTGCAAGCCCCAACGTCACCATGCCACCAACTGTTCCCATAGCTACATGGGAAGATAAATTTAGTTCAAGGAACCTTGTGTTGCTACATTATTTAACAAACAGACGCACTCAAGAGGAAAATGCAGGCAGGGACCCAGTTTAGCTGCTGTGTGGGCTGATTGGGCTGTGGACTCAAGGCTGCTTCCCAGGCTGAAAAGTCCCAAATCCCAAATCTTACACCACGCTGCCCCAGCAGTGTTCCAATGTGCTCTCCTGGGATACTTCCTACAGCCTTCATCAGGCTTTCCCTGCCAGCCATGCTGGTCTTGTTAGATGAGGGGAAGGCAAGGAGGACCTAACCATGCTGCCCCACCAGAATGATGGCCCAGAGCACAACTGAAGAAACCAGAGATTTGTTAATAATACTGTACAAAAGGCACACCAGCAGGAGAGAGATGGCTATAACAACATGTGCATTTTCTCCAGTACAAGATGTCATCCACATGATCCGACTCAGAGTCAATATGCTGGAGCTCCGAGACGGAGACAGTGAATGAGAGAAGCCAGCTCACATTCATGTGCAGGTTTTTAAGTTTCTCCCTAGCACTGTGGGTAAGGGAAGAAAGGTAAAGAGAGGAGTCAGAGGTGAGAGCCTGGATTTGATCACCCCATCCCATACACAGCTGCCACCCTCCCTGCCAGGAGTACCACGTGCACTGAGTTTCTTGCTGCATTCCATTCTTACCTCCAATACAGACCCAACACTTTGCAAAGAGTGTGCCACAGTGTAGGACTGACACAGTATAGACAAGCACTTTTCCGTAGGGCATCTTTGAAGCCTGATCAAGCAATCTGGATCCATTTGCTGCTTCCACTCCTTCTCAACAGCAGAGCCCTCGGTTATAATCCCACTACCTACACAGTGGAGTGATGGATGTGGTGTCCTATGGAGGTGGCAGCCCATGGCTACTCCAGCCCTCTCCCTAGATTCTAAGAACAATAGGAACTGCCAATCAGCCAGTTCACAGTTCTGACCTCTACATATCTCCCTCCTCTGGGTTTCTGTAGGAAATCTGCGCCTCCTAGCACATCTCTAAGTGCATCTTTGTGTTTTTGAGTCTTTCCATCAGTTCAGCCTTCTCCTCTGTGGAATTCACCAGCTTTGTTTTCAGCTCCTGCAGCATAGTTTGGCAGTGAACAATGCAGATTTTTGCTTCAGTAAAAGCCTTCCATCTTCCGAGCTCTGAGCACTGCCAGTTCCTGTTGGCTTTTGAAGAACCTGTTTTCAGGCAACATTTCTCACATTTGATTTCCTCCACCTGAAATGCAAGGAGGATGCATGCACAGGAACATTATATAAATCAGAAAGATAAAATGAGTTTTTTCAGGCCTGAAAGAGCAGTGAAAATCACACAGATCAAGGAAGAAGCCCAGTACACTCTTTATAGAGATGTCATCCCTCCTCCTCATTCCATTGTGATCCACCCTCTCTGAATCCCTCCCAACTAGTAGGGATGCACAGACACGTATTCGTTACCTTGCACTGGAGCAAATTCCACTCTGCAGAAATATTCTTCATCTCCACTTCTCCTATCCTCCTGCCCCATTATGTCTTCCTGACACTCAAGGTCAGGCTGACTGGGGCTCTGAGCATCTAATTGAGCTGTAGGAGTCCCTGATCACTGCAGGGGAGTTGGACTGGATGGCCTTTAAGAGTCCCTTCCAACTCAAAAGATTCTGTGATTCTATGATCCAGCTCCCGCATGTTGAGGACCTGCAACTCTTTTACTTCTCTCTTCATCACTGAAGCATAGGGCTTTCTCCACCTTTTATCTGTGAAATCTTGTCTTCCATCCAAAAGGGCAGAGCTGAATGGGAGCTTCACCACCTGCAGCAGCCTTCAAAACAGTAACAGCTGCCAAAAAGGGTCTCTTGTCTATGTCCTTTGTTCTCCTGCATGTGTTTACACAAGCTCTGATGTCTGTGGCCCATCTTTCTGTTTTTAATTTTGGCATTTACTCTTCCAGCATCCCTCCTCCCACCCAGA
This sequence comes from Pavo muticus, assembly GCA_016647715.1. Lineage (NCBI taxonomy): Eukaryota > Metazoa > Chordata > Aves > Galliformes > Phasianidae > Pavo > Pavo muticus. The sequence goes on along the minus strand of JACDJE010000147.1, from coordinate 1,440,152 downwards.
CCACAACAATCTCCTTCTAATCTCTTGCTGACCTACCAGCATCTCTGCCTCAAGGTAGCATCCCTCCCTGCATGATACACTATTAGCAGGGCTGGTGCCCAGCTGCTCTTTGAGCAGAGAAGTGTGCAAGCTGCCACATACATTCATATCCTCCTGTTTTATGTGCAAAACTTTTTTCCTTTCTTGGTAAGGTACTGCAAAGCTCTTCTGAAGCAGGAAAGAACAGAGGCTTGGAGAATCCAGATCTGAGGGTGAAACTGCCACTATATTCTCATCCCTCTCCAGTACTGCTGCTTTTATGGTCAACTTGGGCTCACTGGCAGAAAAAAAGGAGGAAGAAGAAGGTGAAAGCAAGCAGGATCACCTCCCATTCACAACACAGCTGACCTTATATCTCAGTAGCTGCAGCTGTAGCAAACTAACAAGCTCTTGACTGTGGGGATCAGTCCTCCTCCTGGTCAGGTGCTTGCTGCCCAGCACAAGGCATTGCCACTGATGAAAACTCATGATAGCAGTCTTTTGTACCATAGTATTCCTCACTCTCCCTCTCTTACCTTACAACCAGTGGTGGTAGGTGGATGGCCTGGAAAAAGCAGTTCAGTATGGCAGTGGTGGAGAGATGCATGGGGCGCAGGTGAGAGCTGAGGTGTGAGGAACAGGAGCAGCAGGAGGTAGCTTTGAGAAATACTCTTCTGAGTCAGCTAGTGATGAGCAGAACTATTATCAAGCAATGTTTCCAAACCTGAGCTTCTCCCTCCCCATGATTCTGCACAGAAGAGCAGGTCAACCAGCTCTGCCATACTAGCCAGGCGCACAGGGTCCCTTAGAAAGAGGAAGAAACGCAACGGTCCACTCGACTGCACCACATCCCTTCTCTGACAGCTACCCAGCAGTCTCAGCTCAGCTCCGATGCGAGCCCTGCTCGGGCAACCGGTGTGCAGGGAGAAGGGACACGTGCCGGACACAGTGTGGCAGTCCCTCTGGTGTCACCCGGGGCAGAGGTGGGCTGGGGGTGCCACCGTGTGGGGGAAGCCCGCATTGCTCGCTCTGCTCCATTCGCAGACAGAATTCTCCGACTCTGGCCGTGGGAAGGTGGTCAGCTGCCGCCCAGGACTGACCATGGGGCTGGAGAGCTGCGAGCATCAGTAAAACATCGGTACACTTTTCCTCAGGCTCCAACTTCACACTGCAGAACAATGATGCAGGAGACAACATCAAGGGAAGAAATGAATTTTAACAAGTGTAAAACAACAGCCCTCAGCATGTCAGCTGCACCTTGAGGAACCAAAACTTTGCCAAGAGGCAAAGTAAGACAACCAAGCCCCTTGGGGCTGAGCAGGTTCCACCAGAATCATAGAATCATTTGAGTTGGAAGAGATCCTAAAAGGTCATCTAGTCCAAATCCCTCGCAATGAACAGGGCTTGATCAGGTGCTTGGAGCTCCATCCAGCCTGACCATGAATGCTTTCAGGGATGGGTCACCCACCACCTCTCTGCGCAATCTGTGCCAGTGCCTCACCACCTTTACTATAAAAAACTTCCTCCCTATATCCAATCTAAATCTCCCCTCTTTTTGTTTGAAACCATTTCCCCTTGTCCTATCACAACGTGTTGCTAAACAAACCCCACCCCAAATAAAACTCCTTAAAACCATTGTGGAATTCAGAACCAGACATTCTTTAATAGCGTGCTGGATGCATGTGGGATATTTCCTTCGTAATGTGCTCCAGAGCAAAGGTTATATGCATTCTGGTTAACCAAAGTGTCTACATCTTTGGAGAGAGGTCTGCCATGGTCATGAGATATCGATCCCACCTCTTCCATTCACTTATATTTGCTTAGATAGGGTTAATCCCCCTTTTAGCAGGCTAGATAGATGGATATACTGATTTTCAGGATGCTCCTAAAAGACAAGATTAGCCATATTGACAACAAACAGACCCTTCTAAAGTCTGCCTGGTTCTTTCTTATAGCTCCCCTTTAGACACTGAAAGTTATCAACTAGGACTTGTCCAACCCAATGGAGTTACAATCATAAATCTGATCATGTCTCTTTACCAGACTTTCAGAAGCCCCCTCTTACCAGAGAGAAATACCCATCGCTTCACAACCACGCCTTATTCATCTCAGCGCTTTTTGGCAGGATGCACATTTGCAAACAACTGTTTTCAAGGATGAAGCCCAGGAAGAGTAAAATTTCATCAAAAATCTCTGACAAACACCTTGAGAACTCACTAAGAATTGCAACCAGTGCCATTCAACCAGACAGGGCCCTGCAAGGTAGGTCACTAAAGTTCTGTAGCATTTATGCTTTCTTCAAAGTCCAGTTTGTTGTGTGCTGGTTTCAAGAAGCTATGTTCAATGACTCCAATCACACCTATAACTTCTCTCTGCACCAGTAAACAGAAAGGAAGAGAAAGAACTGCTTTAGCCAGTTCTGCTTGAAACAAAAAGAAAGCAGCTCTTTGGAGAGTGTAGACATCCCAAGCCCTGTGATAGAAAGGCTCATGGCAACATCGTGGCCTGTGGCTTGTACGCCAACAGCACGCATGAGGTACAGACTGAAAGCCCCACCCCATAAGGAGATCACCCTTGAAGACAGGCAGGCTGCCTGTCCTGTAGTAGCACCTCCAGCCATGGCAGTATTAAACAGTAGCTGGACATCTCTAGTTACCTAAAACGTGTACCACCATCCACTGTCCACACACACATTGGTCCAATTTGAGGGACATGGCCTCAGACATCAGGTCTAGTTCAACTCTGGACACCATGCATTGTATGTACAAGGATCTAAGACAAGACTGCTTTCTGCAAAGCTCCATTCTCCACTCGCCCATATAAAAAGGTTAAATGATATGTCCAACTACTCACCTTCCTTTGGCAGCCCACCTTCTCATAAGGCCTGCTGAGCTAGTTGTTGTAGTACATCATGATCTCATAGCAGTTTTGGGGTTTTATTTTTTTTGTTTTTGCAGTTGAATCCAAAGGTGATCTTTACCATTTTGCTGTGAAGGAAAACATGTCAAGAAAGAAATAAACAAGCTCTAGAGGAGGAGTGGGGGAGATGCACAAACTCCATGGGAAGGAGTGAAGCATGCATCAAGCAGCCCACACTGCATTCCTCAGCACACCACCTTCCTTCTTCAGCAGGAAAGCAGCACTCAGCCTTGGCCTGCTAACAACCCTGTGCATGTAGCCAACGATCAGACAAGAACAAGCGTAACTGATTGAAGGTGAGCTGGTACAGCTGTGCTGAATGGAGCCACTTTGTTACTGCCAAGTTAAAATATGCCTTCATCATAGTTTTAATAAAAACTCTGATACTCCTTTATATTATCCTGATATCACAAACAAGATGACCAGTAATTTTAATTGTGATTAAAAGATAAGTAACCAATGTTTACGAAACCAAAGCAAGGACATTCAGTGAGGGCTGGAGAAATCTTAGCAACTAATCAGGTTGAATATTAGGAAAAACTTAGTCTCCAAAAGAGTGGTCAGGCACTGGAACAGGCTGCCCAGGGAGTCACTGTCCCTGGAGCTGTTAAAGAAAGATGCAGAAGTGGTACTTAGGGATGTGTTTTAGTGGGCAGTGTTGGTGGTAGGTGCATAGTTAGACTAGATGATCTCAGAGATCTTTTCCAACCATAATGATTCTATGATTCTGTGATTTTAATAAAGTTAAGGTCCATCAAAGTCACCTTCAGCAGACCACAGGTATGTGAATTCATTTCCAGATAAACTTCTACTTGATAGGGAAATGTGGTATTGGAATAAATAAATAAATAAATAAATAACCACTTTTTGTCTAAACATTTTAATTCTCTTATTTCTTAAAGTCAGAGTTCATGTCTTTGCAAAGTACGAAGTCATAATGTGATTTTCAGTTCAATGCCACTTTATTTGCACACAGCTGATGTTAGACTCCAAATCCTAAGGATCTGTTATTTCATGCATACTGGGAATGAAAGGACTAAGCATCTTTGTAAGAAAGCAGAAATCCACTACTGCTTGCTCACTGCCATTATGGGTTTCCCACCCACACTTATGTGGGGGATATAAAAGATTCTCAGGGGTAGTTCAAAGCAGGTGATGCAGAGTTCTTTCTGTAAGAGATTTGAAGGTTAGTTTTTTCTTTGCCCTTGGCTTACACTTTGGGATAATAGTTTTTACTCTGTGGGCACTGATCTCCGAAGTCACCTGTCAATATCTAAGCCCAGAATTGCCATCTTACTTCCATGGAGCTGACATGGAGAGGAGCAGGTGTTGGGAATGAGAATCAACACTCTGCAAGAACTCAGTCAATCTGTCTTCATCCGGGAAAAGTCAGCGATCAGGAGCAATGGAAGGGCTCCAGCCCGGATGAGACGCACTTGGTGAGGTCCCAGCCTGCACGGGGGCGGTGTTTGGGCTCCCAGTGCCCTACTAACCTCCGCTCCGCAAGGCGGCACGCTGCAGGGAGGTGGTGCAGCCGCCGCCACTTCCGCCCATATCCGCCTCGCACCGGAAGCAGCCGCTTTCCCTCAGGAGCGCAGCGATGGTGGTAGCGTGGCACCGCCGCCGTCCGCCGCCTCCTGTGGGCCGTCCTCGCCGCGGCACTGGGCATGGCGGGAGCCAGCCGAGGGACCCCGGGGAGAGTCTTTGGTACCCCACGGCGGTTATTTCCCGCACGCAAAAGCAACGGCAGTGCAACGGGTAACATAGGCGCTTTTATCTGAGAGAAGAGACAATCGCAGAACACCTGGGCTGTGCAGGGCGTGCTGTGGCTCTGTCCAAGGTGCTGCCGTGTGCCGCGCTCCGCCTATGGGCCGCTCTGCCCCGCTTGCCCGGCTCTGAGTGACAGCGACAGGACGGGGCACCGGCCGGCCTGGTACCAACTTCACTCCTCCCGGGGCTTTGGCACCGCACAGCAGATGCGTGTCCTGTACGAGGACTGGAGCATAATAACAAAATTTCGATGAAGCAGTTTGTTTGTTTGTTTGTTTGTTTGTTTAAATAACAAAGTTTGGACATTGTTTGGTGTTTGTTTGCTGAAGGCTGTGATCTTCGTGTCTGGGAGACAACCCCTGTGCAAAAAGGCTGTGGCAGCGTAGGGGTGTGCAAGCAAGAAAATAAGGTCTATGCTCAAAAAGCAGACCTGCACACAATGATCTAGAAAATCTTTGTCTCTTGAACTTTGAAGTTGAATACATAACTTGTGAACAAAAAAATCTGTACTTACCTCTGAGTGATATGGAAGCCCTCCAACCAGTCCAGCATGCACACAACGTGTGTGTAATGCTATCAGCTTGGCTGTCTCAAAGGCGTGTTAAATAGAAATGTTCTAAGTGATCTAGCAAGACAAAGAAAATATTTCACCTCTTAGGGAAAAAAAAGAGCTTAAGAAGGCAAAAGGAGTTCTGTTCAGAAGCATGCTAACATGGAGTTTGTCAAACAAACACTCCCACATTTCAGTGATTGATTAGGAATATGGTGTGTAACTGTTCTGATTCCCTATGAAAGTGAACATCCGCATAGTTTCAAGTTGAAATAAATTGGTGTTGGACTCCTAGAGTGGTGACAACCACTTCAAATTCTGCAGGCAATACCAAACTATATACACTGGGACTACTGCAGAATATTACATTTACCTGAAATTCTGGAAGTTAATCCAGAAATCACGAAACAAAACCACAGTGCAGGTGATCAGGACTGTTCTCTGTCAAGACACTCTTGGGCGGGAATGTTCCTGAGTGCTCCAGGCACCAACACATCACTGCTCTCACTCAGTCCTAAGAAAAATAAAACCTGCTTTTGTGCTTCCTCCAGGTTTGGAGAAAGCTCAAACATAACTAAATCATTGTTATCGCTGTGCGGGGGGAGGGGGACAATTTCTTATGAATACGGACATAGGAAATGTCAACTTTGCACTGGAAGGTGGCCATTAGGATGCAAGGTTTGTCTGGGTTCATAAACCTTCCAGTGTGGGGATGTTCAGATGCGTGGCAGGCAGCAGCTCCTTTCTACCCAAAAAGGTCCATTATAGAGCAGAAGGTCTTTTTCCTGTCAGACATAAATTAAAAAAATATTCTCAAACATGAATCAACTTGGTAGTGTGCAAAGCGAGTAACTGCCATGTGGCACACACACATAGTTTGCAGGCCTTTTGGTTCTTCTTTGCTTGGAGGAAAGATGCTGTAATGCTCTTCCCCTCGCTGCCACAGGGTTGTGCCATTGCAGTGTCTGCATCCCGGCTCCAAGAACCTCTGCCTTGGCCGTCAGGAGGCGTCTGGACAAGGGGTCAGGGGCTTTCCCTGCCCTGGGGATGGGATTTGTGGCGACCCGGGGCATCGCTGAGCTGTAGCTTGGATGTTTAAGGCTCCCTCCCACCCCCTGGACTCCAAGAGCATGGTGCAGAGCTTGCTGGGGTAGGATCCAATCCCAGAGCTGGGTCCCAAAGAGCATGGGGCTCCCTCTGCACAATGGGAACACAGACAGAAGGATGCACAGGAGATATGTTTATCGGGGCAGCTGTAGCAAAGTGATGGAAATGGTGATCTAAGTGGATTTTCCATTTTTTTTCTCATGCATGAACGTGTCAGTGTCCAACCCTTTGACCACATCGAGTGAAGAGGAATTGTTTTGAGCTGCATATACATAGGTCACTCCAAAAGTAATGCCTCATATGTATTTTCATACTGCAACTGATAAAAAGAGCACAAAAACAATATTTGATAGGTAAAATTACTAGCTAGAAAGCATTAGTTTTCAATATAGTCACCACCATTAGCTATGCTTTTTCACCAGCAATGAACAAAAGCCTACATGTCATGCTTGTCAAAACGTGCACCAGTGGAGGTGACCCACTGTATTGTCACAATGCATCACCCACCTCACTGTGCTCACATACACTGTTTGGTCTCCATAAACGTTCACCAGGTGCTGCATGTCAATAGGTACCATTTTTTCCACATCTTTGGTCATATTCCATGTCAGACACCATTTGGTCAGACTGCCCCTCTGCTGTCATCTGTCACACGGCAACAACATGTAATGGAATACTGCTGGGAAGGTTCAATTTCTACTGCTATCCTACAAACATCCACCTCTAACGTCATGGGCCAACATCATAAGATAGGTGGCATTAATTTCTATTAATTAGTAGTCCTCGTAAAGTATATATATAGCTACTGTATATACTACTGTATATAAGTAACAACGTTTATTTTAACTTATTAAAAATTAAAACTTTTTTAAAGTGAGCAATAAAGCCATAAAACTAGTGGGATATATGACCTTGCTTTTGTGAAACTGATGCATCAGGCTGCTTCAGTGGCAGTGGTTGCAATTCTTAGTGAGATCTCAAGGTGTTCATCAGAGATCTTTGATGAAATTTTACTCTTCCCATGTAAGGAAGTGTACGCTTCTTGACAATATATTTTCACAAATGTGCGTACTACCAAAAAGCACTAACATAAATAAGGCACGACTGTGAAGCAAAGGGTTATTTCTCTCTGGTAAGAGAAGGCTTCTGAAAATCTGGTAAAGAGACATGATCAGGTTTTCTAGTTGAATGTCTGATTGCAACTCAATACATTCCATCTGAGAATTCATAGGTAATGAATTTATGTCGACTGAAAATGGAGTTTCAAACATAAGTTGATAAATTTTTTTGCAATCTTGAAACCTACTCTCAAATTTCTTTTTCAAAACAGAAAGCAAAGCTGCGTATTTTTCACTGTTCACAGCACTGTCTTTAGCCAGCGTAGCAAAATGCACACAATTATTTGCCATAACTTCAGTTAGCACTGCACTGTGCCTTGTCCTGGTGTCAGCCCAGACAGTGCCCATTGCACACTGATGTTCAGTGGCACAAGGCTGGGTCAGTGGAATGGAAATCAGCTCAGGGCATTTGAAGGCAAGGTGCTTTAAAAGCCGTATAAAGAGCCCTACCCCTAAGGCACACAGGGCAGTGCTGGAGCTGTCAGGCCTGAGGACACAATGGCTGTAGCTATAAGGCACCATACAAGAAGACAGCAAAAAAGAAGCTCAGGAAGTGGAAATTCTCAGAAACTGTGCTGAAAGCAAAACATATCAGGAATCTTTTAAAAACAGAAAGTACTAGGTGGGCTGTCCAGCTAAGTCTGCAATGTGTATCTTTCTTTCCTCCTTTCTTTTCTCTCTCTTTTTAACACTTTGGCTGAATTTTTGCCCCAAGCTCTGCTAGAGAGCACACAGAGCTTGTAGTGCCTTACTGCCTTTTTTTTAGCCTGGTTCCTGCGCAATGTCATCTCCAGGATGCTGAAGGGACAGCTTGCTCTCCTTGTCTTGGTTCCGTCCTTGATCTTCTTTTCCCTGCAAAAACATCAGGGTGAGCCTTTGGTGTCCATAATCCCCTTTGGTGGGCCATAATCCCATTTGGTGTGCTGTAATCCCCTCTGGTGGGCCATAATCCCCTTAGGTAGGTGGTAATCCCCTTTGGTGGTACATAATACCTTTTGGTGGGCCATAAGCCCCCATGGCACTGAGATCCCTTCCCAAGGTGGAACAGGGCTGCCCCAAGGACCCCATGTCTCAGCTGCAGGGCAGGGAAGGGTTCCCAGATCCCAGAGCCCCCTGGTATCTCCAAAACACAGAGGCAGGATCTGAGGCATGGTGTTAGGCACTGAAGAGTGCAACGTGAGGGCATGCAGATGTAATGGTGATGCTGTGGATCTGTGTTTTCCCTCACTCACAGCTCTGTGTTTTGGAGGAGGTGTGGTACAGGAGTTTGTACCCAAACTGACATGTGCATTTGGCATGAGAGCTCCTCACAACATGCCTACGGGAACAATTACACTATGGCCTAGCAGGCTCACAGTGTCCACCCCATGGTAGTGACCATGTCTATGACACCCTTCAGGAAGGCAGGTGGGTGCTTTCTGCTGAGCACTGCATGTTCCTCATTAAATAATGAGGATTTTTGAAAGCAATAGCAGGGGAAGGAGACACCGAAGCAGGTAGTGAGTTACATGGGTGCTTGTGGTCTGTGTGCTGGCATCCATCTTCTTCTTGTGATCTGGAAATGAAGGAGAGGGCATCAGCTGTTGGGTTTCCAACACTGTGTGTGCTTCATGGGGCATGGGAAGGAAATGGGGCTGCAGGGTGCAGTAGCTGTGAGAGGCTTTCACTTGGCAGAACCCCTCCATTTTCAGAAACACAAGATCTCTGCTTCAGATGGAGAGCAAGAAGGCAGCACAGAAATGGACACCCACCTTGCCTGCAAGCCCTGCACCTCTAACCTGCCACCCATTGGCTTTATGCTGTGCAATATTTCCTCTGTTCTGGACTCTGAAATGCTCTGCATATCCTTGGAAAGTGTGGGATTCCCCTTTCCTCAGGAGCTGCTGCCAGAGTGTGAGAGCTGAGCCTAGGATCTTGGTAACCAAGCAGCTATTAAGGAAGTGAACCATTGGGTACTTACACAAGAGGGAGAACAGCAGCAGCAGAAGAGCTGCCAGTACAGCAAGGACACAGCTGGCAGTCACATCGACAGGCTCTGAGCAACTACGCTCTGCCAGGGAGAGAGAGAGAAGTGTCAGTGGTCGCTCTTCCATCCCGCACAGCCAGCTCCAGAGCTGGAATGTCCCAGATGAGGATGGAGAGGAGCATCCTTGGATTTCACACATTTGAGCTCCAGGGGCAAACCTTGCCCTGCTGTTCCCTCCCTGCTCAGCACACTGCTTGCCTTGGCTACACCGAGTGCAGATGCCCTTCCTGAAGCACCAGCCTGCAAAGCCACCCATGGAGTCTCTCTGCCCAGCCCCACAAACACCCTAGCCCTCCCCACGAGGAAGGCAAGCAAGGGCACATGCAGTGCAAACCCAACTAGCCCTTACCATGGATCTGATAGAAGTTGTGGAGCAGGAGGCAGGAGAATGACAAGTTGACTGCCAGTGTCATGGCTGTACTGCACAGGATGACATGGTCGCCTGGAGAGAGGAGAATTTCTGATGGGTGGGAGGGCAATGGTAAAGAGGAGCTGGTACAGGGAGGAGATGGGCATCAGTGGGGAGGAGGGCAGGGGCACCTTGCATGGATGTGCCCGACAGCAGCACTCATCCCTCCTGCAGTGATAACCTCAGAGGCTGCTCCTGGGCTCCTATGGGGCTTTTAGCACCAGGGGTTTGTGTCCCCGCCAGCAACTCACAGGTCTGGGCTGGGCACTGGTTGAGTGGTCTGCACTGAGAGATCATGGGAAACAGCACCACGGTCATGACTGCAGCAAGGAAGTAAAGCCCATGCAGGATGAAGGCAGCAGAAGGACCTATGGGAAAAAGAATTAAACAAGGAATTGGGATGGGAAAGCTTCTCCTGGCTGAGGCTGAGCAATTAACCCTAACACTGATTTCTACCAATCAGCTACCAGGACATCAGACAAGGATGTGCAGCTTCAGTGAATCTTACCTTCTTCCTGCATCCAGATGACAGAGCTGACAAACAGGAGGAGACATGAGATGCCCAGCAGCCCTATGATGGGTGGAGTTAGCCATGTCCGTGCTTCTTTTCCTGTTAAAAAAGGCAATCAGACTTGAGTTGGAGCTCAGGACCTCACCAATGAGGTGCAGCCTGTGAAGGAAAATGAATGCAAGCACAGATTTTCTTTGTAAAGAATCAAATCCCCAAGGTTTTGAACCCCCAGTGACAAAACGTGGTGGACTTCAAAGGGTTTTGACAGGCTTACAAGGCCTTTGACTTCTGGAGAGACAATGAGATTCCAGCCAGGTCTGGCGTTGCTCTAAGCTGAACAAGACAGCAATTTCATCTGGTTTGGCACCTTAATACACTTCTGCCCAGGTTTTTGTCTCTTACAGTAACCTGAGAAGCACTGGATTTCTTCTGGAGACCCAGTTTACAAAGAACCTAGATGGCACAAGCTCTCACCACAAGCATTGGGCACGTAGAGCTCCTCAGGAAAGATTACCCCAAAAACAGGACCTAATTCACAACTCCATTGTTAGTACAGGGAGACAGATTAGTCTAGGACAATCTTCCCATGTACGGTAGGGCTTCACCTCTGTTCCTCAGAGGGTCTCACTTATACTGGGGATTATTCTTTATGGGTAGAAGAAGATAGAAGAAGACTACAAAGACTGTGAGTGGTCTTTCTTTTGGCTAGGTCTTATGGTTTGCTTTCTGATAACCAAAATATTGGTTGTCATTGAAGCACCCACATTAACCTGTAGGCTTGGGTATGAATGCTCAGCATTATGCAGAGTCCTGACCCAAACAGCAGTGAGCTTGGTCACCAAAACTAATGCCACATGGTATTGGGTCAGCTCTTGGCACCTTCATGCGGGAAGCTCTTTGTGTCCTGCCCATTCTGCTTCAGCCCAGGGATGCCCAAGAAATGGCAGAGGAAAGACTAGTATGCTTCATACCATGATACCACGGCATGCATTGTATACATAGCTTAAGTAGTATGATTTCTCCCAAAGCCATTTGGGATTAACTGCTGCTAGGAAGCTTTATTTTCCGTGCAATATACAGATGCATAAGAAGAAGTGTATGAACTCCATGAACACTGAGCAAGGTTCTTCCAACTACCAAATTGAGTTAGTAGAGAAAGTCTTTACTGCATCCTCTGTCCTCTCCATGGCATGGAGAGAGGGCTCAGTTTGGGGATTTGAGTGTGGGCACTCACCAAGTCTGTGCTTCCCCGGCTGCAGGAACCAGATAACAAAGCTGATGGCAGTGATGACAGCGAGAACCAGTGCAACAACTGTCGTCCTCAGTGCAGCACGGAGTGGAGATGAGAGACCTGCAAAGTGAGGTGAGGTGAACTAACACTGAGGACAACTCCAAGACATGCGGCAAAGCACTGGCCTCACTGCAGGCTGATGCTTTACCTGTTATCGTAAGGTTGAAGGTTGCCTCTTCCCAGCTTATGGCATTGCTGACATTGCAGGAGTAGGAGCCACAGTTGGACTTCTCTCCCTTCCTTATCCACAACTCAGTGGAGCTCTGAGTGAGCTGATAATAATTTTGTGGGGCAAGGGAATGTCCATCTTTCTTCCAGGAGACAGCAGCCACAGTTCCATTGGGCAGCAGGCAGATCAGCTTGATGAAACAGCTGTTCAGGATTGAGCTCTCCAGGAGCTTGGGCTGGGGCACAGGCTCTGGAAAACAGAGAGTGACATGGCAGCACTCCCTTGGATTGCCTCTGTAAGAGGTATCTTTGACTAATGGTAACAATCAGGCCTCCTGGTCCTTAACGCAGAGGGCTGCCTACTGGGCAGGCAGTCCCAACCCACTAGAAAAGGGAGACCCTCTTGCCACTACTGGGAAGGTTGACCAATTAGTAGAAAGCATTCAAAAAGGCTGCTTGTCTTCAAATGATGTATGAGAGAAAGCTTCAGCTGCACCACAAATTACCCATGATGATGCCCATCGATCCCAAGAGGATGACCCCTTTAATTAGGGGGCTTCCAGAATCATTGAAATCTGTAGGTATACAACTGCAAGGAAAAATACAGGTTATGTCTCAAGGAGAGACAATCCGGGCAGCATTAGAAGGAACTGTAATCCCTAACTGTCAACAGCTGGAGTACAAATTGTGGACATAGGGGGTGGGGGGTTGCCCAATACTTAATTAACTACGGGTGAAAACATGGACCGTGAATGAATGCAGTAAGGCAGACAGTTGATTTTAATCATTTATATTTTGATGACTATCTTTGTAATATTCGGAAGTTCAGGCTGGGTTTGTAGAGCAAAATGTCAATTTTGTTGTTTTGGTGTACTGTATGGGTCATGACCCCCAGAACAATCAGTTATCCCCTTCAAGACTTTGGGGATTAAGGGAATGGCATAAAGAACTCTTAGCCAACTGGCTGAGCAAGCAGCAAACATTTATAACCTCACCAGCTGCTGGGTCTGTGGATGACCCACAGAACTTGAAACCTGGCCCTGGGTTTCAACCCCTATTGCCCTCAAGTGGCTGGCAAGTAATTACAGCAGAACTGACTGCAGCACCCACTGGGAAGGACATATCTTCACGGCCAATCCAATATCCCACCAAGGGAATTTACTGTCTGAATCAAACTCAGCCAGGTGGTATCTAGGCTGGGACTAGCAGTTGCACTTGGGTTTATCGTAAAATGGGTTATGAGATAGGAAACCACACTAATTATAAATTGGGGTAGTATAATCATTTGGGAACAGAGGATGGACTTCCTTATTTTTGGTCCTCCATAAACAGCACACTGTTTTCCAAAACTGGAGGTGTGAATTGCACCTGGAAGCCCCATGCTGGAGCTTGGAGTTGTAAGTGGTGCAGAGATGAAAGTGATACTGGTAAAGGCTGGAACTGTAATGTGGCAGAACATCCTTTTGGACCTCTGAACACCACATACTTCCAAGCTAAAGAACATGTAAATAAACCTGCTGCAGATTGGATATTTGAAAATGAATCAGCAACACTGAAGGGACATTAGTGGATTTGTGACCATTACACCTACAGGCAACTACCTGCAAACTGGTCTGGGGTATGTTATGTGGGAAAAATACTCCATGTTCTTTTTGCTCCTGGGGGCAAGTAGTGATAAATTAGGTGTCAAAGTATACGATGATCTCAGATGATGACAGTCCGTTGACATCTCCTTAACAAGTGGTAGCAGCCAAACTTGGAGTAAGGACAACTGGCTGCCTCAGTGTATACTGAAACACCATGGGCCAGCTACCCGGAACCCCAATGAATGGGTTAGTGGTGCTCGAGAACCCATTTATAACCTGAACTGTGTTATCAGATTACAAGCCATCCTTGAAATTATTACTACTGAAACGGCTCATGCCCTGGATCTCTTTGCAGATCAAGCCACACAGATGTAAGCAACAACATTCCAGCACCGCATGGTTCTCGACTACTTACCAGCCGAAGAAGGGATTGTCTGTGGCAAACTGAATGACTCTAATTGCTGTCTAAAGACTGACAACAATGGTAATGTTGTTAAGCAGGCTGCTAAAGGTATACAGCAAATAGCCCATGTTCCCATCCAAACTTGGAAAAACCTGGATTTTGATCTCTTTTCTTTGCTTCCAGATGGCCCACTGGTAAAACGTGTTCTATTTTATCTACTTTGTGCTATTGTAGCTCTTATGTTCGTTCCTTGTATGATACTGTGTTTAATTCAACTTATTCAACACATTTTATCTTCTATGTATTTTGTAACCTCTTCAGCTGATGGGGAAGTCCAACAGATCAGGGCAACATTTGTCACCAAGCCCAGGAAATCTTTTGCAGTGATTGTACAGAACATTTTATTCCCTCCTCCTCTCCTCCTTTGCCCTTACGCTTACTTCTTTTATTCATCAGGTAGCAGGCCCAGGAGAATCAGCCCCTGCTTTACATAAGTCTCACTCTTTTCCTAGCACCCACCTTCCCTTCCCCATCACTCTAATTTGTAATAATCACTAGTCTTTCCCTTCCCCATCACTTTAAACTGATAATAAACTGGTTGGACAACTTTTGACCTTGCTTGTGTCTCAGTCTTACTTCAGGTATATCAAAGAATCTTCCATCTCTCTCTGATAATTGGAGTGAGACAGCCACTCCTCCCTCCTTAAAGCCAGTCCTGGTTCAGATGCAAGAACTGCGAGCCCCATGGGGAGAGCAGCATCTTCCCACTCTGCAACTCAGCCTTGGTTCAGCTTGGAGAGGCAGGAGATACTGCAGGAGCAAGGCAATGACCACAAAGTTCAACAGCTGCTGCCATCAAGCCACTGTGCCATCCCAAGTATGGGTAGTACTGACTCTTGGAGGTCAGGCATGGCACCCCTGGGTCAGGGATAGCAGCCTGAAGGAGGTGCCAGGTAGGATTATGCTGGGAAGCGATTACAGGGACCTTCTGGACACTTTCTTCTCCAAGAGGAAAGGCTTTCTGACACATAGCAGTGGTGTGGGGATGGATGGAGCATAAGAGAAGCCATGAAGTTTAGCCAAAAAGCAGCCTGGTCTAGTGGAAGTTGTCCCTGCCATAGGCAGGTGTTGGAACTGCATGGTCTTTAAGGTCCTTTCCGACCTGAGTTTATGATTCTAAGGTTGGAGGGCATTTCAAGACATTCACCTCCTGAGAGCAGCTGCTAATGCAGAAGCAAGGAGGTACATGTTAAGGAAAAGGGTGCCCCCATCACCATCACCCCACAATGGAGGGGCCAAGCAGCCTGCATTCCCAGCACAAAACCCAACCCACAGCTAGATTCAGCCTCATAATGTCACCTACAATTACCCAGCCTTTCTTTTACTATCTCCTGTCCAAGTCTTTCAAAGCAGTGATAAAACCAGAAAGTCCTCCAGTCCAGTCCGGTGAGGAGGATGCATACTTGTGGTCCCATCTGTCATACTCATGGCAAATCTTTGTCAGAGCAAAACATCCTTTCAACCTATTCTGACTTACTGATCACTTCCAGGATAGTTGTCCTAGCCCTGTCCTGCATCAGGTCAACTGTTGCCTTATAGATGCCACTGTCTGCCTCCCGCAGCTGCTCCAGGAGAAGCGAGCCATTCTTTTGGTAGAAAACCACTCTGCCTTGGTATGCAAAGTAAATGATTGGATCCTGCATGTTGGCATAGTGCTGCAAGATGAATTTGGCTGTGCTGCCCTCTATGTATTTCCACTCGGTGATGTTCACATTGCTGATTTCCGGTGCGTGCATCATGACAGAGGATCCTTCTGCTGCAAATTTTTGTTCTACGATTTCCACTCCAAGGGAGGATCCCAGCAAAAGCAGCAACATGTCTGGAAACAAGAGAGATGCCAGAGCATGGTGGGTTAGTTTAAAAGAAAAGCTGAAGTACAACTTGATTGGCTCATAGACCCTTTGATTTCTTGGCCCCTGTTATGCCACGTCTGATTTACTTACCCCTTTTTAAGATAAGAACACATCACTTTTGTAGACCTGTTATATAAATTATCCTTAGCAAGCTCAGACAGTTCTTTACCTTTGGAAGATGAATAACAGGACTCTGGACTCCTTGGGTGTAACATGATGGAAAGTACAACAATGACAGCAGAGCAGCAAGATCCCAGGCTGCAACGAGTGAGGATTTGATCAAATGCAATGGCCAGGAGCACAGAAACAAAGGAGGGAAGCTGCCTACCCTTGAAAGAGCTCAGGTAGGCAGGGATCTCCAGCAAGATACCCTTGTCTCCACTGCCACCCCTTAAATGAGGTCTTGGAAGGCGTGGATCTTGGCTCCACCCCTTCTGGACACTCAGGCACACTGCATGCACCTGAGCTCCCCTGGGTTGGCCCTGCCTTCCCACCAGGTGCTCAATCACCGTTTCAAGCTGTGACTTAGCATTTCTGCTACACTGGAGGTGTAGCTAATGGGACCATGCTCAGCACGGCTTCACCCTCAGGCCCCATGCTGTCCCAGCAAAAGGACTTAGTGGTACTCCAGCACAATGATGCTGCAGCACCTGCTAAGATGCTCATTCCTTGACCAAGACGGAGGTGTAAGGGAGCATGAAAATGCTTCAGGACCTGCCCTCCACCTCTCCCAGCTCTGCTAAAGCAGGACAGCTGCCCAGCAGCACCCAGCCCAAGGCTATACACAGCTGACTTCCTCTCTCATACTCACAGTGTGTGATGGACATGGCCAAGACCTGCGGGTGCCTTCAGGCTTTCATTAGGTCTGAGCTCCTCCTGCAGCTACGTGCTCTTGTTGGGGTTCTCTAGGAATAGTGTCCCCACCTGCAAATGACACCGTGCAAAGCACCATCAGCACTTTCCACTGCTGGCTGATGGCACTGAGACCAGCACAGGAGCAGTAATGCTGTTGCTGTCTGCACCCCTTCCCATGCACTGCATATTTGCAATGCTGCAGCTCCACTTTTCCCTTCTGTAATCATTTTTAGAGCTGCTAGCCATTATGGTCATGTTCCCTGCATATACTGAAGCACTCTTCTCAGTTTGAACACATTCCCTCATCTCCTCAAGATGACTTAGCTCTCGAGTGGTTGCAGGCACTGCATCTCTTTATCCACCTTCTTAATGACTTGGAAAACCTCAATCCCACTTCCATCCCAGCCACTTCTCTCCAAATTGAATGCTCCTGGCCTATTTGAGCTCTGTTTCATAATTCTTTTAGCTTTTGCTCTCTGGACTTTCTATATTTTTAGGAGACTTTCTTTCTTTACTCTAGAAACTCCAGTATGCACAATGCTGATCTGTTTGCATGGGAGATCTCAAGCACAAACTGCCTGTGCACAATGCGCTTTGCAATGAGGTGCAACCAAGCTCATAGCTGCCTTGCAGAGCCCAGACACAAGCGTTGGCATTTGGACAACAGGGACTGCATTTACTGCTGGGATTTGCAAAGCTCTGGAAGAAGGATGATGATGGAGGAGCTCATATTTTTGATGAAGGGATTTCACCACCCTGAAATTAAAGTCTCAGATGGGACCAGAAGAGGTCAAGGTGGTCTGCTTTAGGGACACGCTTAGGGACATGGTCTGGTTTAGAAACAACGTGAGGCTGAGTGTAAGAAGCTGGACACAATTTTTGGCTCAAAGCTTGTTCAGCGGCACCCATCTGAGACTTAACCTGCTCAACAAGCTTTTGGGGTTAATGGTTACCATGAGCACAGCGGTAGGAGAACCATACACCGCTGAGCAACCAGGAGAAATCTTTTGGGCTGTTGCTTCTTTTGGGCATTCAAGCTGACTTATGGGGGTCATCTAGGAGGACCATCATGTTGTCAGTGCCCACACCTAGCTGCCCACCATGCCACAATAGCATGATCAACTGCCGATTACCCAACAGGAAGGGCATGTACTATGGACATGCTCTTTTGTTGCCTTGATCTTCCTCCAGGTATATATCTGTCAAAACATCCCTTCCAACAGCTGAATCGAGACAGTGGGAAAAGAAGCTCTGATGCAGAGATGAGGCCTTGTGCTGAAGGCTGAGGCCACTTCAGACAGTCATTACCTCCTGCCAACATCCAGTTGTCTTCCATGGGCCCCAGCATAGTTCAGAGCAGCATCTGAAGGAAAGGGAGCAAAAAAATATTTCAATTATGGAGCTGCCCCTGGACCACTCTGAGCCCATTCCCAGCCCAGCATCCTAACCCCAAAAGTAGACAAAACCCAAGGAGAGAAGGATATAGGCAGGGCACATCATGCTCAACCCTGCGACGGAGACCTCCAGTCCTGGCTGTCCCCACCACCCAAGGGGCTGATGGCTGCTCCGTGGCTTCTGCCCTGATCAAAGGACTTCAGGAAATGAGCTTTTAGAAAAAAATCATCTGAACTTCCATGCACTGCATTATCTGAGGCAGAGCAGTTGCTGCAGGCCACAGAGCCCTGGTGGCAAGGCTTGTATCTGAATGCACACACTCAGGGCTGCTGGTGGAGCTTCATAGGCTCAAAGAATATCCTCTGTGAATTCTCTGAAGTGGAGAAAAAGTGGGACATGAGATCTGCTTTCCCTCTGCAAAATGCCTGTGACCTTGGAGGACAGTATGGGGCAAAGGGCTAATGCAAAAATCAGCCACTTTCCAGCCTTATTTCTGGCATCCTCTTGCTGTCTGAGGTTTCGGCAAGAAACAGTTGAGGCTTTTAAAAGGGAAACAAGAAAAATATTCTTCACTGATATATGCAGCTATTTTATGGATGTGGGAGCAAGGGTTGTAGAGGAGGCAGGCAGCATTTAGAGACGAAGAATTTCCATTTTCCAAGCAAATCCAAGCTGGCGGACTCTATTTCCCAGTACAGCCATCTGGGTCCTAGAGTCCCTCCCAGCTCTCCCTGTGCACACAGGGAGGGGCTGAGGTTCCCCCAATAAAGAATAAGGTAAGTTTGCAAGAAAGGCTCCTCTGGAGGAAGGATGGTGGTTTGGAGGGTCTTCCTTCTGTGGCTCAGAACTAGGAACAGAAATGTCCTCCAGCACAGGTGAGTTGCACAAAGCTGCAGCATTCAGAAAGGAAATGAAATGTTCCAGGCCACAATCAGCATTGTCCAGGCACCCAGGCAGCATCGCTTCACTGCCAGGTAAGTTTGCAAGCAGGCATGCGATGAGTTCCTCTGCAAATTGCTGCTGCCCCTTCAAAAAACAAATCCCTCCTCCATCTTCTCAGGTTGTGATATGGAGAAATAAATAAGGGCCCCCTGGGGAAAAGAATTTGTTCATCAGTTTGTTATGTCCAAGTTGTTGTCTCTGAGGAAGTCTGTGCCGGGAACTGAAAATCGCCTCCTCCCACAGATGTTTGCTATAGCGTGGGATTGATAGCAAATGCTAAAACTTTCCACGGGGGCAGAGGTTGGAAGAAGTTTTAGCTGAACATGGAGAGGGAGGACAGGCACACAAAGAGAGCCTTTTGTTAAAAGGCAGTGAGGCTCCCCACTGCCGGCCTCACAGGGAGCTGTGAGAAGTCAGGTGGTTAGTCAGGAGCACAGAACGCTGTCTGCTACTGCTCTTCCATGTGAGCACGGGTGATAATGGCAGCTGGAACATGGGCAGAATCAAAGAGGAATATAAAGCCCTGGAAGCACAAGTGGAAAACACTGGTGTGCAAGTTATCTTCTCCATTTTGCCAGCTGGAGCAAAGTCAACATGGATTTACCAAGGGGAAATCCTGCTTGACGAACACAATAGCCTTCTGTGATGCCATGACTAGCTGGGTAGGTGAGGGGAGATCAATGGATGTTGTCTACCTTGACTTCAGCAAATCTTTTGTCTCCCACAACATCCTTGCAGGTAAGCTGAGGAAGTATGGGATAGATGGACAGACAAGAAGGTGGACTGAGAACTGGCTGACGAGCAGAGCTCAGAGCAGCAGTGATCAGCAGCGCAGAGTCTAGCTGGTGGCCTTTAACTATTGGTGTTCCCCAGGGTCTGGTCTTGCTTGACATCTTCATCAATGAACTAGATGAAGGAATAGAGTATATCCTTAGCAGGTTTGCTGAAGATACAAAGCCAGGAGGAGTGGCTGACACACCAGAAGGCTGTGCTGCCTTTCAGTGAAACCTGGACAGGCTGAGAGCTGGGTGGATAGAAACCTGATGAGGTTTAATGAGGTCAAGTACTGAGTCCTACACGTGGGGAGGAATAACTGAATAGATCAGTACCAGTTAGGGGCTGACCTGCTGAAAAGGAGCTCTGCAGAGAAGGACCTGGGTGTCCTGATAGCCAACAGCATGGCCATGAGCCAGCAGTATGCTCTTGTGGCTAAGAAGGCCAATGATATTCTGCAGTGCATTAACGTGAGTGGGGCCATATCTGGAGCACTGTGTTCAGTTCTGGGCTCCTCAGTTCAAGAAAGACAGGGAACTTCTATATCCAGTGGAGAGCCACAAAGATGATGAGAGGCCTGGAGCATCTCCTTTATGAGTAAAGGCTGAGAGATCTGGGGCTGTTCAGCATGAAGAAGAGAAGACTGAGAGGGGATCTTATCGAAGCTTAGAAATATCTAAAGGGTGGTGCTGTGGTTTAGCCCAGAAGAATAGAAAGAAAAATAAAAGGAAGTAGAACTCATGGGTTGAAATACAAATATATATTCTAAGAAAGAAAAAGGAAAAGACTGTAATGATAATTATATATATATATATATACACACGAAACAAGTGATCAAGTGATACACAAGGCAATTGCTCCCCACTCGTCAACCAATGCCCATCTGCTCCCGAGCAACAGCTGCTCAGACAACTCCTCACCATTTTCCACATTTTTTCTTCATAATGTCATGCATTACAGAACGCCCTCGTGGTCAGTTGAGGTCAGCTATCCTGATCCCGTCCCCTCCCAGCTCCCTGTGCCAGCCCCTTACTGGCAGCACAGTGCCAGAAACTGAAGACTGAAAGGTCTTCAGCTGTGTGCTGCTGTTCAGCAGCAATAAAAACAATGGTCTGTTTTCGACATTGTTTTTATCCTAAAGCCAAAACAGCAGCATAGCAGACACTATGCAGGGAATCAACTCTGTCCCAGTGAAACCAGTCAGGCGCTTCCCCGTCAAGTATGTGAGGGGAACAGGCTCTTTTCAGTGGTGTGCAACAAGAGGGCAAGGAGCAAATGGCACAAACTGGAACTTGAATATGAGGAAAAACTTTTTTACAGTGAGAGTGCATTGGGACAGGCTGCCCAGAGAGGTGGTGGAGTCTCCTCTGGAGATATTCACTACCAGCCTGGACACTTCCCTGCGTAATCTTCTGTAGGGAACCTGCTTTAGCAGGGGTGTTGGACTTGATGATCTCCCAGTTTTGTGATCCTTACATGGGGCAGTATCAGCAGCCACTCCAATAAACAGGAGCAGCACGAGTCAAGGGGGCTTCCTTCTGTAGCTCAGGAAAAGGAAAACAGCTCAGGCAGTTATAATGCAGCTGCAGCCCTCAAAAACGAAACCAAATGTTCTGCACAGATGCAGCTCAGTGAGACAGGCCGCTATCAGCAACCCAGGCAGAACCCAGGCAGAACCACTGCAGTGCTGGACTGGGCCAGCACAGAGG
Organism: Pavo muticus; assembly: GCA_016647715.1. Classification (NCBI taxonomy): domain Eukaryota; kingdom Metazoa; phylum Chordata; class Aves; order Galliformes; family Phasianidae; genus Pavo; species Pavo muticus. The sequence continues at coordinate 1,418,688 of JACDJE010000147.1, read as the reverse complement.
GTGGGTGAGGGGGATAACAGCAGGTTGGTGGTGGGATGGGCAGTCAGTAATTATCTGCCTTCATCAGGAGGTAACCTCCTGTATACAGCATTTTATGCATCGTGTGCTGTAAGGCTGAGAAGCAAAAGGGTTCATGTGCCAAATACTTGCTAAGAGAGAAAAGGAGCAATTGAAGCACTTTTCTGGACAGACTTCTCTTACCATGTAATAATATGCAGACCTATTGCATCGTAACAGGCAATCTTAGTTAAGGAGGAGACATCTCACAAACAATGCCTGTGCTCAAGGAGGGCAGGAGGACAGTGAGACCCACGGAATCCCCTTTGACCCATTAACAGATTATTCCAAATCTCAAGCTGCACTTACACAGCGGTAAAGCCATGCCTTGACCACACTGTTAGAAAAGGCCTGACTCATTCGCAGCTGCTGACAGAAGTCCTCCTTGGGGGCAGTGGGTGGGGGAAGCACACAGGAGGCAGAAGAGTGGCAGCTCGGGTGTGCACCCACCACCAGAGCAATGGCCATAACTACATGGCATCGCTGGATCCAAGCGTGGTGACATCTCTCTACCTTTATCTTTTCCTTTCTCTTTTCAAGTCATACCATATCATGGCTCACCACCAGTAAGGAATAGATATATCAAACTAAGTATTGTAATGGGATATAAGTAAATATTTAACCGTTTGTTGCCGTTACACCTGAATTTACCCTTAGAGGATCTCAGACCTTGCCATGCCCGTACCTTTGTATGTTTCCCAGGGTAGCTCAGAACTGGGTTGTGATCCACGTCACACTGAAGCACTGTGCACACACTGCCCCTGAGCTTACCGACAACAGATCTTCAGTTGGAATAAATGCACTCAGAAGCACCTGGTACCAGGTGTATGATTGGGTACAGATATGGATGCAGCTGCTATACAGCAGGCAAATATTTCTTATTGTTGACAGCCTTTCTGTTTTGTAGCAGTGTGCTGCAGAAGCTATTAGCTATGGACTTCCTCCTCCCTGCCAAAAAAGAGACGCAAACCATCCCACAGCTTCAGAAGGTTAAATACGTTAGCAAAACAAGAAACCCTGCTGTGATAAACATTTCCCTCAGCCAGTTCTGCCTTACTGAACAAAAGAACTGTCAAAACCACTGAATAAAAAATGAAAAATGGAAAACATTGCTTGCTGGCAGTTACACGGTAGGAAAAAACAAGTTTCATCCTCTGCAAGCAGCAGGACAGCTGGGGGCCCAGTATGGCTGCTGCAGACTGCAGCAACCGATTTTTGAGGTCTTCATTTTGTGCTCTAACAGAAGTGAGAGTAACTGGGGGGGGAGGGGGGTGAACCATCTAAAAAGGAGTTTCATGCAAAACTGCAGCCCTAAGCCCAGTGATGGGCACCTCTGTGTGCGATGGGGCTCTCCTCACAGCTAGTGCTGGAGGTATGTGGGATGGCAGCCAATGATCGGGGGTTGGGCGCAGTTTCTCGCAGCCGGCTGAAGCTGGGGGAGCGCTGGGAGGGCAGTGAGGCGTTGTTCGTGAGCTCTAAAATGGCTTCAGAAGCGCTTTTTCAGAAGTGCTATAGATTTGCTATTTAAAGGGCTGGACAAGAGGGAAGAGCTGAGCCAGAGGTGCAGAACCGGGTTCCCTACAGGGGAGAATGGAAGCACCATGTGAGAAGCAGTACGGGCTCCCCCGTCCCCATAGATTCAGTCCCACGGCTCCATCCCCTTCATTCTGTCCCTATCCCTTTTACTCTGCCCCTGTTGCCTCTCCGCCTCTCCCTACCCCCGCCCGGCCAGCTCAGCCCATGTACGCACTCACCTCCTCTTGCAGCTTCTGCTTCCACTGTGTGGGATACTGCTCAGCTTTCAATGTGGGCGGTGCCTTCGGGTAGCCCAGCCTCACAGAAAGCACTGGAGTCAGGACGCTTTCATCTTTTGCCTCAGAAGGTGCAAGGAGATTTTCCTCGGGTTCCACGTATATTGCTTTAAAAAATGGCTCACTATGACCTACTAAGAAATGGAAATTTTCCAAATTGGGGAAGAGTGGATAAAAATGAGCCAAAATTCTCAGTGACGAAGCTGATGGTGAAAAATAGGGAAGTAGGTGGGTACTCGACCACCCTAGATACCACTGAGCATGCCCAAAGGGACATTAGCATACATTAATGAGTCCTCGAAAAAGAAGGAATGTGTATGCCAGTGTACTGCATATGTATGTCTTAACTGTGCAAATGTAGAACCCAAACTCTGATAGAACATGCTTGTGCTTGTCAAGTCACCTGGTACGTATCGTGAGGAATAAAGGAACGCCACTTTCTAACACCACGTTGGAGTTAAAGAGTTTTCTTCATGGATTTTGGATGAAGACTCCTCCAGAGGATAAGACACTCTCAAAGGAAGGAATTGATGCAAAGAGACTTAACAGCAAAAGTTTTATTACCATTAAGCAGGTGTTCTCATGGGCAGCACTGGATGCATGGGGTAATCCTCCTATCACGCATACCTTACACGAAAGATCTTCTGCTTATATACATAACTTCTGTTGTCTCAGCAGAAGTTTTCCCAGGAGTATGCTACATATTCAGTGACCCATTCCAAGCAGGACCTCCTATTTCCTTGGTACCCAGACTCAGCAGAACTTCCATATCTCCTTGGTTCAGAGACCCAGCTCTTTCTGTTATCTAAACAAATTGCAGGGCAGGGGTATCCATCAACAAACATTAGCAAGCTTAACTATATAGCTATAACTTGTATCATGTTAAAGCAGACTGATCTTACAATGTGCCTCCCCATCCACAGTGCTACATCACAATTATCATCCATAACATCTAAAGGCTACTATGGCATGGCAGACAAGCATTATTTGTATTATACAACATTCAGCAGCTATGCTCGTTAAGGATATATTAACAGAATATTCTGTGCTATTACTTCTTCAAATCATTGCTGGCAAGAGGTCCCTACTGGGTCCCACTTGTATACCATGGGACAGCTCCAGGGCTCTGCTCACACCCATGCAGCCCCCACTGCCAAAATACTGCCATGTAAACCCAGTGCACCAGCATTATCTGCCTGCTAGAGGTCCTGAAAGCTGCTAAGCCCCGCTTCCTTCTCTGTCTTTCTACTTCTCAACACTGCATTGGGCAGGCAGAAGGTTGTGAGCAGAGGGCTGATAACCAGCAGTACAGCTTAGTCATGGGCAGTAGCACAGCACCCTGCTGGCAGTGTGTGCCAGGGCTCTGCATCTTCAGCAGTGCCACCAAGCTGGGATGAGTGGCACCATTGGTGATGCTAGCATCCAGGGGGGAACTAATTGGGCTGGAGATGGGGGCTGAGGGACCTTGTGGGGCTCAGCAAAGGGAAATACAAAGTGTTGCCCCTGGGAAGGGACAGCCCCACACTGGGGCACCCTGTGCTGGGACAAGCATCTCCTTCCATGGTCTGATCATTGCATCCCACAGCCTGCCTTGGCCTGCTAGATTAAATCACTTTTTTTTTTTTTTTTTTTTTTTTTTTAAAGCTTAACAGCATTGCAGAGAAACCAAGACTGCTAACAAAACCAAGCAAATACAAAAAGTCAATAGATAATTTCACGTACCCACAGGTATCAGGGCAACAGGAAAGTGCGACAGAAGGTGGGCAGGTAGACAAACATGACCTGTGCCCCTCAGAGGGGGTACTGCCATCTGTAACCAAGTCAGAGTTTGCTGTTGCAGGGAGATTATTTCCCTTAAAAAGGGCAGCAAAGTCCCATCATGGGTTCGATTTGTGTTTGATTCCACTGGGGCCAGCCCCGAGGATCCCACATGCAGAACTGTGGGCGCTCAGCTACTGCTGCTTGGGGTGAACTGAAGGAGAGAATTTAAGAAGCTGCAGAAAGGAATGAATTCTTAACCCTCACCCCCTAAAACAGATGCAGTCTGGTCCAGCAAATAAAGCTCTCCGCATGCCGCAGCGGGGGCAGGAAATCCTCTGCGTAAGCAACACTCATGGCCTACATGTCACACCCCAAAACATCCCATATTTTCCTTCCTGTGCAGAAAAACCCAGCAGGGAACAGAGGAGCCATTGTCAACAGCCAGTGACAGGAACAGTGCTCCTACAGAGTGATTTGCATTTAAGCAAATAGTTTTAAAGCACATGAAGGTCTCTGCAGGTGTGGATGCTGCTGGGTAAGAACAGCAGTCCTTAAGGGATGCCATCTCATTTGCACAGGTCTTCAGGAGGTGTGCAGGGAACACACAGAGCTATGGATAAGGGGGAAAAGAGCCTGAACCTGCCTTGCAAATCACCCTGAAGTCATCTGCATGTGGAGAGGAAGCGGTCAAGCATGGCCCCATGTAGCAGCTGGAAAAGGCTGGGGTGGGTGGGCGTGGTTGGTTACCTACGCACACTCAGAAACATACACAGCCTCATTAATGCCATAAACTAGCGAGGGACATGCTTGTAACTAGTTTTCAAGGCATTTCTCTAACTCAGAGTCTGGTTTTAAAGCAGAAAATAAATGGGAAAACATGCATTAGAAATCCCTAGTGCTGTGTTAAAAAAAAAAAAAAAAGACAGAAATGATTCATTTCATTGCTGTTTTTCACCAGGATACCACAGGTTCAGACCTATGAAACTGAGATCCATTAACATGTTGAGCCAGCCACACAGGAAACATCCCCAGTGTCTAGCAAGTTAAATCAGGATCCTTGCTGATGGGCAGGGACATCTCAAAGGACCTGGAGGGAAGAAATGTCTCACAGTGAGGGTGCTGTGTAATAGAGCAGGTTGCTCCGAGAAGTTGTGGGTTCCCCATCACTGAAGGTGCTTAAAGTTAGGTTGGATGGGGCTTTGAGCAACATGATCTGTTAATAGATGCGTTGGACTAGATGATCCTCAAGGTCCCTCCCAACCCAAACCATTCTGTGATTCCACGTGCTGACCATCAGAGGAGCCACAAGTGCAGCCTTGCTCCAAGCCTGAGGACCCAAACCTTGCACATCTCCAAACCCAACATGACCCTACGCACAGCTGTGACACTCTTTCCTCCAGCTCAGGATGGTTTTAGCTGGGGCACAAAGAAGCTGACTAAGGCTGTGCATTGGATTTGCACTGAATATGGACTTCACCAGAGCATCCCATCACAAACCCAAGGTGAAATCAGGGACTGGGAGGTGAGAGTTGGTCTGCACCTTTCTTGGGGTCTAAACTTTGGAACAAGGCATGTGTTGGCTTCCATATCCCACTCTTTTCACTCCAAGATGATGCTTATGAATTTACATGGGAAAAGGCAAAGGAGGCTGTACCTTTCCTTGTCTCCACAACTGGGGTCATGGTCCTGCAGCCACCCCTGTGTTGTGTGATCTGTGAAAAAACACAGTTGCTCCCAGAAATCATTGAAACCAACCTGAGAGGCACAGCGTAGGGCACTGAATTCAGGGGATGGCATGTGGGGCTGGGATAGGGAAGGGATATTGTCACCAGAGAGGTTAGGAGGACTTCTCAGAAGGAGAAAAAACAACTTTTGAATAATTCACATTGGTGCTTGGTGCCATATGGGCTCAGGGAAATAAGGAGGGGCACTTACAGCAGAGGAAGATGGCGAGGATTGGCAGGGCCAACACAGCTGCTGTGCTGACCACAAGGGTGGTGACATCCATGAATGCCGTGCAGCCTTCTTCTGCGGTCAGACAAGGAAAAAGCAACAGAAAACTCAGTCAGAAGGAAAAGACAAGAAAAAAAAGCAGTTGGCCACTATGAAAACATCTTAAATACACTTAGGAAAAAGAAAAAGCAAATATCTGGGAAAAAACAAACCACCAACAACAATTTGATGGATTTTTTTGAGCAGTCCCAGCTCTGAATGGTAGAGCAGAAGGGCTATGGCAGACAACTTTCTCACCATGGCGTTGGTGGATGTTCTTCATGTGGAAGCTGCTTGTCAGCACCACTAAGAGCACCCCTCCTGGAGCTGCGTAGCCCATTGTGCGCTGTGCTGGCCATGGGAAGGACAAAAAAGTAATGTCAGTGTGTGGTCCCACAGGTGTACAGGGGCTGCCAGCATGACTTGGTACATGAGGGATAAGATCTTTGGCAAAATAAACCCCCTTATCATTTGGCTTTATCTCCATTCTTGCCTTTCTTGAACAGCTCACCTGCTGTGCTTTTGAGCTGGATGAGCTTTGTAGGCTGGAATGTCACAGTAGAGGCCACTAGGAAGGTGATCACAATCACATACAAAAGGAAAATCTCTGGCAGTATGACAGCAATAGATGGGCCTGGAAGAGAATAGCACAGAGCTGAGCACTGCTTCTTCCATTTGCCTACCACTTTCAGGATTTTATAAATCCCCATCATGACCCTTTCTCATCCTCCTGGACTTTCCAGTCACCTCCACTCCCCCCCCCCGCAGCCTGCAGCTCTATTCCTTGGTCATTCTAAGTGCCCTTCTGGAGTTACTCACTGGGAAAAAGCTATGTGAAAAAGGAGAACAACCATATTAGTAGCATAAGTGAGTGTCTAATCCATATGGTGGTTTCTCAGCTTGCCATGGACAACATGTTGTCCCCAAGGGGTCCATTTCCTCTATGAAGGGCCCTTCTCCTCTCCAGCCAACACATAGATGGATGTTCATCTCCCATAAGGCCCCCGCTCCTATGATTACTCTTGCATGTTGTACTCTTTGTGAGGGAAAGAATTGGGATCTGCACTGCAACACTCCCAAAAATACCTCTTACCTTCTTCTCTCATCCAGAGGAGCCCGGCAGTGCCAGCCAGGATGGAGGAGATGCACACCAGCCCACAGGTGTAGGCTCTGAGCCACCTCCACAGCTCTCCCCCTAGACATCAGAGCAGAGTGGGGTGACATCTATGTCCCCCCAGGCTGCCCCACACCACTCCCCAGCTCTCCTTTTGGGTGGGATGCAGAAGTGGGTTGTCCCTGTCCAGGGTATGGTAGGGTTGACCCACTTTAAAGAAGGGATAGCTGTAAAGGGCTCTGCAACCATGGCATAGAGTACATAAAATACTTTATTAAAATGGAGTCTCAGAATGAAAATGCTCAGAGATGCTACAATTTTCTATTAAAGTGTCTCTCAGTCACCTCAACGCTCTGAGCAAAATTATGTAAGGATATGCTAGGGTTCAACCTGACCTGAAAACGCAACAAAATCAGTTTTCTCCATTAAAACAAACAAAAAACCAACAACCAAGGAGAGTTTACTCTTAAGACAATCCCCCAAAAGAGAAGGGGAGATGTTTAGTCATCAGGAAGGGGTCATGAGTTGGTTACCATCTCTTCCCACAGCATCCCTCCTCACTCAGCACCCCTGGATGACAAAACTGGGTGTTCAGCTGTCCCCAGTGCTGACTCACTTATTCTTAGCTTTTCAGATTGGCAGACAGGAAAAATTATGCCCCATCCTGAGACGGCAGCAAAGACCACAGCAACCACTGAAATCCTCAGCACATCCTGCAAGGGAGGGGAGAGACCTGGGAAAAAAGGAAAACAATCTGTGAAGCTGCGAGCGATGTCACAGTAGGATCAGCATGGAGAGCTCTGGAAGGCCATGGGGCTCATGGCTAGGTTGGATTTCTCAGTTTACCAACTGGTAGATTTATTTCTGCTGGAGGCTCTGGTCCATGAAACTCCCATCTGGGAATGAATGTTGCCCACAGGCACCCTGCCCAACACTCTGACCATATCCTGCCCACTACTGTCTTGGCCAAGGGTTGTGATGTTGACCTAGGCTTACGGACATTCTCTAAGAAGAAACAGCCAAATTCTTCTGCCCATCCCACCAAGATCTGTGGCTTGGCGCCAGCTAGAGGCGGGATGGAAGACTGCAGATTGCGTCCCATCCTCCTGCAATAGTGAGCTCTAGTTGACAGCACGTGGACATCCTGGGTGGCAAGTCCTTGGGAGACAGAGGAAGAAGAATGAAGTGAAGTAACCAAGGGATACTGGGGATAGGTGGAGCAAAGGAAGAGTGTTGGGTTCTGGAGAGCAGCATCTCCCCCTGTCTCTCAGACAAGCTCATTTTTAGCCACTATTTTAGTGATCACCTGCAACAGTGACATTCAGGGAGGCCTCCTGCCAGCTAATCCCATTGCTGGCATTGCAGGAGTAGGAGCCACAGTCCGACTTCTTCTCCATCCTCAGGCGCAAAACACTGAGGCGTCCAGAGAGGTGGTAACTTCTGTCTGGGGGAAGCATCTGCCCATCCTTCTTCCAGGTGAACATGTCTGCCCTGCCCTCTGCCACCTCACACTGTACCTCACCACTTGCCTTGGCCACCAGGCCACTGCTCCAGAGCTGAGGGTGAGACACGGGTTCTGGAAAGGAAACAGAAACACCAGCACTTCTCTCAGACATGAGCAGGACCATCCGCAGTGGGGATCAGGGTGGTAGTGTTCATTAAAGCATCCTTGAATCTGCAAGGATTCGATTGCTGGTGACTTTTGCTGGAAAGTCTTGCACTGCACAAGGGTACTGGGCTTTCTGGCATTTATTTAGTTCTCCTAGTTAGGTCTTTTTTCTTTTTTTAATCATATTTGGGTTAATACAGCATGTTTAGTACATGAGGGAAAAAAAAAAGAGGAAAAGAAAGGCAAATTTCTCTGCAGCAGAGAAGCTTCAGTAACATCATGGCAGCAGCATTACTAGAAAGAAAATAACCAGAGCAAATTAATGGAATTGGCAAGAGCAACATCAAGAAGGGACTTGTGTGTTATTTAAAGCATGCTCTTATCTCTGCAACAGCACTTTGTGCCTGGAAATAGCAAACAGCCACAGGCAGCATGATGTGTGGGGGAGGATTTTGGTGACTTCTCCATAAAGACCATCCTGCTGGGCTTCACTCCATTAGTGATGCCAGCTTCCCCTTGGAAATTATGCAGCATGGGTGACACTGGCCACAACACTGCCAGCCTCTCCATCACTTCTCAAAGAGCAGTAAACAAGGGATGGAAGAGACCTTCCAGTATGGGGTCGAGCCCTTTGTCACATCTAGATGCTGCAGAAGCATTAGCACATCTGGTGGTCTCCCAGAGTTCTCTGGGAAGGTCTCTATCCACAGCTGGTCCAAGCTCCCCCTGACTGGCCTGTTAGGCTTAGCCCAAATCTCTTCCCCAAACCCCTTTGCTTGGCTGATAATCCATGTATGTTCAAAAATATTGCCTGCATCCATCACCCCACTCCTCTCTTTCATAGCCACCACTTACTGAGGACATCCAGCAAGATTGTCAAGCTCTCCCTTTCTGCTTGGTTGACAGTCACTCTGTAGATGCCACTGTCGCTTTCCTGGAGGTCCTCCAGGAGGAGAGATCCATTGGATGCATGCAGATGGGCTCGTGCAACGTATGGCATGTGGATGGTCAGGTTGTGCCTCTCATACTGCAGGATGGTGTGGGAAGCAGTGCCATTGAGGTGCTCCCATTGTATGGAGTGGATGAATGCGATGTTAAGCGGCCCCGCAAGCAGCACTGAGGAACCCACCATGGCCACTCTTCTGTGCAGGGCTCTCTCCACTTCTGCAGCCTGTTTCAAAGGCACCAGCAGCCCTGGATGGTAGAAGATGAAGAGAAGACAAGCCAGGGAGATGGAGCAAGTCTTGGGAGTGGTACTCACTGTGCCAAGGACACACAGGTAGCATCTGGACAGCTTGGTCTTCATGTCTCACAACCCATTGCCATCAGGCAGTGTGATATCCCATCTGGAGCTTATATTGGATGGTCTGAGAAATCTGCCTGCAGGGCTCAGACCTTTTCTACTCGAGTTCTGTGCATTAGGGTGGCTTTCCCTATCAGCCTGTGCCCAGAAGGCACTTCCCACGCATCTAATTCCCAGTTCCTGATCTAGTTTGGAGCTGAAAGCATCTGCTTGCTCCCACCTGAGAGGGATAGAGCTGCTTCCCCAAAATGCATGTCAATTTATGGGCTTTTCACAAGGCTCTGAGGACTTCAAAGGGTCATAGCTCCCAGTCCAAATGGAATAGAGAGTTTTCAGGGAAAGCCAGGCAGAAATAACTGCTAAAATCTTGGCTTATAAAGTGGAGTCCTTACAAACAAATAATAAAGATGAAGGTAATTAGTTTAGAGGAAGAGGAAATGAGAGGAATGGCATTTGTTTACCTAGAAATGATAACAGTCATGAAAGAAAGGTCATTTTTTAGCCAGGCACAAACCCAATGAATCGTTGGTAACACTCCTAGCATAACAAATACACCCACGCCTCTGCTGATGAAAACTCCATGATTTCTGTTTGAGGCCCTCTTTCCCTCAACAGGACAGCCAGGCTAACCCTGAGCATCCTGCCGGAGGTAGCCCAAGGTGAGGAGCATCAGCAGAGACCCAGCAGGCAGTGCAGGCTGCACTTCCTCCTGTCCCTCCACCACGTCTCAAATCCTGTCCTGATGAAAGCCGTTGCTGCACATTCACACTGTAAACCCTGATGAAAACTATCCTTCCTGAGCAAACTTGCTATTTCCCTTAGTAATTTTGCAGTGCAGGATAGAAGTCAGCCATAACAAGGCAAACAAAATGAGCCCAGCTGATGGTTTGTCTAGTTCTCATACTGGTAACCTATAGAAACAGCCATCAGGTTTTATTCTTGTGCCTTCATCATCTGAGAGATGTGTACAAGAATAAATGAGCTTATAACAGAAAGTCCCCTCGTTATAGAAGAACACTCTTCACGCAGCACCATCAACATGAAATAAAAGAAAATACTCCATTATAAACATCTTTTTACAACTGCAATAGCTCAGGCTCATCCTGTAGGTGCTCAGCACCCACAGACACCACGACATCTGGACAACTGTGTATTTTTTCCCATTTTAGATGCTCAGCCTGAACACCTTTGTCCATTTGCTCTTCTAGCCAGTCAGCGCATATGTTAAGATCACAGTAAGATTATTCCTATGACTGCAATAAATGTTGTGTAGTCACATAAATTGATCTCTGTATAAACCTACCTGCAAAAAACTTTTAGCCTCAGTTCCTTCCTGAGCTGCTCCTATCTCCTCTGCCTTTGACTAACAAAACAGAAATACGCTTTCCTTGCAGGACAAGCATTTAGCCCCACTTTAAAAAACAAAAACAAAAAAAAAAGCCTGACCCTTTATGGACCAGCGAGCCCCATGCATAATTGCCCAACTGCTTACACTTTTGCTGGTGTGCCCCAAGTGAGGATTCAGACTCGAGCCCACTGGTTGGCATCAAACCCCCATTTACCTGCCAGTAGCATCCCCAGCAGCTCCACGGGGTGGTGCAGCATCATCCGTCGAGGAGAAAAGATTCAAAATTGCTGTATTTAAAAAATACTAATTCCAAGTTAGGTTACTGCTTGCGAGGAGCTGGGTGGCCGACGCTCTGCTCTGGAGGGCAGTACCGAGGCTGGGCTGGCTCCAGGCTCACGTCTCCCTGCTGGCCGCTCCTCTCTGCCTTTGCTGCAGCTTCTCCTCCTTCCTGGGAGGTTTCTGCCGGCAGCAGCCGCTCCCGCCCCAGCGTTGTGATGCCCATCCCGATCCCGTTCCCGTAAGGAGCAGTGCACCTCGTCCTAAGGAGCCAGGCTGTGCCCCAGAAGTGGCCCCACAATAAATGCGGCACTTGGTGGCCAGTACAACCCAGGGAGAAGAACCCACCCGACTCCAGGAGGGGTTTATATTTCCACTCTGAAAGCAATATAAATTCCAGATGAGGTCAGCAGATCCATTTCCATCTCTTTCTTACAGCTCATGCATCTTCCCCCGGAGAGCATCCCAGTGAGGGGGTTTCTCACCCCCTAACCTGTTTCTAGCAGTGGTTTTCTTCTCCACCAAGGCAGATGTAGAATAGGATCACCCGTGTGCCACAAGGTTTCTGCAAGAGGAATTTCATTTTAAGAGAGTGTGATCTGAAGGAGCACCTGCGGACCACGTTTAATGGTCAGAGAGATGAGAGGCTTGGGGAGGTTGGAGCTCAGAGCCAAAGCTGCAGAGGAAGATTTCTTGCCCTGCTGAGCATGGCCAGCTCCACCTGACTCCTTTGGGCCATTGAAACCAGAGTGAGATGGATGTTGGGACCAGGCTGCACAGCTTTAGGAAGTGATTGGTGGATGTCATCAAGCCCAAAGGAAGCATCACCAACATGTTGATGTCTGGCTGCTCTGCCACCCCTGTCCATGCTCCATCTGAGCCATGGAAACTCATTTGAATCACCTGTGGACACCAACCCTTTTCTGACCCACGTCTGACTTTCATATTTTGCTGTTTTCTTTCCCATTTCTTGACGCTTCCTTTCTCCGTCTTTGTCTCTTTCCAAATAAATACACCCATAATTACTTTCCCTGAATTGTTCCTCATTTTGCTACCCAGAATCATAGAAGCACCAAGTGGTTTGGGTTGGATGATCCTCTGGTCCAATCTCTTGCCACGGGCAGGGACACGTCTCACTACATCAGGTTGCTCCAAGCCCTGTCCAACCTGCCTTTGACCACCTCCATAAAACTTCTCTGGGCAACCTGCTCCAGTGCCTTGCCACCCAAATTTAGCATCTGGAGTACACCCACCCCTAAATTTAGTATTTCTGATACCACTACATAGACTGTCTTAGCTTTCTGTGGTGCATCTGATAGGGTTACCTCAGCAACGTTGGCCACGTGTGAAACCCATGCTACCTTGCAGCCCCGTCTCTGAGTTTTGATGCTTCTCACACTACGATTTGTCACAGCCTGTGATCTCCCCCTTATTTCTCCTTTTTTTTTTTTTTTTTTTTTTTTTGTTAAAGCAGAGGCTGTTCCCACTTGAATCTTTTCATGCCATTTTGTTGCCAACGGTGCATTTTCATTTTTAATAAAACTTCTCTATTTCCCTGTGCCTAGCAAAGTGCAGGCTCTCTGTTCCTATCTCCCTGTTTCCTCAGTGCAGGGTTGCACCACCGGACATTTGTATTCAGTCATAATGCTGCACCCAGGGTGCTCAGGACAGCTGCAAAACTAAAAGCAACAAAAACAAGTGTGAAGATGGTGGGTTAAACTGCAGCAGAAAAATGTGATTTGTCACTGGGAGCAGCAGTTCTGTCCCCTCCCTGGAGGCAATGCTCCCACCATGTCCCCAACATCCATACCCGCCTCTCCAAAGAGACATACTTATCAAGCAGGATATCTACCACATTATTCCTTCCACAATTTTTTGGAAGGAAATTTTAAAGTCATGTTCTACATTTAATCTTAAACGGATGACATGAAAAATTAGTTAACTCCTTTCGTAAGTACTTCAGAAGCTTTTCTGGCACTTGTGTTGCACCCTGCACCTTTTAAAGGTCTGGGAGAGATAAAACAGCAAACAGAGCAGCATGAACCTGTAAATATTGGCTGCAAGGAAGAGTTTGCACACACCCTGCTTTGGGCCACAGCACCTTCTTGCGGTTGGAGAGAGATAAGAGCAGCTGACTATCAGCACATATGTACCTAATGTCACAGCCTGTCCAAAGGCGCAGCCTCAGGCCTCATTTTCCCAGCCCCATGCTGCTGTAGCCCAGCTCGTCATGAAGGGGCAATCATTGGTCTCTGCTAGAAGTCAGAAGTGTCTGGATGAAGAAAAAAATTGGTTGCATTCCTGTTGCAGGCAGTTTGGAGCACCGTGGCCTTTGCCAGGGAGGTGCTTGGCTGAAGAGTTTACCCAGAGCTTTTCTAAATTCTCCACATAGTTTTAAAACAGAGGAAAAAATGAGTCAGTAACACAACTTCTCCACCAGATCAGTTCTGGTGAAGTCCTGTGACACTTTTTCGCTCTAAGTAAATTGGATGTCAGAGTTCTGGAATGGCAGGGCAGTGGAGGCCTGCAGGCACTTTTTCTAATCCAGTGCCTTGATCACACATGGTCTCTTAGAGATGGTCACCAGGACCATGTTCTGTTTGGGTCTGAATGTCTTGGCCTGGTTCTTGAGCCCCACCAGCTTGATAAATTCACTTATCCAACCCACACTTTGTCAGCTTCTCTATGAGGAAGTTTTGGGAGATGGCGTCAAAAGCCTCACTAAAGCTGAGGTAAGCATCATCCACTGCTCTGCCCTCATCTACCAACCAGCCACTTCAATGCAGAAGGCTGTCAGGTTCGTTAAGTGGGATTTCTCATCCATAAATCCACTCTGACTCTTCCCAGTAGCTTTCTTGCCTGTCATATGTTGGGAAGTGTTTTCCCTCACCTACCCAGGATTCAAGGGGAGGCTGACCAGCCTGGAGCTCCCCCAGGTCCTCCTTTCTGAAGGCAGGAGTGATATTTGCCCTCCACCAGCCTTCATGAACCTCTCCCAGTTGCCACAGCCTCCCAGAGATGACCAAAAGCAGCCTTGCCATGCCATCAACCTCTCCCTCAGAGCTTGTAGGTGTATCCCATCAGGCCCCATGGGCCTACATACATCCAGCTGGCTTGGGTGCTCCCTAACCTGCTCCCCTCCCACCAAGGGAGACCAGTCTTACTGGTGAAGACCGAGGTGAAGAAGGCATCAGGTATGTTGGCATTTTCCATGCCCTTTGTCACCAGGTCCCCTGCTCCACTCAGAGCAGGTCGCACTCAGCAGGAGATTATTTTCAGCCACATGGGATGGGTTAAAACATGGAAGAAGAAGCTAGGACGAGCAACAGGGCTGCTGAGTGGAACAGTGCACTACGCGAGTCTTTAAAATCAAAGGCTGCAAGTATCCGGCAGAGGAAGCTGCTCTGAGATGCAGCCAGCAGTGTCTGAGGGGGAGGCCTGTGAGCACCAAGGCATTTGCAGCCACAAAGAAAGCCACACTGACCTTTAAGAGCTACAAAGGGCAGGCAGAGAAGGGGCCGGAGAGGCAAAGCCCTGTGAAGAAGCTGCTCAGAGGAGGAAATGGAAAGGCAGAGGCAGCCGATGAGGCTGTAGCACAAGTTAGAGGCCATGACATGGCGGATGTGGGGACAAAATGTCGCCGGTAGAACATGAAGCAAGAGGGAGAGCAGAATGTCAGGGTGGGGGGAGGGAAGAGGGCAGGAACTGGGCAGCTGGCAAACCTTATGGAGAAACTGTGGCCAACCATTCCTTCTCTCTCTTTTAGTTCTTGCTCTACTGGTTTCTGCAGTTTGCTCTGTGTTTTGAACACAGTATGGGATGCAAGCGGAACCATGGGCTTGCTGTGGGTAACCTGTGATGGGCTAGGACTTGATGATCTTAGAGGTCTTTTCCAATCTTTATGATTCTATGATTCTATGAGACCCCACACCTCTCTGCTGCATGAAGACCTGCTTTCCTGTTGCCTGGGGTACTCTTGCAGTCTACCAAAGAAGTGTAGAGTTTCAACCACACCATGTTAGAAGCACAGCTATGCCATTTGCATATGACCCAGCATGGAGGGCAGGACTTGGCAAGCCTCATTAGCACAAAACTGCAGAGAACTGGTGTCAACGTTGCATCTTGCCGCTCACCAACAGACACCAGCCTCTCTGCAGACACAGTCTTTCCACTGTTTGCTGATATATGTTCTCATGCCAAGAGGGAAGCTGCATTACCTTGCCCAAATCTTAGTGTCACATCCCAGCAGCCTATAGCATGTTCCTACAGAAAGCACTTGAGCTGAGATCAGCTCATTATGTGTTGGGTGCCACATTCAGGTCAATTCCTGGACTTGAGAAATCCCATGGAAGAATGAGCATTTCTGCTCATTGTGCATTAGCTGAGCATGGACTTGGACTTGGACCTCTTACAAGCTCTCCCTGCTGCCACCCTTCAAGATCCTAGTCCTACAGGGAGGATTTAATGCCCCCTGCCCTGCAGATCCTCTTTACAGATGACATTTCAGGGGCTGGGTTCTCCAAAGACGTCTTCTCCAAGAAGCTGCTCTGGGAGATGTAAGGCTCACAGTGATGTGGTTGTGTTTCTGAGTGAATGCTGGCTGTTACAAATTTAGATCTATGTATTAATTTTGCTGCAGTACTGAGGTTATTTCGTTGCTTAGCAGGCACCTGGGAGACTTTTCTGATGGGGCTCACACTACGGAAGAGTAGGTCTGTGCACTCAGCACTCCTCTCTCGCCCTCCCCTGCTCTCCATGGATAGTGTTTCCAAATCTTTTAGAAGCTAGGCAAGGACAACTGTAGCTGTGCCTATCGACAAGCAGTAAGGCAGTGACCACAAGTGCTTCAGCCTCAAAACTGACACCCACGATTCCTGCGCACTTATTTGCTGCTGCTTCACTTTCTTAGTTCTTTCTTCTTCCCTGATGCTTCAGGTCTTATTATAACCACTGCAAAGGCACTGCTCATACCTAAGGCAGCTTTTCAGCTTTTGTGGTTTTACCATCACAAAGCACTTCTGTTTTCGGAAGAAAAACTGCCGTAATGAACGTCAGCAGGGTTTCACAAAAGTAGAGCAGCCCTGTACTTCAGCTGGTGCCGGTAGAGAGGCTTTGACCACCGCTATCATTGTCATCCCTCTTGAACATTATCCCAGACAACACAGGAGCACCCAAATGGGAGGGAGGCAGCAGTAGAGGCTTCTGTGCTGTATCAAAGCCTGGTTGTGGTTGGGAGATGCCTAGCACTCTTATCTGGTCCTAAAGTCCATTTATTACCAATGGGACCCCAAGTTTCAGTACATGCTATCTAGTTTTCCATGAAACCCAGAGAGGAACAAAATTATCTATGCTCTCATTGCGTTTTGCAGAGACTCTAAAATGCTACTGCTGTGGGACCCCAAGGTTGACCAAAGTCTATTGCAGAAAGGGTCTGCTCAAATTTACTTGGCATACTCATAAAAACAAGGACACCAGGTCCAAAGATCTTCATACATTCTTTTAATATGACAAGGCAATATGTAAGGGACCCTGGGATGCAAGACTGAAATACATTCAATTGTTCTCCATTACCCCTCAAATTAAGGTGTGTCTCTGGAAGCGAGCTTCTCACGGGTGAACTGTTGTTTTGCCTTTGCTTTAGGCATCTTTCTGTTGCATTCAGTGTCTCTGTGCTCTCTGGAAGTCTCAAGATGAAACTAAAAGCAGATCATCCCTCAAATTCAAGAGAAACTGCGGTTTGAGGCAAACTAATGCATTTCCATAATCTGTTGCTCCAAGCACTTAAACACTCCATGAGCAGGAGTAGGCTCACCAAAGGTCCGATCACAAGGGACAGAGTGGCAACAGCATCACCTTGGCTCTGCCGCACATCTATCTCCTGCAAAGTTTGGAGCCAAAGCAGAAGGCAGTTGAGGGAAGTTTATGGATGTGTAGAGAGTCTCTGGTAATGCTCTTGGCTTTGTCTCTTCAAAGTTTTCTCCAACTGTGGCGTAAATTGTTGCCACATCCCTTACCACAGGGTTTTCCATGTGGATATCCTCTGTGTTTGAGGCCTGGAGAGCCTACAGAGAAAACACCGAAGGTGCTGGAATTAGAAGGGATCCAGAGCTGCTGACCACACGCAGCAAGGGGTATTTTACCCAAGGACCTTTCAGACAAAGCCAGGTCCTACATGAAACATGGCCTGCAGAGCAGCTGGGGCTGTCCTGCTCTCACGTCTCCTATTGAGGCTTCTTTGCCTCCTCCCCTGGGTTTTATTTCTCACAGGTGGAACCCTGCATGAGATGAAACCCTAGATGGCCCACATGGACCCCGAAGACATTCTGAACATAAATTCACAAGGCTGGCAATCAGGGAAGAGATACTGTCTCCATATTTCTCTGCATGTAACCATCCTTCCTCGGTGCTGCTGTTGGTCAAAGCTGTCCTCAAGCTTCTCAGGTCCCTAAAACCAGCTCCTCTGGGCTCTGGGAAGGAGGCAAAGGGGAACTGTGCAGCTGGGGGAAGGGCAGGCACTTCACAACTTACTCCTACAGCACTGAATTAACTTCCTAATTTTATATTCAGCAACCTATCGCTACAGCTCAGTGCATCATACTCAAGCCGGCAGTTAGCATTTACCCGAGGAGCTTTCAGAAGATTTTCCTGTACCTGCTGCTCTGTAATGGTTCTCATCTTCTTCCACACTGCACCTGAGAAAAAGAGAGTTTTAGTACCTGACAGACACATGGATGTGCTGTGCCCTCCTCTCCCCGAGCCCTGGGGACCCGGAGGTACAGTGTTGGCACTTTCACCAGGGTCTGACATGGATTTCTGTGGCTATTTTATCCAAGTACAAGTGAAATCTCCCACTTGGAAAATAATGCATTTCCTTCCATCCTCAGGGGTGATGGTGCTGATGGAAGCTGTGGAGACCTGCATTTTGCAGGTTTATTTTCGAGTGGACACATCCCAGGATATTCTCCCCAGCTGGAGTTTTAAGGTGTCTACAACAAAATAACCACAGCCACGCTCAGAGGCTGCATTTCTGAGTTCATCAGTTGTACCTCTTCTATGGATTAGATGCAATGCTGTATATCAGTTCTGGTCTCAGCACCAAAACATCTAAGTTCTGCAGAAAGCCACCACAACTGCCCCACTTCTGCTTCGTTAAGCTGCATCACAAACTTGGAACCTTTTAGGAATGGCAGGAGGGGCACATCAAAGGAGCTCTTAGGGAAGGAATAGATTTGGTGAGAAGAGCCCTCCACTGCCTTTATCCCCCAGGAACATCTCCAGAAGTGCAGCCTCGAAGGGGGAAATGCAGGAGCAGATCTACCTACCTTGCTGCCATATGCAGAGGGCCAGAAACAGCAGGAAGATAAGGGAGCAAACTCCAATTGCGTAGTAATGGAGGTTGTCTTTGTTGCCTTGGTCCTTGGTGGTCCCTGGTATTTGGAAGACAACAGCTGCTGTGAGTGCTTCCTAAAGGAATGCAGGGGTGGCAGATACCGCAGCAGAGATTATTTCCCTTGCTTTGTAAGTAGGGTGGCACCAAAGTGGAAGAAGATTTGGCGTATGTTTCACAGCCTCTGTGGCTATTGATTTATCTGCAAGCACCCTATTAAACCCAGCAAATAATGGATTTCCCCTGGCACAGGACTCAGACACAGTGCTTCAGTTTCTGAGCCCATCTCTCCCTTCTGCAGCCATTCATTTCACATAAAGACAAGACAACCAGCTGCATGTACAAGAAGCTCTCATCCTTCTAATTCAGCAGGCAGAGCGTAACAGGGTGGGTTTCCTTCTATAAAAGAGCAGCACAACCAACACCAGTTGTGATACCCCTGGAAATCCTCCTTTTGCTGCAGTAATTCATCCCAATAAAGAGGGACCAAATTCCAGCCCATGCCTGATGCTCCCATGTCCAGGAAAGTGCAGGAGGAGTCTGTCCAGGCACATGGGCACTTACCTTTGTCAGGATGCTCAGGGGAAATACGCTGCTTGTGCACAGCCAGGGTGATCCCCCTGCTCTGATTTTGCTGTGTGAAGGTGACGCTGTACACCCCGCTGTCACTGAGCTGCAGGTCCCTCAGCAGCAGGGATGCGTTCTCGGGGAAGACCTCAATGCGGTCCCGATATGTGGCAAGAGGGAAAGATATTGCAGAGCATTTCTTGGGAGCTCCCCAAGCATCCAGGGAGCAGTTCTGCACCGTGCAGGTGATGATCACTTGTGAGCTGGTCCCAAACTTCCACAAGATTGACACTGGGAAGACAAGGGAGCTGTTGATTCTGTAGGAGACGGGCAGGAGCACGGACTGCCCCACGGTGCCACTGACCGCATCCTGCGGGATTTCGATGAGAAGACCCAGGTTTTGCCCTGCAGAGAAGGAGGAGGCAGCTCAGCAGCCATTCAGCACCAATCTCAGCACCTGGTGCTCTCAGCACCTCATGTCCCACCGCCCCTTGCCGAGCAGCCACGCACCCAACGCCGGCCTTGGCTTCACACCCAGCCCGGCAGCGGCTGCAGTCTCCAGCGAGCCCCGGCCCCGACTCACCCAGCAGCAGCAGCAGGAGGGAGCCGAGGCCCCAGCAGCGCCTCCCGCGGCACATCTCCTGCGGCTGCCGTGCTCTCCTGGCCCGAGAGGAAGTCAGCGGCTCTGGCTCAGCCCTCTGTACCGTTTGGGTTCGCAGCGGGTGGGTGAGACCGGGCTCCTTCCTGTGCGTGTAAGTGCAGGGGGGAGGCCACGGGCACTGGGTATTGGTCGGGGGGAATCCGAGGTGCCAGGAGTATCCCAATGCCGGGCAGATCCCAGTGGAAGGGGGCAGGATCCCACGGGAACCTCTGGACACTCCTGTGCTGGGGCTGGAGCAGCAGTCGAGGCTGCAGTTGGTGGCTGAGGCCAGGACTACCTCACTCTGCCCACTCTGACCCTCTGCCCTCCTTCAGTCTCGGAAGTCGCCCATGTCCTGCCCTGCACATCAGCCTCTGGGCCTTGAGCCCCAGCCCGAGGTGCCACCACCACCCACAGCAGGCCAGAAGCTTTGGGAAACTGCCTCCCACCTCTAGCTTTGCTGCTGGGACTTTTTCAGATGATGCTGCAGCCTCACATCAGGCACTTGGGAGACCGTTTTGGTGGAGGAAGGGATGTTTATTTGCCCACAGGAGGGGTTACTTAATGGTGGGGGAATGTGAGTGGGGAAGTGGTTGCACACTGCAGGCAGGGACAGGTGCTTGGGGATGCCTGGGTTTCTCCAGCACAGAGACTGGTGTCAGGGAAAACAGCCCGAGGCACCACTGAGCACACTCATTCTGCCTGGGCACTGCTGTGTCCTGGGGCAGCGGCTCTGTCTGCTCCCACTCGCTGGCTCTCTTCTCCCCAGCAGCAGCCTCACGCTTCTCCAGGTCGGCTCTGCTGCTGGCAGCTGCCCCGCAGGCACAGCAGGTGAAAGAGCAGCTGCAGGAGCAGAAGGACGAAGCAGTAGCAGGCTCTGAGGCTGTAGCAAGGGATGTGTGCAGCTGTGCCTCCCGCTCCTCGCTCTGTGCCTGTGGAAGTAGACAGGAGAAGTGGCTGCTGGAGATGGCCACCTCCCCCAGAGACATCTCTGCTGTCCCCAGCCTGTGCCAGGAGGGCCGGCATTCTGCAGGGGGAATGCAGGAGGAGTCTGTCCAGGCACATGGGCACTTACCTTTGTCAGGATGCTCAGTGGAAATACGCTGCTTGTGCACAGCCAGGGTGATCCCCCTGCTCTGATTTTGCTGTGTGAAGGTGACGCTGTACACCCCGCTGTCACTGAGCTGCAGGTCCCTCAGCAGCAGGGATGCGTTCTCGGGGAAGACCTCAATGCGGTCCCGATATGTGGCAAGAGGGAAAGATATTGCAGAGCATTTCTTGGGAGCTCCCCAAGCATCCAGGGAGCAGTTCTGCACCGTGCAGGTGATGATCACTTGTGAGCTGGTCCCAAACTTCCACAAGATTGACACTGGGAAGACAAGGGAGCTGCTGACTCTGTAGGAGACGGGCAGGAGCACGGACTGCCCCACGGTGCCACTGATCGCATCCTGCGGGATTTCGATGAGAAGACCCAGGTTTTGCCCTGCAGAGAAGGAGGAAGCAGCTCAGCAGCCATTCAGCACCAATCTCAGCACCTGGTGCTCTCAGCACCTCATGTCCCACCGCCCCTTGCCGAGCAGCCACGCACCCAACGCCGGCCTTGGCTTCACACCCAGCCCGGCAGCGGCTGCAGCCTCCAGCGAGCCCCAGCCCCGACTCACCCAGCAGCAGCAGCAGCAGCAGCAGCAGGAGGGAGCCGAGGCCCCAGCAGCGCCTCCCGCGGCACATCTCCTGCGGCTGCCGTACTCTCCTGGCCCGGGAGGAAGTCAGCGGCTCTGGCTCAGCCCCTCTGTGCCCTTTGGGTTCGCTGTGGGTGGGTGAGACCGGGCTCCTTCCTGTGCGTGTAAGTGCAGGGGGGAGGCCACGGGCACTGGGTATTGTGCAGGGGGAATAGGTGCCAGAAGGATCCCAATGGAAATGAGCAGGGTCCAAACCACACTCCCTTTATACCGTGAGCACCAAGAAGGCGGCTCCATGCTTTAAAGGAGTTGAAGAAAGCATACTGCACTGATGAACAGAAAATGAGAATTAAAGAGGATTTTTATTTTTAGGAACTATAAATAACATCAGTCTCCATGGGCAGATGAAAGAACCTCTCGGTAGCAAGAGAAAAACTTCCACCTTGCAGGCAGAGAGAAAGAGTCAGGCTGCCAATAACTACAAGGAAAAGACCCAAGAGGATTCTCCAGAATGGCTGGTCTGAGATGCAAGTCCGGAACCACCAGCTCTGTTTCAAAGCCAGTGGTATGCAGGTGAAATAGAAAGGTTGGTTTGTAGTCCTGACCATATGGCTTCAATGATCGGGACCACAGGAGATGGCCACCATCCTTCTCCATTTATTTCACTGCATGGACTTCTTCCACAACTCAGCCTGCATAACAGATGAGGAGGATGCATGGATATGGAAGATGTCCCTGCCAAGGCAAGGGGGTTGGAAATACATGATCTTTAAGGTCCCTTCCAACCAAAACCATTCAATGATTCTACAGTTCTATTGTATCTCACCTGATGGGAATATTCACATTTTTTAATGAGATTGCCTTGGTTGCTCGCTCCCAGGTAGGAGAAATCAGAGCAGCCTCATCATCAGACCAGAGCTTGGTCTTCTCCATGGAGATCCAACATGGTGGGAAAGGCTTGGCCCAGGGAGGGCTGCACATGGTCATCTCCACAAGGTTCAAGGGCACCTTGAACTCCTGGCTGGAAGACCTGGCCAGATCTCTATGGTGATCCTGGCCTCAGCATTCAGTACCCACTTCACACCTCTTTTTTTTGCATTCCCAATGTCTCCTGGGCAATGGCAGCAATTTGCTGTGTCCAAGAGCTGGATGTACACCACTGGGCTATGATTCTCACTCTGGGAAGGAAATGTGGGAAGTTGTGATGGGGGACTTCAAAGCCACAGCATCTGCAGCTCAAAGAACAACTCTTTGGTGACAGCCAGAAAATTCACACCCCTCCACACCTTGACACAGCCCAGCCCTTTGCTCACAGATTTTCAAGATTGACCACAGGTTTTGGGACTTCCTCCTGCAATTCAGGTTGCAGATCTCCGTGGGTTTGGGGTATGCTCGGGGTAACAGGTGCTGCCCCATCTTCACCACTGCTTGGGTTGGTAGTTTCCAACCACAGCTTTTGCACAGCTATCATTGCACTGCAGATTCAGACTGTAGCATGACCCTTGCTGTAAGACTTGTTATTTCACTGATGAGAAGCTCAGGAGGAGGAAAATGTCCTCTGCTTAATGCTGCTGGGCACAGCTAGCTAGGCACAGCTCAGTGCTGGGGTGCAGCCAGACCAGGGAGTGCTGGATGGGTAAGGATGAATTAGAGGTCTTCACTGGGGAGGCTGTAGGGCTGCTGCCAAAGAAGGCAGGTGAAAATGATGGTGACAGCAACATTTGCTTACAAGTATGCTTGCAACTTTCAAATCATGTAACAGTTGCAGATGCATGTGCAATCTAATTGTATCAAAATTAAATCTGAAAAGCAAAGTAGGAAAAACCCATGTGCAACCTCTGTCCATTTGATTTGCTGCAGACTTGGTGATGCAAAGCCTTGTTTAGGCCTTCAGGCTGTGTTTGGGCAGCTCAGCCAGCAGAACATGTGAGCTTTTCCAGACGAGCTAAACTGGAAGTCCTCAAGGGCTTTGACACACATAATCTGTTAATTCAAGATGTACTAATTTCTTCCTTCCCTAAACCTTTGCAGGAAGATAAATTTGCCCTTTCTCGTGTGTCTCTGAACAAAAAGCACCAGCACTGGTTTAATGTGTATTTCATATTAACATGCAGCTGAAACCATTTTTGCTACCTTTCTGCAGGTATTTAAGAACATGACATAATGAAAACGGTGTCAGGAAATGAGAAGATTTAGTATGAGAATTTAGAATGAGCAGAAATGAATGAACAGATGGGTCAAATCCTGTTCCTGTTCACTGTGCTGCTCCCAAGGGGTGCTTCTTGCTTGGTGAATGAGGTGACGCTGCAAGCTCCGAGAGCTGAGCTTGGCCAATTTTAGGATCGAGCAAAGCTGACATTTCCCAGCAAAATGATGTTTCATCTGTCCTTGCAAGGGCTTCATCTGCCCCAACAACTGGAGGGGAGCAGGAGACTTTGCCAATGCAGCAGCCCATCTGCACAGACACCTCACAGGCAGCAGCTACTTCCTGTGATGAGATGTGGTGAGATAAGATGCAAAACCCTCTGTGAGCAGTATCACATCTTTCATCAGGGTGATGTTGACCACAGCCCTCTGAGAGCCCATGCTAACCACAGCACGCTCCTGCTTCAGCTTCCTGCCTTGTTGGACTTGAGGCCAAGACTGCACACACTGTGACATGTAAGTGCTGGGGACAGAGCAGAAAACCTGCTGTCCTCTCCCCCCATCTTCTGCATTTCTCTATCTCATCAGTAAATCTACATACAGGCATTTGCTGCAAGCCATCACAATATGAAATTCAGACCAAGCCTTGATCAACAGAGCCACCTCTTATTGGCTTTCAGGGTTCCCCAAGAGCCCA
Source organism: Pavo muticus (assembly GCA_016647715.1). Classification (NCBI taxonomy): domain Eukaryota; kingdom Metazoa; phylum Chordata; class Aves; order Galliformes; family Phasianidae; genus Pavo; species Pavo muticus. The sequence continues at coordinate 1,394,302 of JACDJE010000147.1, read as the reverse complement.
GGGAAGACTTTATCACCCTTTACAACTGCCTGACAGGATGCTGTAGCGAGGTGGGGGTTGGCCTCTTCTCCCACATAACAGTGATAGGATGAGAGGTGACGGCCTTGAGTTGCACCAGGGGAGGTTCAGGTTGGATATTAGGAAGAATTTCTTGTCAGAAAGAGTAGAGAGGCACTGGAACAGACTGCCAAAGGAGGTGGCAGAGTCACTGTCCTTGGAGGCGCTCAAGAAACATGGAGATGTGGCACTGAGTGCCATAGGTTAGTGAACATTGTGAGGATGGAGTGAGAGTTGGACTTGGTTATCTTAGAGGTCTTTTCCAACCTTAATGATTCTATGACTTCATTCTTCTCACCCGTTTCTTCAGGTGCTGCAACCTGTACTATTGGTCAATACGTATTTTTAATTATATATTAAGAAATGGGAAAAAAAAAGGAAATTAACTCCAGAGATGTGTGGAAGGAGAGCATCTGCTTCTTAAGAGGTATTTGGCCAAGGACCCTTTTCAATGCCACACGGGATAAGAAGAACCAGAAGGAACCCATGAAGAACATGCAGGAGCACAAACCAGATGGGAACTCATCAACGGGCTATCAGGGATCATCTAACATCTTCCAGAGCATTTACAGTTGTAGGTCAGGTACCAACAGAAGTCTACAGAGGTCAAAGCTTAGGAGCAGGAAGACCAGTCTGGGCTTTGACACTGATGTGAAGTAGGGGAACCCCAGTCTGGGAGAGTGTGAGGATGGAGATTGCTGCACAACGGGAGCAGAGAGGAACCAAGCTGGAGAGGCAGAACAGAGTATAAAGCGGGCAGGTCAGTCCTATTACCTGAGTTATGTCTGGGACTTTAATTGTCACTTAGAATTTATCACTATATTTAGTAGCTGAAAGGAAAAACAAATCTGACAGAGGAATAGGTACAACTCTCTTGTGCAGCTGAAGTTTGGGGATAGGTTGGTATCACTCTTCATGAAGAATTATCCCTTCCTTCCCAAATCATTCCACTGAGCTTTTCTATTGTAAGCAATTACACTAGGCTGTGCCATACAATTAACTTGGGTTGCTAAAGGAGGGCTGCCATGCTCTGTAGGTCAAAATGAATTTGTTTTGCTTAACATTAGATCTATGCTTCCAATAGTGAACTGGAAACGGATGTTTCCCATTAGCAGTGCGTCCATAAACTAAAAGTAATTTCTCTGTCTAATGAGGTCTTCAAAGTTCTAACGAAGAATGGTGAAGAGAGACATGCAGCAAAATTAACAGGTACAAAGGGCCCACTGAAGAGACACTACTCACATGCTGCTGCTCTGAGCTACTAAATCAGAGACATCTGCGTTGCTGTGGATTACTTAAGAAGCTGCAGAACATACATACAGCAGGAGGTGAAGGGAAACATTCCAAGGATAGTTGGTTATTGCAGTGTTTACTATGTAGTCTGCAGCTCATTTTTTACACGCTACAAACAGCAGTCCACCCTTCCTGCGTGTCTCAGAGCTCAATAACAAAGAACTTCCCCTCTGCCATTTGTCAAAACTGTGGTATCTGATGAATATTAATTTGCTTCCACTTTTTTTTTTTTCCCAGTGTCTTCATATTTTCCCCACTTCAACAGAAAATCCATTCCTGTCTGCACGATCCTGATAGTCCTGGTTTGAACTAGTGCTGAGTTCAGATAATTGTTAACTGTAATATTCTTTTCAGTTTACTTAGCTGAAGGAGCCTACTAAAATAGCTTGTGCTTCATATAACCAAAAAGAAAAGAAATGAGGAGACAACAATGTAAATGTTTTTCAGCCTAGCTGAGAATTTGAGCATGGCAAGTGCAGAAACAAAAGGGATTTTCCAGGGGCAGGCCTTGGTTTCACTGAAGGACTGAAGACTCTTCAGGGCTGAATGATTCCAAGGGTACAAGACCCCAAAAAGAGGACATGGGGGGTGGCACTGCAGGGCAAAAGGCCTTAGAAGGGACCAGAGGGCAAGCAGAGATAAATGAAGGTGCATGCGCCATGTAGGAATCTTCAGGTACACAAGTTTAGGGAGAGCTGGACCCAGGGAAACCTAACTGTGAGTCCTGGGACACACATGGGTGGGAACTGAGGGCCTCAGGGTAGATGCTGCCTTCCAACAGCCACCTGATGAGCTCTATTTCCCCCGAGCCTTTGCTTAGATCAGATTCCTTTCTCCTCCTCACACCTTCAAAACCAACCCATTTTCCCCATGCTCCCTCAAATCCCCCATGTGCCCTCACAGCATCTCTGCTCCCTTCTCCATCACCTTTAGCACAACGTATATCATGTCCTGCTGCTCCTTAAAAACATTCATTGTCTTGCAGATGTTTGACCAGCAGTCCCTGGGCTTTTCAAGAGAAATGGATGTAGCACAGAAGAAGAGACAGAATCAGCACCAGCCCTACAGCCACAGGTGGATATGACTTGATACTGAGTTTTTAACACTCATTTCTCACGCTGTTCCATGCATCTTCTGCCACCGTGTGGCCAGTGCAAAGAATGGATGACAGAAAGCCAAAGGCTTTTTGATTTACCCTTCTCAGATTTATTCCGTCTTTGATGGGTAACGTACTTACCGAGTTCATGATTGCTAGGCATAGACGTTTTATTAACCTGACCACCTGATAATTCATTTAGTACATCATCACTTCGTTTTTTACTTTTGGGAAATGTTTTAAAAAGACATACAGTGGTGGGAGGGAGAAAGAAGCAGTTCATCATTTATTGGCTGAAAGAACTGATAAAGCTTGATTACAAAAATTGATCTGATACCATTACAGCAAACCACCTGTTCCATAACACAACACAACAGATGTCCACATCAGACAGACTGCAGTTGCCAAGAAGCCCTGTTTCTACAAATAAAGCCTTGATGATCACAAGATGCTTAGGAACAACTCGGTCCACTTGGGAAGTGAGGAAGAGGAGGAGCACATGATTAAACAAAGCTCCCTCCCCATTTTCTCATGAAATGGCTAAATTGAATTGAACAACACCTATGAGGAAATGTGTTTCTGCTACATTCATGGTGAAAAGTTTCCCCCCAAAACACATTACACAATCACCTCAAGGAGTGTGCTGGCTTGGAGATGGCTCAAAGAGGAGTCTGGTGGCTGAAGACCACAGCTCTTGGCAGCTCCACACTGCTCAGTGGGAGGCAGAGCTACGATCACCACGTTCCTCATCAGAAAGGCACCTGTATCACTACAACTGTCAATATATTTTGAGTCAGTTCTCCCTTGTGCTAGCCATAGCCCTGCACTCTCCAGTTCAGAGAAGCGGCAGATTTTTGGCTTGCAGCTGATAAAAATGGGAAGTAAAGCTCATTTCTGCAACTAGTGGGATGAGTCCCACATTAACCCAAGTGCTTTCACTCTGATCCTGGCGGCACAAGGAGACAAGAGGAGCACAGAAATCTCTGACACGTCCTGAAATACTGATCAGGCTCCTTTGTCCGCCCTCCCAGGGTCAATTAACACAGAGATGATTTTGTCACGACCTCTCCCCAACACACTCCAGGTCATAACTTCACCTGGAAGTACAAAGTGGAACAACCCTGGAGCATGTGAGATGGGTTGTGCGAGAAGCATATGTAACCGCAAGGGTTTGCTACTTCCACGTGGTTAATGAAGATCTGCAAAGCTTTACACTTAAGTTATGCTGGTGTAACTGGCACCTGTGGAGAACCTTTAAACCAAATATTTGGTAAAGAAATAACAGAAGTAACATATGCTGCAAGGTGCTTAAGGAACTCACTGGCTTAGCCTAGAGGAAACCTCAAGTGCCTGCCTATGTCTGAGGCTGTTCACAATCCTTGGGAGACACACCTGACAGAAGCCAGTTCACTTCAAGTCTGCTGCCACTGCTCATGTTTCACTTCTTTACATGTCCTCTGATACACAGCTTCCCATCAGCCTCTGAAACCCTTTCAACTCCTGATGGAGTAGTGGCTCACTGCAAATGACAGCGTAAGTTAGCTCAGTCCACAGGAACAGGAGCTTTTAAGAGTGCTTCCTAATACTCAGATGTATACATTCAATATTTAGATTAAACGAAGGCAGCAGGTTTGGCATTCTGCACCCCATTTATACCTTAGGCATAACAGCATCTTTCTCATACATGAAGGCCAGAATTGAACAGGACCATGTTTTAGGGTCCAGTCAGAGCAGAGCAAATACCTCCCCAACATATGGAAGAATTACAAATAAAACCTAAGGAGAGATTTCCACTGTGGTTGTTCAATGTGCCACTCTACAAATTTACCTTCCTGCTACCAGGAGTTGAAATTTATCTGTGTTCATTACCTTCATATGCAGGAAAATCTGGTGGAAAAAAAAGTCAGCCTCATTCAGCAGCCAGTGTAGAGATGCCCTAAAAAAATTCCTTCTTCAAGAAAGCTGGAAGAATAGGCAGAGTGGGAAATGTGTCAAACACTGTAGCTGATGAGCCTTCACCCTTGAAGGAAGTATGGCATAACAGGCAGACAGATCACTAGTTCAACATTGCATTACTGAAGGAAGTGTGAGAAGCACACTCCTGATCCAAAGCCATCTCTCCTTTCCAATCTGCAGATCTATCTCACTACTTTCCCCTTTCTGTCTACCCTAAACCTTTACAGATACCTTAACTATATGAGCTTGGCTTTCCACGCCAACTCTCAAGCAGCATTGCTTGTACCAGAGCCTGTCAGATAGGGGTACACAGCTTGTATAAGAGGGAAGAAGTCACAGGTACATGCCAACAGCCCTCAGTTTAAGTAGTGGCACTTTCATCAAACAGTGATTTCCTTTTTCTCCAGAAGGCATCTGGCCTGAGGTGAAACAGGTCCTAAATATATCCATTCTGCTCTGTTATGCCAGAAAATGAATACGGTAGCTGACAAAAAAAGGCCAAACAACAGGGAGAAACAGATTTCAGATCCTGAAGGCACTTGATTGGAGGAGCACTTCTCATAGTGTGATTAGCCCCAGTTCACTGGAGCTGAGACAAAGTGGCTGGCTGAAAAGACCAGGCTGAGTGCACAGACAGCAAGAGCTGACCAAGCTCAGAAAAAGGCAGAATACAGTCCCATAGAGCTCCCATAACCTTTGGCTTCCACCTGCTCCCTCTCCCACACAGGCAGAGAGAACTGCTCAGAGAGGGCGGAGGTGTCTGAGGTATGTGCAACATGGTTGTGGTGACGCACCAGCACGGAGTGGAGCTCTGTCTACCTCTCCACAGCAGATGGCCCAGGCTAAGCTTGCAGTCCCAGCAGGCGTGCGGTGTTGAGCACATCATCTCTTGTCAGGTAGCAGCCACACAGCTGGCGGTACCCCGTGAATGCTTCCCGCCCATGCAGGACACGCCAGTTATCTATGAACAGTGCCTGCATGGGAAGAAGAAAGGCCAACAGGGTGAGCACCACACTGAGCCAGGACCCTCTGATGTGACAGGTCCAGGAGATCCCTATCTGGAAGAGTAGGTAGGGACACACCACCATCTGTCTGACCCTCCCTGTTCAATACTGTCAGACATAGCATGAGACTACAAGTAGATTTCTGATGTGATCTAGTACATATGTTGCACCTGATGCCAGAAGCTTCTGCAGTGTACTTTTGGGTTATTTATTTCCTTTTTTTGCCAGAGAGGTTGGGTCATAGTTCACCAACAACAGGCCATCGTCAGCCTCTAAGGTCATTTCCCCAGATATCCTTGAGAACAGAGAGGTGCTGGGGCTTTTAGATATGAATACTTCTGCTTCACTTCCATTTGTGGGGCCCTGGGCCCAAGCTGAATCTAGACCCTGCAGGAATAAAAATTTTTCAAGCAGGCATAGCTGCTAGATGAAGCCATACCCTGTAACACCTCTAAGTCTACAACTGCAGCTCTAGCTTTTCTGCAACTGCACCCAGCATCAGCCTTTCCAACTCAGGGCAAAGCTTTTATTCTCTTAACACCAAGATATGCTAAGGCATTTCTGGGACAGTGAGGAGATTCCCAGGTCTCCTGTGATTCACCAACAATGCTAGGATTCAAATATAACCTCAAAACAGAAGTAACTTTGGCCTCCCACATGTGCTCTTTATGCTTCCGTTAAAAGATTTTCTTCTGGAAGAAGTCAGAGGCTGAGCACTCAGGCTGCTCCCAGCCTTCCTGCCTCTGGAGGTCTTCATGCAGTGACTGGAAAGATCTTTCTTCTCTTCCCTACTCTGGGCTAACTTTCCTCTGGGGCTGTGTTTTAGTTAATTACTTCTACCTTGTCTGCAAGCTAATATTCTTTCAGAACAGTAAGAATACACATACAGTAGAGGCCAGTACTAGAATACAAAGCACATGAAAACAGCTGTAAAGAGCTGCAGTACAAGGAGTGAAGCATTAGCTTCAGTGGCAACAGGCCTGCACATCCATAGGAGCACCCTGCTCCCCTGCCCGTACCAAACACACGAGCCTCCAACTCCAAAGTCCTACCTTGCCTGGCTTCAGTTTGACCCACAGTTCATTTTCTGGTCTCCTGAGCTCAGTGGTGAGTGTGCGGTGGGCAGTGTACCAGCGATTCACAACATCATAAGGCACAGTGTTGATGACTGCACGGTCATAGTTATTGTACCTAGAAATAAAGGAGAGAAAAGATCACTTACGTGGTCCCATGAGCACAGTGCAGCCACATGTTTCTAGAGGGAAGCTCAGGAGCCATAAGATTAGTCAGTATTAAAGGAGGTAACGGTGATGAGTACAGAGGTTATGCAGCAAACGTTTGGAGCAAGGAGGAGTTGGCTGTTAAGTCTAACACAGTTTTTGCTGCTTTTCACAGAAGGATGCCCTGCACTTCCTCAGCGGTGGAGAAAAAGGTGGGAATGAAAGAGAAACCCATCAGCACTGAGATATTAAAAACTTCTCTCCTTCCAAGAAACAAAGCCCACACAAAGTAGAAGTCTGCTGTCTGGTCAGCCAGTAGCTCCACACTATTAAGGAAGGGCCAGGCTCTAAACAGAGGCAGGCTGCTCACTGGGACAAGGGGATGCCAGCAACTCACATTAGCTGGTGCAACAGGTGCATCAGCTACAGATAGGACTAAGGGTTTTTCAGAATAAAATTGCAAACTAGTTAGTGCTAAGCCAAGCTGGAACTTCAAAAGAGCAGCAGTGGTTCTTACACTTTCTTAAAACCACCGCTGCAAAGCCCAAAAGGAAATGCATGGTGTTTTTGTGGTCCTCCCCCCCCCTCAAAACACGCAATGGTTTTCCGTTGAAGCTGCCTTCTGGAAAATCACTACAGTCTGCCCAAGCCCATCTCCTCCCCATCTTCATTCTGACGTTACCTGATCAGGTAAAGCTCGTTGTTCCAGGGATAGACGTTGAGGACTGGTCCAACTCCGATCATGTGGTTGTGACAATCTCCCACATTCTCAATGTATTCATGCTTCAGTGGCACCTTACTTAGCAGCTCAAACTGATCTGGGGCTTGCCGGAGAACCTGCTCCGCCGCATAGAAGCCATCCACCAGCAGTGTACGCCCGCCTGTCCCCTCGTGCTTGAGGCAGTGAAACACTTGGATGCTGCGTGGGTAAGAGCACAAGGGGAAAGACTTCAGCTGCCTGTCCCGTCAAGAAAATGCACTCCCTGTGGACTCAGACAAATGCAGATTGATGCAACACCCCTTTCTATTGGTGCTACAGATAAATCTCTCACAACAATTTACTTCACTAAGACTTGACAGGGAATGGAGACAGCCCAGCAAGCAGCAGTTCTACTTGCTGTATCTTCAGCTCTCATATATTTTGCTTTCTGAGAAGAGGGCTACTGTCTACACAGTCTCCTAAACCAAAAGACATGAGGTTGGGAAAATTCAAGTAGCGTAGGATCAGGCATGTGCCACCCAGGGTCCATTCAGGCAGTAGGACATAAAGGTTCAAAAGCATAAAACTGACTTCCCTAGAATAACTCAGAACAAGAGGGCAGCTGAAGACATGCTGGTGGTACTACACTCTTCTATGAGTGCACGTGCATCTTGGTCTCCCACAGCTAGACAAGACAAGCCGTGTGACAATATGTCAAAAACCCCTTGGGAAGCCTGGAGCAGCCCCAGAATGAGAAGCTTCCACACAAGGATATCCCCTCCCTAGCAGGAAGCTGTCCAATTCAGCTGAACAGCTTTCGCTTTTCCTAAGTTTCTTTCTTCTCCTTCATCCAAGGGGGATGTCAGACCTTGTATTATTAGGAACAGACAGCCAGGAGCTGCCTTGAGTCACATACTGTCAGTTTTCATGGTGTATCAACTTCACTTATCAGAAAATCAAACGTAACCTTCCAGTGCAGCCTTTATGTCCTGATCTTCCTTTGAGGCCTCTTAACCCCACCCCACAGCAAGTGATTTGGCAGATGCTCGTAGCTACAGCCTCACCAGTACATTTTCACCTGGACTCTAGTTGTCCCTTACATCCACAGAAGGATCAAAATAATTACAGCAAGTCGGTCCACAAGTGCAGGAACATAGGCTGCCCAACCCCTCGTGGCTCTGTGTTTTCAAGGCAATAGCCTCCTCCTGCAGCTCAGGGCACTAAGCTTCTTGTGGGGACAAGCTCTTCGCTGCCTGGTAAGTCAGATAGTGCTTCACACTCTCCCATGTCTTGGGGATTTTCTCTCTTCTACCCTTTGTAGTAATTTGAGACTTGTTAGATCTGGTTGATTTTACCCAATGCAGTGGGGAAAGCAGACATTCAAATAAACATGTCTTTCTTGAAAAACACCTCACTCCCTTTAGAAGCAGGTCAAAACAATTTAAAGCGTTTAAAACATTTCAGAATAAGCCTCCAACAGTCTGAGAAAGGATTTCTGGCAGAGATATGTGCTCAGGAAAGCCAGAAATTCATGTTTTACCTGCACAGCTACAGTTTGCAAGCATTAATAGTTAGCCCACTAGCCTAGTCCATACTGCCATGGCTGGATACATTTCATTTTGCTGCAGACTAGAATATACCTGTCCAAAAGAAAGGTACAGAAATAGCTAATGAGCTCTGCAGTTCTCACAATAAGCAGTTCAATTAAAGTGCAATTGTAGGCTGAAGCTCTGATTACTAATGAATTTTTATTTGATTTTTGGGGAGATTCTGTGAACTCTTAGAGCAAGTCAAGCAAGCAACTGCACAAGCCATGAAAGCACATGGACTCTACAGTCATCTGTTCACTGGAAACCTAGTAAGCCAGCCTGAAGCACATGGCAGAACTTAAGTGTTATACATACATACTTCTATACACAGAGCACACTAGAAACTGCTTACCTTGCTCCTGACACCCAGCTGCTTCAGAACAAATGCTGCTACCCAAAAGCTTTGTGCTAGGTTGGGCACAGGCAAGCAGGCTGCCTCCTGGGTAGCACTACTTTTCCTGCTTTAAGTGAGCTGCTCTGAAACCCACGTTCAGCCAGAACATCTCACGTGACTCAGCCCTCATCTGTTTTACCAGCTCTACCTAACAGAACCGTCCCATTACGATGCTCAGGAACTCATTAGGAAGAGCTAATCCTACTCTAAGCCAGGAGGCTTGGACAAGATGACTTCTGGCCTCTGTAGCCCTACTTCCAAATGGAACCGCCATGCTTCCATCAGTTCAACCCCAGGGCCTTTTCATGACTCCCGCCTTGACTGAAGAATTAAGAATAAAATCAAGAAGAATTAAGGACAAAATTAAGCCTTCTGCACTTCAGTGTGAACCATGATCAGGGCTGCTGCCTTTCTTTCTCCAACTGGGTACAGAACTTGCAGCCCATAGGCCATATTGGAAAAGCAGTTTGCAGACTTGCATTTAGGAAATGTTACAGCTACAAACTTTCTCTTTTAATGTTTAAAGCACAGACAGGTGTAAACTTTGAAGGGCTACATAAACACTTCCTACAGGGCTGCACTACTGCCAAAATACAAATCCCAACCAGTCTGAAGAAGAGCATCTGCAAAGGGCAGACATGAGGACAGCACATAACTCTGGTGCTGCTCACGCAGCTGGGGAGGGCAGAAGCAGATAGGGCAGGCTGTGCCAAGACAGGCTGCTCCCTCCTTCCCCAGAGGCTACCACTAAGACAGCTCTGGCAGCGAAACACAGTGCTGATGTGGACAAGGAGGGCTTGCCCCAGGTCAGCACGATTAAGTTGAAGCAAACTTCTGCAGCAACTTTGTACAACTACAAAGACTACCAAAACCTCCTTTGTTGCCTGCATTCTGGAAGACCTGGGAGTTTCAAGCACAGGGCATCTACAGACTACCTCACTTCAAAGGAATCAAGCAGAATCCAGAATTACTGTGTGATGTAGTGGTGCTAGTCACATCAACAGTACTGGAAACAATCAAGTCTAAACTGCATCACCGTGAATCACTCCTGCCTTCTGTGCTGAGTGTCTGTGAACCAGCAACAGCACGTACCCACAGGGCTCCTGGAAGTAGGTTGTGTCAGTGTGCCGATCCAGAGCCAGTTTTGTGTAGGCAGTGTCGCCCCGGGAGAAATCAGAGGTGAAGTACCACATTCTGCCATAGATGGTCTCCCTGCAAAAGAGGTGGGCAGTTATCACTGAGTGCTGCAGTGTTGTTGTAAAACAGATCCTCTCTTGCACTTCGAGGTCACTCTCGTCCATCTCACGTACAGAGCAAGTCTTACTTCTCCTCCACAAATACAGATCTTCGTTTTACTCCAAAGATGAGTCCCAGGCAAATCATGGAAAGACTGAGCAACATTAGAAATCACCAGAGTGCAGCTAGCCTTTGTTGGTACCCACTGTGGGTACAACTCCCTTTCTTGTTCTTAAGATTTGGAGTTTTCACTGACCTCTTCCTGCAATGTGCGTGGCAAAGTTTAGAGAAGGCAAGGACCCAGGAGAGACAAACAATACTCAAGGGCTACAGGATGAGGGTAAGGATCTGGAGGAAAACGTGGGATGGGTATTTGTCAGAGCCCTCAATTTCTATTTGGAGTGGCTATTCATCAACAGAAATAGAAATCCTCCTCTTCTAATGGCCCAAGACAAGTTAAGTTGTTTCTGCAGCTTGGATAAAACTTGAAACTCAAACCCAGGCTTGCCATGCTGTTGGTGTGTTTTAAACAAACACAGAAGAAACGTTTCCCAGTGTTTTTCTTTAGCAAGAGCTACAAATTGTTTTTGATCTCCCTTGGCTCCCAGGGCCAGGGCTGCCCTCTTAACCTTTCAAGTCACAACAGGAAATCTCTCTCCTTGCAAAGCTCAAGTCTTCCCAGACAGGCTACTTCCTTCAGTTACTCCTCTCTGTGCACAGTCCCACTATCACAAAAGTCACTGTATGCTCCTGAGGCAGCTCTAACCCAGTAACCCCTGGCCTCCCCCCAAAAAGGAGCCAGATCCCACTGTGCAATACTCCATCTTTGTTCATGTGGTCTGGCCAGAGACTGCAGAAGACCCAGATCCTTTGTGTGCAGAACATGCAACACTGCACAATACAAGGGCAGCACGTTTCCATATAAAAAGGAAATAACAGCCTATCATTCGTGATTCTACAAAGCTGTCTGTGGCCTTCCTGGGGAACTACCAGTTACCTGATTAAACTGATCCTTTCTGCTAAGATTTGCGTGTCCTCTTTGGTGGGAGTGACATTCTCAACAAAAGCAATCCCATATAGAAGGAAGTTTTGCAGGAACTCCTTCAGCCCCTCATCCGTCTCCAGGAAACTCTGGCAGTCAACAGAGGGGACCTGGGCTTGGTGGTAGATTTCTGCATTCCAGAGGATCCGTGGGTGCATGACCTGCTGCTTCTGCCCCTCGTAGCTGTTCTTCACCAGCCACTGCAGCCCGTACCGTGTAACATGTCCATCCGGCCCTGTGACACGTGAGGAGGAGAGTCAGCCATTGCAATGAACAGCCTGAAATCACAGCCAGTGCAACCAGCAACCGAGGCCAGCCCTCATCCTTTTAACTTTGCCTAACAACACAATATTTTGGCTGGTATCAAGAGGAAAAAAAGTATTCGGTTTAGGCCATAAGTACTAGAAGTATTGTCAGCAGCTCCAAATTCAGAGCCAAGTGTTTCTATTTCAGTAGTTTTGCTCTCAAGTGACAGGACTCCATGGAAAAGTAAAGCACTGACGACTAGAGCATAGATGAAGGTACCACAGATGAAAGCAAATTGCAGCAAAAGGAAGAAAGCAGCAGGGAACCACAGGAGAAAGGACACAAGGTATGAATTCTGATAAGGAACATGAGTTCAAATAAAACAGAGTAAAGAAAAAGTCAGCCAGTTCTTGATATGCTCACTATCTGCACTGCTGCTACATTCCTGCAAACCAATAAACTACACAGACGCTGGAGATGCACGCATCTGTAGGCAAGAGGAGAGAGAGAATGTAAGGAGGGGAAAAAACAGACATAAGACTGAGTCGTGTTTACAGAAACAGCCCTACTCAGAACAGCAGTGTTTAAAATCTGCTTACAGCTAAGCCTCCTCCCAGAACAGCTCCTGATTCAGAGATAAGGTTTTCTGGGATGGGACAGCCTTAAGAGTGGGATCTATCAAGCAGCCTCACTCCAACCAGGGCTGCTCCTTGACAGGGTGCAGGTGCTTTGGTACTCACACGTGAGGAAAAGCGTGGTCTCATCCACTCGGACAGCCTTGGGCTTGATGCCCAGGTCCACACTGGCTGTGTCCAAGCTGCGCTGGTTGGTCTTGGCGTTGTAGCAGGAAGCTGAGCGGCAGTGGTCCCGCAGCCAGACGAAATCAAAGCGCATCAGGGTGTTTGCATACCTGAGCTCTGCCAAGAGTCATGGGCACAGAAGATGCGTTGGTGTGAACAGTGAGGAAAAAAAACAAAGCACAAAGAGCCTACAGGTTATGACCCACTTAGAGAAGACGCAGAGCCTGTTAGACTTAGCACCCGTTTGTGCAAATTAGCTTGTCACATGATGACCAGGCAAAAGATCTCAAGTGAAGAGCAACACTGGCAGTGATTTTGCCACGGTCTCCTGTCTTAAATACATCCACAATCAGTCTCATCCTGCAACAGGAAGCAGTATGGTTAACAAATATGTCCACCTTCTCTCTTCAATGGGTAGTAAATTCAGAGCTACCCAGCAGCTGCTGTACATAACAAGGTTCCCCGTGCCCATGTAGCTGCAGACCCCACTGCACAAACACAGGTAAGAACCAGCCAAACATTCTAAACTTAGCACACGTTACAAACAACATCACAACCTCTAATTCCCACTTAGCATTGAAGTCCTCACCTTCTTGCTCCCTCCAGAGAAAGCTTAGGAATACCCAAAGTCCTTCAGAGGGAAACCAGAGCTGGCACAGGCAGCAGAGAGCCCTTTTTGCTCAGCTTTGAAATCTAAGTATCCATGCAGTAAAACAATATTCTTTTTCAGAGGACCACTATGTTGGATTAAACATTAAGCAATTCCCTTTTGAGACAGGATTACAAGAGACTCTAGAGTAGCAACACCTTCTAACCAGCTTCGGCAACAGCACAAGGCAGAGGCTGGACAGCTGCAGGTGACAAAGACCATGGTGAAACGTGTCTCGATTACTAAGTGGTGTCCAAAAAAACCAAACACCCAAAAAACCAAAAAAAAAAAAAAAAAGAGGACAAATTGACATTAGACTGCATTTATAACCGGTTTACTTCATACAAAGGCACGCATTCCTTGCTTTTTCCTTCAGCATTCTCACAGGGAGGAAGGACTTACATCAAAAAGGCTTGCTCATGCCATCCAGACACACAAACAGGATGCCTACAAGTCTGTTCTAACCCACTCTGTTTCAAAGATTGGTGTTTTAAGGAGAACCTGCAAGTGAGGACAAGGCAGAGAGCTGGGACATACACCAAACCAGCCATCCCACCTGCAGGATACAATGAACAACTGGCAGACAGGGCAAGGTTCAGATGCAACGGCAGTTCAGGAATCACTTTTTGAGTTAGCACTGCCTCACTTATTATAAAAGACTTACTGCCAGCAGACAAACCCGCTCCATCCTGCCTTTGGGAATTCCCAAAGGGAACATAAAACACCAATTCCAGCACACACCTCTCTAAAAAACAAGGGTTGTTTCAGAAGGGAATCACTACTGGGGAAACAAACTTGGGAAAATCTTGCTCCTTTTCCCCCAGAGACCTAAAAGCGGGCTCAAAAGCACACACCTACCTAAATGATCACCGTGTAACTGCCAGGCACAGCTGAGGGACTCTGGGGCCTTGTGATGCCAGCGAGCCACAGCAGCAGTGAAGGTTCTCCTGCCGCAGGACAGCCCCAGCAAGTGATGGCTGGTGTGTCGGCGAGGCACACTGAGCAGGCATGCCAGCCTCCGGCACCACATCCTGAACAGCCAAGAGAAGAAGGAGAACAAAGTGAGTCAGCTGTACTGCTGTGCTGGGTAAAAACACGTCAAGCATGCAGCCTTCCCCATGAAATCAGGTGCTGTACCCTTGCTTAGGTCAGCTGCAGTGAATACTTCCGTAGACACCACCGCTACTGAAGACAATGAAGACAGCAAGTGAAAACTCCTAAAAACCCCTAAAAACTGAGAGTAAGGGAAGCAGCAGGGAATTCAGCATTAGGGCAGGGGATGAATTTTTAAAACAAATAAGCTAATCCGATCAGAAAACATCAGTTGGAAATAGGAGGAGAAACAAGGGCATCTTGTTTATTTTGTGATCAACATAAGCTCCAGCAGAAAATTGTCCTGAGGAGAAGTAGATAAGATCCTGAGATTTATCAGGCAAAGCACTTCAGAAGAGACAGCTGGGTGTTCAAAGCCCATTACAAAGCGCCTGCAAAACCTTATCTGCAGCAAGTCTTGTCCTCCCTCTGGTCTTCCCCAGGCTGAATTCCCCCTTGCTAGACGAAGCTGTAATCACTGGGGAAGTGGAGAAAAGTGACCTTGGTTAGGAAAGCAAGGAATAGAGGAATCAAGTAATTAGGTCAGTTCTAGAAAAAGCATGCAAAACAATGAGGAGAAAGAACTTTTACTGCCAAGGGACACAGCAAGCATGGAAGAGTAACCAGCCATGGTTAACTTTTGACCAGAGATGAGAAGGTGTATTCCAGAGGTTGTCCTGAAGTGTTGTTAAGAACCAATGAACAAAGCAAAATCCTGCAAGTTTTAAGACACGAAGCTGAAGCCACACTAAGCACTCTGTCATGTGTTCATCAAGTTCTGGAGGTCAGGCCTAAACCCAGCAGAATTTTAACAATGCTTTGATCTGAAGCACATAGAAATGCAGTATCACTGAACAAGACACAGGCACAGAAAGAATTTCTTATCCTGCTTTTCTGATTTGCCTTCATTTTCTTATCTGAAGAGTGCAGACATTGGTGCCTCTGCTGTCTAACCTGCTTCTCCACTTCACAGGTGACTTAGTGCAGAGATGGTGGAAGTTAATAAGAACAGTAAAATCAGCACAGAGGGGGATATTCCCAGAAAATTTGCTGAGTATGAAAAAAGTAGACTGCCAATCCCAGGGGAAAAAAAAAAGTAGAAACTGATTTATAAACATAATTCAGTTTGAGATTAAGATGCAAGTCACTGAGTTGTGTAAGGTGCTTGGCCTCAGCCCGTGTACCACTCACTGACAGTTTCAGAGCTGCAGAAAGATGGTTCTGATTTCTGTGGCTGCTAAAATGCAATATGCCCTCCTCAGCAGGCTGCATGGAATCTGGCTGTCTTGCAAATCAGCTGGGTTCAGGTTAGAAGCTCTGTTTAGCTCTGAATACCAGGCAGAGGAGTGCTGGCTGCTCCTTGCTTTCTGCCTGACACCTGCAGACAGCGAGATCTCTGCTAACTGATCTTGTGCCCTGCAAAGCTCCTGGATCTCCTTCCAGATGCTGACTGAGCTGCAGCATCCTGAGAGTCTCTAGCATCTTCACTGCAGACAAACTGTGCACCAGAAGTCAGGTTTTGCAGAAGTAATTTGGCATCTAGTTGTGCCAACACTAAGTTTTGGGAGAATGCTTTACAAACTCCCACCGCCTTGTAAACTGAACGTAGGAAAAGGAATTAGCCAAATTTGATACACAATAACCAAGTGAAGGAAATCTGCAAGAGGATCTACAGAGAACCAGGAGTTACCAACAATGGTTGCTGGGTTTACAAAGTTTAAAGAAATGAGTTAACTCACCAAACCAAGTGTTATCACTCACGTTACTTTAAGACTACGCTTCGTGAAAGAACGATGACTTTTGGATCTCAAGAATATCCACTAACTGAGAGAGGATAAAAAAAAAAGAAGCTTGTTTGCACACGCCTGATATCTCCACACACAGGACACAGAGCTGATAGGAAAAGCTCATCCATAAATCCATTTAGAAAGTGGCTTCTGCCTGGGGCAGCTCCAGCCGTAGTTATCTCTTTCTGCACGTGTTCTTTTTTATCTCTGTCTTCTTCCAGTATCAAAACTTACCAGAGAATAAACACAGGTAATGGTAAGTGACCCAGATATTTAATCTAATCACTGAGGCCTCTTGCTTCTCTGCTGTTCTTCCTGGAAGCAGACACCACAAACAGCTGAGAGAAGCCATAAATTAAACCTTTCCAAAAGGCATTAAAACTAAGAGGAGTCGAACACACACATAAAAAAAATCTCTATAATTAGAGAGAATTTATATTTTGTCTTTGAGCTTGTTTAACAAAAGCTAACAACACCCTCCTGGCTGGAATCAGTCATGTGAACAGCTAACTCTCTCCCCTAGTCCTCCTGTTTACCTCCCCACTGCACTTCTGAACTTTATGTTGCCTACATCACACACACCTTACCTGAGTACCTGTGAAATGCAGCAGCTGCAAGGTTCCAAGATCAGATTTCCCTTGAAATTCACAAAGAACAGGCAGAAGGAAGGAGAAGACACTAAACTACCCTTCACTTGAAGGCAAGTGGACTTTGAGATAGGAGAGATCTTCAATTTCCAACTCTGCCCCTCTGCCAAAGGGAGACAAGACTCTGTGTAGACATTATACACGAAAATATCATTTGGCTCAACTTATCCAAGAGTCCACCAGCTGGTGAATGAGAGACAGGAGCACACAGAACCCATGGCAGTGCTGACAGGCTGAGCAGGAGGAGCAGAGCCGCAGGAAAGGCAGAAAACTCAAATATATTGTGATCAGAGGTACAGTGCAGGGCTCTGGGGAGAATAAAGACAAGAGAAATGCAGTGAGAGCAGAAGGAAGGAAGAGTGGGCCCCGTCTGTCTAGGAGGCTTCCCTCAGGGTATCTAATCACAGAGACTGCCCCGACCTTCAGTGGTTTCATCACTGCCAATGCAGTAAGCATCTGCAGTAACAAGTTGTGCTTTTTAAAGCTCTTAGATAAAGAGCTACAATTCCACTTTGAGCAAACAGACATACCGAACTGGAAAAGGAATAGTAACCAAATGTTTTCATCTATAAATACATATCTACAGAAAAAAAGGAACTGCATGAACCCAGTCTTCACTCCACTCTTAGCAAAATGCTTCTAGGAGAAGGACAGCAGTCTGCAGGTGCCAAATCTTTCATTTCTACCCTCTTTGGAAGACGCACCCAAACCCCACACGATCACAGATCATCGTGGCTGGAGAGGACCACCAGCCCCAGCCAAGCCGCAGCCTCCCCCCCGCCCGTCCCACAGCAAAGCCCCTCGCAGAAAGGGCTCCAACGGTGCGGGGACCTCCGTAGGACCGCAGAGGGTGGGAATCTGTTACCGAATCGCTTCACGTGCCTCAGCGTTACCTGGGGACGCGGCGCGGCCGGGCGGAGGCTGCGAGCTCTGCCTGCGGGGCTACGGGCCGCTCCCCGCTTTGCCCCTGCTGCTGCGCGCAGCGCCGCGTTCAACGCGAACAGCGGAAGAAAGCGTGGCGATAAATAGGTGGGAGGCCGAGGTGCAGAGCGCCGCACACCATAGAGAGCTAGGAAGACCTGAGAGCAAAATGCCTCCGGGCACAGAGAGGAGAGGGTTGTGATAGAGAGGCTCCCGCCATGGAGCTAGCCTGAAGTGCGGAGAGCGCCTCTGGCGGGGGTGGAGAGAACCACAGAGCGCCCCGCCGAGAGACCATAGAGAGGAGCGTTGCGGGATAGTCACCGCAGGGCTCTGATTGCGCATGCGCAGTGCTCTGAGTTGGTCCGGCAGCGCTGCGTTCGGAGGTTGCGGGTTGGGGTCGCGGTCGCGGTCGGAGGTGTGGGCGGGGTGAAGGTCCAACTTTTGGGGGTGACACCTGCAGATTTTCATACTGAGAAGCAATAGCTCGCGTGTGGGGCGCTTAGGGAGGTGCGAGGGAGGCGGCGGAGTCGGTCCGGCCGCTGGAGGGCCGCCTCGTCCCGCTGATGGCAACCGCCGGTCCTGGGTGCGCCGGGCCGTTCTGTCCTTCCGCAGAGCAGCTCCCGAGGGCGGGTTATGGATGCTGAGTGCTTTAGCTGCTTGTGGTGGGCGCAGCCCTCAGGGAGCTGCTCTGCAGTGCGGGCCCGCAGGTGGCACAGCGCTCTGCGTGTGACACATAGTAGCAGGGTGGTGGCACCAGAGCTCCCGCGGTGGAGGCACTGAGCTTGTTTCTGTCCGGGATGTCACTTAATGGGACAGCCTGTGGTTTCAACAGCGCCGTCAGCAGTGGTGGCAGAGCCCCCTCCACCACCCACCCCTATCATAACATGGGATGCAGCCTGAGCAGCACTGACCCCTGGCACCATATCTGCACTCGCATGGATTTGCACCCGTGGCTTTCCAAAATTAAGGCATTCTGAGCCTTCTTCCTGTGCCATCCGAGTGACTGCATATCACCACAGCTCAGTTTTCCAAGCTTTTTTGTTTTGTTCTCTCCCTTCAGGAAAGCGACGGGGAAGGCGCCTGGAACAGGCAGAGGAGCTGGCTGGGCTCTGCTGCTTCCCAGCAGCTCAGTGCAGCTCCCAGAGGAGATAAATGAGTTAGTCACTCACTGAGCTCACAGCAGAGGCATCTCAGCCTCCATGAGAATTTGTCACCGGCCCTTCCTGGGCTGCTGGGTACCCAGAAGAAAGGGAGAGACTGGGAATTTGGGGGATACCCTTCCTGTGCTGGCTGATGGGGTGGGCAGCAACACTGCAAGGTCATGGGGTTGTTCTTCACCTCAAGGAGAGAGGGTGGCATGGAACTCACCAGTGCTTATGGTCCCAGCTGATTCCCACTGCATAGGAGTTTGTATGCTGAGAAAGGGGGCACCAGGGAGCTTTCTAGGGATTTCCCTGTGAGATTCGGGAGCTGGGAGTTTTCCCCAGTTTCCACCCCTCCTTGCAGCAATGCCTCTTGCTCACATGCTCCTCCCAGGGTCATAAGTGGTTTTTAAAAAAAGCAACAGCCCACACAATGCTCTTCCCTTCTCCAGCCGGGTGCTGCTGACGAGATACTGCATCCGGTCCTGAGGGTACAGAATTAGCCCTCCACATGGGAAAGGCCCTGCCAATCCTGGCCACCAGCTTCAACACCCCAGGGCTGCGAGGTCAGCAGCACGTCACTGCTATGCATCCTACAGATGCATCCTCCAGTCTCTTCCAAACGCTTGTGCGAGATGTTGCTATTCCTTCTCTGCTTGCGGGATTTTTTGGAGGTCACATTGCTGGTGCTGATGTCAAATGGTGTTTTCCTTGACGTGCAGGGCACGTGCAGGTTTAATCTTTAGGCATGGCTTTGCACTGACAAAAATTAGGGGATATTTCCGCAGGTCAGGACAAGGAATTAATGTTTTACAGGAAACACGGCAGTTTCCACACAAGCTGCAAGAACAAAGAAAGTCTGAGTAAATTGGGGATATTCCTGGAAGTGGCTATTGGAACAAAAATACTGAAAAGTGCCAATGTGGGTGTAGGCACTGTGTCATTCTGATGCGCAACCACCCAACCTGAATGTCCAGCCTAGCTAAACCCATTACCACCTGTCATGCCATAATGCAATGGGAAGCACAGCAATAACAGAGTAATATTAAAGTCCTAGGCAAAAGCAGCAGCTATGGACACAGAAACAAAGGAAAGGACCTGTTTACCCTTGGAGGGCCACAGGTATAGAGTGATCTACAGCAAAATGCCTTTACTTCCACTGCAACCCCTTAAATGAGGTCTGGGAAGGGGTGGATCCATTGCATGCACCTGAGCTCCCCCTGGGTTGGCCCTGTCTTCCTACCGAGTGCTCAATCACTGCTTCAAGCTGTGACTTAGCATTTCTGCTACACCACTCAGGAGCACAACTCAACCCAACCAAAATGGCTGCGTCAACCCAACACGAGTGAGACAACCCAACACGAGTGAGACAACCCAACACAAGCTAAATGGTGCAACCAAATGCAACCCAATCAGATATGCCTCAGTGATGCAATCCAAGCCAGCCTGAGTGATGCAGCCCAGCCCAGCTCAACCCAGCTTAACAAAATCATGCACAGCACAGCATGATCCAGGAGGACCTTTTAGAGAGGTCAAGGGGAGAAGGGTCCATGGACTGTAGCTCCCCTTGCTGCAAGGCTGTTGCAACAAAACAGCAATAAGAACAGAACAACTTATATCAACCAGGACTGCACCTCTGCACTGGCTTTGAATGACTGAAAGGTGGCTGTGTGTTGAAGACATGAGAGTCCAGGTGGATTTTCTAATAATTTAAGCTAATTTAAGCCTCCTTCTCCTCCTAATTCTCCCTTTCCATGGATAAAGTCACCTCCAAACATCTGTCTCTCGCAGTGATACTGGACAGTGGGTTTCAAGGTGACTGAAGTACCAGCCAAAGGGGCAGAGCCCAAATCCCCTTGGGGACTGCAGTCAGGGCAGAGAGCTGATCGGCCTAGTCCCCAGGAATGCATCACGTACCCATGGAAACATAAATAAATAATTATTTATTTGACTTGTTTCAATCTTTTAAAAGTTAATCTAATCCTCTGCCTCTTTTTTTTTTTTTTTTTTTTTTTTTTTTTTTTTTCTGGTTATTCGAAGGAAGGAAGGAAGCCCAAACTCGGATGTTTATTTGTTCTGTCCTGGCCGATGTTCCCTTGGTCGTGCTCCAGTGGCTGATAAACTGGCAGGGAAGCAGAGCGTGGAGCACAGCAGAGCCTGGGAAAGGCCGGGACCCCGCTTCCCCTGCCCTTACGTCATGGTTTCTCTCTGATTAGCTTGGCCTGGGGGCTGCCAGCTGCCTTCACTCCCTTGTCTCCTCCATGCCGCCTGTGCTTGTCATCATGTCCCCATACCTGAGATGTGAGTGGGAAGCATGGGAAGGCAGCACAAGGCTGGACCAGCAGGACGATGGTGGAACGCCTGGAGCTGGTAGGGGTGGAGATCAAGAAGAAAGTGCTGGAACACCACAAGTGACAAGCTCTGCCTGGTTTATGGGACCTTCGTGAGGGGAGCAGTGCAGGTATCTGCAAGGATAGCATCTCCCTAAAGTCCCAGCCTTTTCTTCTGAGTCCTGTGAAGCGGCTGGAACCTGTGCTTCATCCTAGTTTGATCCCCAAGGGATCAAGGATCGGGAGCCTTGTGAACGCCATGTGTGGAGAGGGGCTAAAGACCCCTTCCCACTCCCTTTCCAACCAAGATTTCCACCTGAAACAAATCTTCCTAGCAAAACAAGATGGCTGGGCTGTATGTACTCTTCTAACAGGCTTTCACCTTCTTCTCCTTTAGTCCCAGTCACGGTCCAGGCTATACCACTGGTGGGTCCTGCTCAATTGCAGTGATGTCTGAGGCCATTACAGACCTCTGAAGGTCTCCTGGGAAGAGCCCCCACCCAGGAACATTGGGATGGGAGATAAATTTGAAAGAGTTCAGGAGGCTCTTGCAGAATGAATGGAAGGTGCTGCAGAGAGAGGTAAGGTGGGAAATGATGTGACAGAAGGCAGCTGGGGAGGTACTCTGTACTTGAAATGGAGAAATAGCTACCGATGCTCTTTGCTTTAGAACAGAAGAGGAGCCCTGAAGATAACTGAGTGCTTTGGGGATCTTCTCCTTAGGAGAGGATGGTGGGAAATATGAGTGTCCCCTCCACATCTTCTGCTGCTGTCACTGTGCAGAAGAGAAGGCGGACTTGAACCCAAACCCCTCCGTGGTCTCAAGCAGCCAACCGAAGTCCCACATCGTTTTGTAGATATGGGCACCAGGGTCCTAAGAGGGATACTCAGGGTTGCAGGTCACCCCCAGTCAGCACCCTGACTCACTGCCTGCTGGCTCAGAGGATAATATATAGCTTCAACACTGCTAATTGGAGCCCTTTCCCGACACTTCCTCCTCTCGATCTTCTTCTACCCTTAGTTCTGCAGAGTCAATAAGTGAATTCACATTAAAGCAGAAGTCTCTGCCAGTTCCCATGCGTCTGCAACAGCCAGGGGGACTGCGAGGAGGTGGAGTGAATCCTCCAGCCCCCCAGGGATGGAAGATAAATCCCTATGGCTCTCCCTTGCCCAAACCTTCTCCTGCTCCCTCTCCCTTTGCACTCCTCTGTTTCTCCTCCCCAGTTCTCTCCCAGGCTGTGGTCCTCAGCAGACAGCTGCTAGTGATTTTCCTTGGTCAGCAAAAGCCAGGGCTGGATGACACACGCAAGGGCAAGCCTGCAAGCTGTGCTCTAAGGGGAAAGGACCCTTAAAGATTCTCTGGCCCAACCCCTTGACATGGACATCTGTCATCAGCCCCATTCAACTCAACTTTGAGCACCTCCAATGATGGGGCATCCACAACTTCTCTGGACAATGTGTTTTAAGGTTTCACCATCCTCAGTGTAGAAAAAAAGTCTTCCTTATTCCAATCTAAGTCTCCTCTGTTTCACTTTAAAGCTGTTGCTATTCATTCTGTCAATACAGACTGGATCGTTGTCCTACTTGCAGTCTGCTCTGAGATAGTCTGTGCTGAAGATACTTAGGATCATGAGATCTTGGGGGACGGCAGCCAGCTCTGGCCATACCCCGGACATCTTCTACATGTCCCAAAGCATGGGAGCAGGAAGGGTCCTTCCCAGGTGGCTAGGTGGCTGCAGACCAAGAATAAGCCATCATACCTACCGGAAAGGGAAACTGAGTCAGGAACCATGAACTAACCTAATTTCCTGATTTCCATGAATTCGCCATGCTTCTCCATGGGGAGATGGGAGAGATGGGTCTTTGCACTCCCAAAATAGCCTCATTTGGAGCATGGGGCACTGCACTTACCCTGCCTGTGCGTGTGCTTGGGCACTTGGCACCAGCCTCGCATTTCTTTATCCCATTGAATGGCCCTGCAGAAATTTTATTATCAGAAGGGCAGAAACTGGGGCCAACCCTAACCTTGTGAGCCCCCCACACTCAGCCCACACTGGTAGGACAGTGCAGAGCAGCAGCATCCCTGGGAGCATCCCTGCGCTCAGCACCTCTGGGAATCCCTGGAAGAACCAAAGGACAGCCTAGCCTTGTGCAAGGAGCTTCATTCTCTTCCTGTCCTTCCCCAGGCCACCATGGGGCTTTGAGCCCAAACCTTCCACAGCCTCCAGCAAAAAATTTTAAGACATGAAGCAGCATTTAAGGTATCACAGAGGTTTCAGCATTGCAATGCCATGAGTTTCAGCAAATAATTAGGACTGTGGCTTGTAGGCTGATGAGCTGCTGATTCATGGGTCTGACCACCACCCATTGCTGGCAGCAGCCTGGGTCAGTTTGGGGATAGTAAGGGACAGCCTCTGTTTCCTGATGTGATGGAGATGGGACCACACAACCCCTCTGGCTCCATCTGAGAACTTCAGCTTCCCCAGTGGTGTCTGCACTTCGGTGGCTTGCATTCAGGCTTGGTGCAACCTCTGCTCCACTGTGTGCACTGTGTGCAACGGGTGGACATGTCCAGGGGCTTTTGGGGGACTCATAGGAGCAGGACCTCATTGCTTGGCCCAAAAGCGCTTAGGCAGGACAGGCTGAGCCTCCAGATAACCACTGTTATTTAATTTATTTTTTCTAAATTAAAAAAAAAAAAAAAAGAAAAAAAAAAAGGAAGGAAGTTAATAAATAATGTAAAGTGGAGAATGCATTAATGAAAGAGAGAGCGAGGGAGAGAGAGGAAAAGAGAGGAAGGGACAGGGCAGAGTGAGAGCACAGGAGGGAGGAGAGATATTCCTGCCTATATTGATTGGATATGATTACATTAGACCTATCAAATATTCATACTACATTCCACAAGAGGTCATTGTGTGTGTTTTTCCAATTTAGCTCTGCCTTGGCGCAGGGAGCAGGCTCTGGGTGGGAAAAGGGCTGCGCCAATGTCTCCAGCCCCACAGCCCTGGGGCTGTGTCCACTGAGGTGGCACTGGAATGGCCTCAACTGGGACAAGGGGACTTGGGCTGGGGTGTTTGGGGTGGGGGTGAGAGGATGCTCCAGGAGATGCCATCAAAACCATTTGTGGTGTTCGTTTGCCCTGGAGTTGCTGCTGGGGCACTTCAGCCTCTAGGAAAGGCACTTCTCTCACCTGTGCCTCAGTATCCCTGTGAATGATGCCTGTCTTGGCACATACTCTGGCTGCAGAGCTCCAGGGATGTGTCCCTGTCCACCAGGGTAAGCCACGACATGTGCTTTCCATGAATGAGACAAGGTGGCAGGAGGCAGCCCAAGGCCACCCCATCCTCAGACCCCATCCTTCCCCAAGCAGCAATGCTGGAGGTGGCAGAGAAGGGACCGTGGTGCTCCTGCGAGACTGGGAAGCTGAAGCTGTACCAAAGGCTGGATTTCAACACAACCCCAGCCTGGTGCTTACCTCTGTGTTTGTCCTCAGGGGATGCCCACCACCTTCCCACAGCATCCCCGTGTCACCATCCCCGTGCCTCTTATCCTCAGTTTCTCCACCAAGGCAGATGCCCCCCAACCTGGCAGCCCTGGACCAGGGCTGCGTTTCTCTCCTTACATTAATAAAAAATTTTACAGCACGGTGGCAGGAAATGCATTTTCAGTTCATCTGCTGCGGCTATTAGATTACCAGGAAATGGCTGGCTGGCTGGCAGCCAGTGGCTCCAAAGGGCCGGCGTGCACCCAGCGTGAGGCAGAAGGCAAGCGCACCGTCCCTGTCCCGATGACACTGTCCCTGCTGTCCTCATGGCATGCCAGCTTGTCCCTCCTCCAGCACTGCCCCTGTGTCCTATCCCTGTGCTTTTGCACTGGATGTGGTGCAAAGGATGCAGAGATGGATCTATTCCTCAGTTTGGAAGAACTGGGAACATTTGGAGCATCCTTTAACAAACCTTTGCTCTTGTCTTAAAGGCAGCAGAGCCCAGAGCATCTTGACTATGCTGGGAACGGAGAAAGAAGGGATATCTGGGACTGGGATGTATATTAAGAAGGGAAGAGCTTGGTTATTCCACACTGGGGTGTTTTGGATCATCAGGATGAGCTGGAGGCAAGAGGAGCACCAGAAGGAGTTAAATTCATGTTTTTGTTAAAAAAGCAGGGACAGTGCGGGCTATAAATGGCTATAAATGGCTATAAATACCTGTGGGGTGATGGTGCTAATGAAGGAAGGGAATTGCCAGCAGCCCGTGGAGAAATGAGGACCAGCAGTGGTGGTTGGACACGATTTTTAGGCTAGGCTCCTCCTAGACATGCTCTGGGCTCTCTGTGAGTGAACAAAGCAAGGTCCTGCTGCTTTGCAGTTGGTTTGGTGGCCCTGGTGCTCTTGCACCTTCCTGGGACCCCCACTTTTGGGATGATCCAGCAAGAACCTTGGATGGGTTCTCAATGGGTGGGAGATGGGAGAGGACACCCAGGAGGAGGGGAATGAAGGATGGAGACGGGGCAAAGCAATGGGAGAGGAGCATGCAAGGGAGCAAAGTGTGGGGAGAAAGCAAGGTCTGAGCCTTGCTGAGGTTTATTAAAGTTTAACCGAACAGAAACCCTGGTTTGCGTGGAGGGGACCAGCTATTTTTAGCTGTGGGTAGGATGTCAGCTCTGAAAATAGCCCGCCACCAGATCCTAATGAAATCCCTCTCCCTTTGGCTCTCACCCGGAGCGAGTTTGGAGGGGGAGGATCGCTGTCACACCCGCAGCTGAGGAGCTCCTGACATTCACAATGACTTGCCTTTTTTTTTTTTGCCTCTTTCCCCCCCTAGTCTTCGCCGGCTCTGCCTTACACCGAGCAGAGGAGTCACCAGCCAAAAAAGTGAATGCGGGGGTGGTGCTGCTTAGCTACGGCCAAATCCCAGGCAACATGTGACCAGATTGGCATTTTAATACCAAGCCTTTCTCCCCTGTACACACGCGTTCAAGTTAAAGTGACATTGAAATGGGAGCTCCAAGGGATGAAGGCAAAGAAATAGGGTGGAGCTGCCCTCCTGCTTCGTTCCTAGGGATGAGTCGTGTCCATTGGGTTGGGACGGGAGTGGGAAATGCGGTACCCAGCTGAGGGAATCTGGGTCAAGGTGTGGAGCCCCATGGAGCAGCACTTGCTGTTCACCAGATGCAGCAGGGCATAGGGAGAAGTGTCTACATTCACCAAAATAAAAGCACGAGAAAGGGTTTGCTTTTTTCCCCCCTGCTTGCTGAGCAAAGGAACTGCATGATGCAGAAGGGAAATGATGATTCTCCCCTCCCTGTGCAGCCGTCTGTTCATTCTGTGCACAGTGGGGCGGATGTACCTGGTTCCTCCTCACCGAGGCTTGTTTTGGGATCCCCACATCTCTCACCCTGGGAGAATCACAGCCTTTTAATTCCTCCCCAGCACTTGCTGCTGCTTCTGAAGAGCTGCTGGCGCTGTCTGCCTTCAAGTGGCTTTCACATAATACAGACTGTCAGGCTAGATGAACATCACCGTCCCTTCTGGCCCTAAAATCTGTGAATCTAGAAATTAGAGGGCACCAGCACCTCTTTGTTTCTGCCTGATTTAATCAGGGGAATCGTGCGTTCTCTTCACCCCCCTCATTCCTTCTCCCACTGCATCGTCTTTAACCGAAGATGAATCTTCCCTGTGCTGGTGCCCAAGTCTGGCTGAGAGCACCAGAAGGGATCAGACACCTTCAGCCTTGCTCTGGGATTTTCTCCCTGGGCTGATCACAGCAATGAGCTGTTCTGCAAGGGGGCCGGGGTGCTTGGAGGCTCTCTTGTCTGCTTTAAATTCCAGCTGAACACTTCAGGCTCCAGATTTAGCCCTTTTGGCTTTGTTAAAATCTGTGTGATTTCGTGCATAGATCTAAAAACCTTTTTGAGCTGTTATTGAGGATGGGAAGACAGATAACTCCATGCTGTCAGCTGTCCCAGGAGATGCTCCAAAATAAGACCAGAGAACAGGGCCTGGGGAGCTACTTAGGATGGGACCCCAGGGGTGCTGGAAGGGTTAAGAGGTGACAGATTCCAGCTGGGAGCAGTGGCCCAAAGGGCCGTAGGGGGAGGTGAGATTGGCAGGCACAGGTAGCAGGGACACAGGGCACAGCAGGATGCTAAATCCTCTGCTCTCATGGGGAGAGGCTATCATAGAGCAGGAGAGACTCACAGCATCCTCTGTGCTTTGACTGTGCACAGTCAGGGGACCACATCCCTATCCCAGTTGTGACCCCCTCCCCCCCAGAACCTGATGGAGGATCTGTCCCAGACTCTTCCTTCGGGAGCATCCCTCAACTTTTCTCCTCTGCAAATCCATCCCAGTTCCCAGCCCAATTTCTTCGGAGATGCTGTGGTCAATAACTCCCCAGGAGGCTGCTATTCTCCCTTTGCTTCCCACCCTCCCACTTGTCTCGGCATCTCGGCATTCATGCCTTTCGGCCCTCCCTCGGCAGCAGGCGAGGAATAAAGCGGCGCCGAGCACGACGCGGGCTGCAGGGATGCTGCGAGACGGTGGAAGGAAAGCCCGAATTGCTGCACGCCTTGAGGTGGGAGCGAGAGATCGGGGCTGGGAGACCGGGAGGAAGCGCACACGTGCTTTTTTGGAGGCGGGCGCTTGGGTTTGGGCACCTCGGTCCTTTAAAACCTGAGCTGGGAGCGATGTGATAAAGAGGAGGGGCTGGTTGGAGCGGGATGTGGCATTTTGGCTGTGGGATGATGCTGCTGAGGGTCTGTTCCCCACTCCTGGAGCAGCACCTCTGGAAGCATCCCGTGTGGATGGAGGGATGCTCATATTGAAATGCCTAAAAATGAGTGTGGACAGGTGCATCTATGTACCATCAGAGAGCAGGGTGCCTTGTCACTGTGCTGGGCGTCTGCTGGCATGAACTGGGAGAGAGCCACTGAGCTCAATGGGGTCATCCTGGTTGAAGCCCATCTGTGGGGCAACAAGTGGCAGGGCTGTTTGTCACCTTATCTTTCTTCTCCAGCCACACACCCAGCCTTGCTGGGCCAGCTCTGAGCAGTGACCTGCCCTGGGCTGCAGGCTCCCATGCTGCTTGGGCTTGCACAGGGTGCTGGTTCTTGGTGCCTTCACCCTAATTCCTTGGAGATGGGTCCTCAGCTCCCTCGAGCTGCTAATGCTGCTTCACTCAGCCAGAAAGCACTGCTTGTAAGGATTTGTGAAGGGCTGAGGGATAAACAGAGAGGCTAGGAGCTCAAGCTGGCTCCATAGCTGTGTGCAGTGTCACCAAGGAGAAGCCTCATGTCCTCGGGACTGCTAACCCAGGTCCTGTTAATTTCTAGATGAGCCCCCGGGGTGTCACAAGGATCCTCTGTGTGCCCAAGCCTCACAGAAGGCAGCACAAGGAGGGAGCATAGGGTATACGAGTGACAGAAGCTCCATGTCCTGCTTGGACCCAGAGTCTGAGGGATTTTGTTCCTGGGAGAACAGCAACTGCGGGGCTGATTTTGGGGAGTGTGGTAAAGAAAAGCCCCTTTCCATCCTATCTGAGCTTGGATCACTAACTCGGAATTAGTGTGGACTTTCTGGCAGCGTAAGAGGTGGACGGCATCCAGGCTCCCATTGATGCCTCCCAAATACCCAGAAGAGGTGACTGGGACTGGGGAGCAGGTGACAGTGCCCGAAGCACAGTGATTTACGCATCAAGGTGACAGCACAGGTCGATGCCATCCCCTGCTTTGTGCTGCCAAACCCAAGGCGCTTCCGACATATCATGCCCGTGGTGATGACAAAATAAACCGAACCCACGAGTGCCGATGGGATGGGGCTATATGGGGCTGTCCCCTGTTTCCCCCGGGGCCGAGGAACGGGGACGGCGGGGCTGTCCCGGTGGGCGCGGAGGGGGGAAGCAGAGCCGGAGAAGAGACGGAAATGTTTAAATAGCGCCTGCTGCATCCCGCAGCGCTCGGCTCTGTTGCAGTCATTATCTAGGGAGCGGATGCACAGGGCTCTATGGGGACCGCTAATGGGCCGATTCAATTTCAGCTGGATGACGCCACTTAGGTAAGCATTAAGAGCTCCAGCTCCGGGAAAGCGAGCGGCAGAGAGAGAGAGGGAGAGGGAGAGATGCTAACGGGCAGCACTAAATCCCTCCCTCCCTCCCATCCTCCACGCTGCCCCCATTCACAAGGACCTGCCTGCATTCACAAACCCGAGCCGGGCAGCCCTGCAGGGCTCTGCCTCGCTGCCCCCGGCTGCAGGGCCGGGGGGGGCGGCCGGTGCCCCATGCCCGTGCCGCCCGCCGGCCCCTAGGGCTGGGCATGGCGGATGGAGCGGCTGCGGGGTGAGTGGGGTACGGGACACGGGTGGGTGCGGGACGTGCGTTGGGTTCGGGTCACGCGTGGTGTGTGGGATACGCGTGGCTGCCGGTGGTGGTGCTGGGTCGTGGGGAGCATTCACGGGGATCCACGCATGAAGTGCTGGACACGAGTGGGGTACGCGTGGGGGTGCTGCAGGTAGGGACCTGGCCATGCACGTGCCGATGCGTGGGGAATGAGGGGATCCTGCACGGAGGAAGCCCCGTCTGTTCCCACCGGAGTGCTCTGCAGAGCTCATCCCCAGCTCGCAGCCACCTCCAGTGCCTGTAAATCATTTGCTTTTACGATCCTTCCTCTGGCCCATTATCACACGAACTTTATATGTTTGGGGCTGCTGTCATAAAGCTCGCCTGGTTTCCGGGGCTGGCATGCCCGCTTGGCAGGCAGGGTGTGAGGAGGAGGATGCTGGGGACACACTGCCCTGCTCCCCCCCACGGGCAGGTAGGCAGAGAGGGGGCGGCAGTGTGGGAAGAGGGCAGCGACCTGCTGCAGCCCCCCCGTGCCTTGGGCAAGGAGCGATGGGAGCAAGTGGGGTTCTGTGGGGCAACAGCAGGGTCCTCACTCTGGGTGTTCTGCCCCCCTTCCCCCCATTCCACTGGACCAGGGGACCCCCAGCTCCTTCATCTCCCTGTGGACACCCCAGCTCGTGTTCGCTCAGGTCCCAGAAAGAGACATTTTGTCTAACTCCTACATTTGGGGATTGTAGGTCCAGGAGCACCTGGACACAGGTTCGGTGCCATGGGTTCTCCAAGGAAATGTCGTGCCCCAGGTACTGCATCCAAGTCCAGGACCCAGATCCTAAGTGTCCAGGTTGCAGTGTGCTGTATTCCTATTGCCAGCTCCTCTCTGCCTCCTGTCCCCTCCATGTTGCAGCATCCTCCACACTGCTCCTCCTGCCTAAGCATGTCTCTACTTCTTGCGTGTAGGAATGAGTGGGAGTAGTTGCCCTTTCGCTGCTCTCAGTCTCCCAGTTCCACCATCTCCATCCCCACAGACCCTCTGCTGTCCCAGGTCTCTCCCTTTGGGTCACATTTCACTTTCAGCCCCCCATGTGAACCTGCCCAGAGTCCCCAGTCTGCCTGGTTCGAATCCTAATGCCCAAGCACCACCAAACCCAGCACCCAAATGAAGGGGATGGACACCGAGATGTGAGGAGCTCCAGCTGCACTGGGTGTCAGTCAGCTTAATGCCCCTTGAGATGGGATCCTGGTCCTGAGAGATGCAGGAACCCACTGAAGCTGTTATGCTCCCTGTTGCATGGTTCCATCTGCAGACTGAGACGCATCACATCTCTTCAGGGGTCCAGGGGGCTGCAGCTCCTCAGCCCGTGCTTCAGTGAGAGCTTGGCTTGCGTGGCCCATTCCCATCCTGGAAACATGCTCTCACAGACTATGCTGGGTTAGCCGTGCCCTCCTGGCTCACCTTGTATTCCCACTAAAGAAATCCATTCCCAATTGGCTGTGTGTATCCAAAAGTGACCCATTCACTACTCACATTGCTCTGCATGCGGAAAGCATCTTGCTCAGGATGGCTTGGAAGTGGGCTCCTTGCAAAGGAAAAAAACAAAAAAAACCACAAATCTAAGCAGATTGCTTGCATTTTCTTTCCGGGAAGGGGGATGGGAGAGGGCACTTCTTGCTTTAACTGTCAAAGTAAGTTGCCTTTGCTTTTCCTGCTCTTCCAAGGTCAGCCTTAGCTAATGAAAATCAATCTTCCCTCTGCCTCTCTCTGCTGCATGAGCAGATTTACCTGTGGCCCCTCACCTACTTGCTGGCCTTTGCTGGCCAGAGGAGCTCCTATAGAACAGCCTTCCTGTGGGCACTGTGACAATGCTGGTGTCACCCGCAGATCAGATGTTTGATCTGCCAGGGAACGGCTTTGTTCCAGGGAAGTTGGCTGTGCACACAAAGCACATATCCAACTGAAATCTGGACTGGAAGTTCTTGGGGGTACTGGCATGCAATGAAGTGCATCTGCGTGGCTGCTCCATTTTTGCATGGCAGCTTTGGTGCAGGAGCAAGGCAAGCTGCTTACATCAGCTTTGCCTTTGGGGTTAAGTAGAAGTCTGCCCTTTTGTGATGGGGATGTGATTGGGAAATCTGGGCACTGCACTGGGAAATGCAAGGTCTTGGTGAGTCCCAGTCCCTGGCACATGTTGTATTAGTGGTGATTTGTTGCTGTTGTTACTTGCAATTAAATGTGTTTGGTTCCCCTCCTTCCCTGTGCCCCTGGCTCATGACAGTTTCCTGAGCTGGAGATGCTGTTCCCAGCTCTAGCACTGGACAAGTCTCAGCACAGAGCTTCCCCTCCTCAAGGGAGGACAGGCAGTGCCCATTGGTGCTGGCAGGAGTTGGGGAACCTTCCCTGGAAGGACACAGAGCATGGGGAGATGCTGCATCCACCTGAGCCAAAGGACAAGTCTCATTGTCCCAGTATTTGGAAATGTCCAGCCAACATCCTCCTGGGCTCAGCAGTGCCCTGAGTTGTTTGTTAGGAATAAGATGTTAGGAAGAAATTTTTTACTCAGAGGGCAGTGAGGCCCTGGCACAGCTGTCCAGAGAGCTGTGGCTGCCCCATCCCTGGAGGTGCTCAAGGCCAGGTGGGATGGGGCCCAGGGCAGCCTGAGTTGGTGGGGGCAGCCAGCCCATGGCAGCGGTTGGAACCAGATAGGCTCTGAGATCCCTTCCAACCCAACCATTCTGTGATTCCATGAAATTCATTAGGAGATCAATGGGCCGTAGGGATGGACCGTTATGAAGCATAACGCGAATGTTCCTCTCTCTTCCCACCGCATCCTTTAGGACTTTTAGATGTGCCCTGATGCCGCAGGCTCCCCCAGCTCCTGGAGATGCAGCTCTCTTCCAGCGTGGCTGAACTCAGCTGTGACGAGACGATGGACCCCCCAGCTGAGGACTTCCAGCAGGTCCTGTCCATCGACCAAATCCGCTCCATCCGTGCCAGCAACAACTACGTGGAGAGGCCAGCCACCTGCTTCCAGCAAGCCCGCTCCAACCCTTCCCTCTCGCAGCCACCGCACAAGCAGGAGTGGACTCAGGACCGCCTGGCATCCTCCACGCTGCAGGACCTGCACCGCAGCCACAGCCAGCAGCCCCACATGCCACCCTTGCAGCAAGCCATGAGCCACTCCAGCACGGCCAGCTCCATGTCCCAGAGCACCACGGCCTCCGAGCAGCGCCTGCTCAGCGCCCTGACGCCATCCCACTCAGGCCACTCGCTCATCCGGACGCAGCCCAGGGCTGGCGAGCTGAAAGCGGAGGAATCTCCCTTGAAAGGGGCGGTGGAGAAAGGCAGCCTGCACGGCGGGCACCTCTTCGTCTGCGAGGAGTGCGGGCGCTGCAAGTGTGCCCGCTGCACGGCCACCCGTGGCCTGCCCTCCTGCTGGCTGTGCAATCAGCGCTGCCTGTGCTCCCCAGAGAGCCTCCTCGACTACGGGACTTGTCTCTGCTGTGTCAAGGGCCTCTTCTACCATTGCTCCAGCGATGACGAGGACACCTGCGCTGATGACCCATGCTCCTGCGGGCCGGGCTCCTGCTGTGCCCGCTGGGCTGCCATGAGCTTCCTCTCCCTCCTCATGCCCTGCCTCTGCTGCTACTTTCCCACCTTGGGGTGCCTCAAACTTTGCCAGCGGGGTTATGACGGCCTGAAACGCCCCGGCTGCCGCTGTCAGACCCACACCAACACGGTGTGCAGAAAGATCTCCTCCTCCAGCGGCACGCCTTTCCCCAAGGCGCTGGATAAGCCGGTATGACCCTCCCGGGGAGGACAAGCAGACGATTCCTCCTACTCCTCTCCCGTTTGTCCCCATCCTCCTCTGGCTGCCCCTGCTCTGCAGTACTCCCCTGCCCCCCGCCTTCCTCCTAGGAATGAGACTCAGGGTTCTTGGGCCATGGCTCTTCCCATGGGAGGAGGAGCTGGGGCCATGCATCCCAAGCTAGTGTCCTCCAGGAGCCTGGACCTGTTCTCTCCTTCCAGCACTTTTCAGGGGTGGTCTCCATTTTCTCCCACTGCCTACATCCTTTATCCTCCAGGTGCTGCAGGGTCCCACCAAGCAGCAGCAGCAGCCTCCCTGCCTGCTTGGAAGCCATCAAGAGATGCCAGCCAGATGGCACCTCATTTCTCCTGCCTCCAAGAGGAAGGGAAATTGTGGGAAGATTTCAAACCTTTCAGCTGCTGCCCAGCTGCAATGAGAGGAAGGTTCCCCTGGGATGTGATGGAGAGCAGGATGCTGGTTTGGAACAACTATTCATTTCTCCATGCCTGGAGGTGGAAGGGTCTTCCTCTAAAGTGCAAACCACGGTGGGACGGGAGAGAATATGATATTGTCACCCATCTCCATCCCACCACTGAGCAGATGCAGCTCCCTTTCTATACTTCCAGGCTTGTCCTTGAGGTAGGGTGAAGTAGCCATGGGGACAGAGCTTTGTCCCACCGCCCTGTTCCCTAGATCTGCCTTCTGCCTGTCTGGTACCTTCCACCAGCACTGAAATCACTTTAAAAAAGTCCCCAAACCCAACTATTGACAGCCAGCTCTTCTCTCCCCATTGCTTAGCACTGATCTGAGGTGGGGGTCCTGTTTTGGCTTGGGGAAAATGGAGAGTTGAAGGGGGTTTCCACAGATGGGACCCCAACCTTCCTTCCCTGCAGAAGTTGCCTTTGAGCCCTCATCTTGTTTTCCTTCGCCATCAGTATGCCACAGCACTGTTACTACTGAGGGTATTCTGTAACAGTGGGGATGGGGCCCTTGGGCTGGGCCATCTGCAGACCATGATTTGGGGTCAGTGCTTCATGGTTTATGTGCTGTGATGCTAAAAAGCCAAACCCATTGCTGCAGCTGTGGGTAGATCCTTCCAGACCTGGGCTCAGCCCCATCTCTGCTTGCCACTGGTGGGTCAGGGGAGCTTGGAGCTGGGATTATGTCCCAAGGCTGTCACTCCTCTGAGACACAAGTGTGTGCAGAGGGAAGTAAATGGTTTCCCTGGAGAAATATATGCAAAGTCTCCCTTGGCTTCCTCCAAGACTCTGCTGTCCAGGGCTTGCCCATTGCATTCACTCAGCCACTTCTTTCTGTAGAGTTCTGTGGATCTATTTTTGTATATATAAATATAACGTTAGGATGGCTAGGACTATTACTAATAATATCCATGATACTGCTGTGAATGGTGCCAGATGCAAGGTTTGGCTTCCTGGTACACTTCCACATTCTGGAAGATGATTTCCCGGTCTGTTTATCGCTAATCCTAGACCTTGAGTTCCTAGGTAGTCGGGAGAGGGGGAAAGGGAGTTATAGAGGTTGCAGAGAGGGAGTAGGATTTAGTGCTGGCTGTGGGATGAGCCAGGAGGTAGCATTTCTTGATAGGATTCATCTTCCCATACATTTTCTATCTAAAAATCACAGCTGATCCAAGCTCCCTCTGTTGCAGGAAAAAAAAAAAAGCAGTTCCAGGGAGTGATTCATCCTCCTCAGAAACATTAATTAAAATGTGTGCTGCTGGTGCTTGACTCCTTTGATTCTAAGGGAGCTACATGTTGATGGTGTGAAGGGGAGGTGAATCCCATCCCTGGTGGGGAGTTTGTGCCTGGGGTGTGGTACGGGCATGACCAAAATCCTGATCCTGGTTTCACCCAGAGCCCAAGGGGTATTGATTGAAGATGCAAGGCCCACCTCCGTGAGTTGTAGGGAATTCAGGATGATGCTGTGGCTTACAGCAAGGATCTTGTACTGTTAAGGAGGGAGAAAATGATGCCTGTGCAGTTTTGCCATTTGGGTTTTAAGGCAATGACCTTCTCAGACGGTAGCCTGTACATGTCTGTACCAACACAAGATCAGACCATCTCTGTGGCAGGCAATTATAAAATATTTCACAAATGTTTTTATCCATATGCCAGCAGTTGCTTGGCATATGGATATTTCCAAGTGATGTTTGGGGGAGAGACTTCCACCAAGAGGCATCCTTCCTTTTCTGTTCACTTATCTATTGGCGCTGATTAAACTTATTCCTCCTAAAAAGTGTAACACTTTTTTAGGGGAAAAAGTCCCTTTTTTTTTTCATTGAGGATTTGAGGAACTGGCTCACTTCAACAAGAACGGGAAATAGTTCATTGAAACTTTCAGAAGAAAACTAATGAACAGAATTTTCCAACTTGTTCTACTTTGATTTTTTTTTCCTCCTCCTTTTTAAGTGGAGCCGTCTCATAAATTTAGTTACCACCTCTGTATCTCTGCAATTCATTGCTTCCTCTCCTGATGGTGGAATGACTCAACATGTGAAGCTTCATCATTTTCACGGCCTCTCAAGTCATGCAAGCACGGGGTGATCTCCTCCAGGTGCTGGAGCCATAGGATGAGAAGATGGCTGTCCAGATACCATCTCCTCGGAGCCAGTTTGGCTTGGCATAGCACAGTGAGGTGGAACCCAGCACTACTATTGCAGCATATTTACCTTCAGCAATTGGTAGGAGTCCAGGATGCCGTCTACCTAATGGGCTTTTTCTGGGTCAGCACGGAAGTTCTATTCCCAATAGGGAGTCATGCCATAGCCAGAGTGGAGGGCTGAGGAGTCCGGCCAGGTCTCCTGAATGTCTCACCTCCTAGAAAAGCCAAACTCATGAGATGTATTTTATGGAATATGTGTATGTAGAAAGGGCATGTAGAAAGGAATTGGAAAGGGCCCAGTTGGGCACAGAGGGCTGTCAGACCATGCAGAGCCTCAGCTGGACTGTGCTGAAGGTAAATCAGAGCCATGTTGAGGTCTTATAGTTGCATGGACTGGAGATGTTCAGAGCTGGTATTTGCTAAAAGCTCTCTGAAGATGCCAGCTCCAGTTCGCTGAGCCCATCTGGTGTCAGGAAGGCTGTGGGTAGCCTCTGATCATGTTTATTTTTCCTGAGCTTTTCCTAATGTCTTCAGACCAGTTCCATCCTGTTCCCTTCCCATTTCTGGCTGCTGGATGGTTCAGTTTCCCTTCAGAGAGGGCTCCAATTTTGGTTGGAGTTGTGAGCCCCTTTCCTGCCCCACCCTGTAATGAGTCAGATAACATCTGCTCCAGATGTGTGTGTGCAGCTGCTTGCCCTGACAGCTTGGGTCTCTCTCTGTCCCGACGTGTCTTTCTTGGTTTTCTGTTTGGAGAGTTGCATGACAAGTCCTCTGCTTTCCATGCACTCCTGGGACCTAAAAAGGATGGAACTGCTTTGCAAGAGAGCGTTTCTCCACATGGTGCATCTGTGCTGGTCATGGGCTTCTTTCCCAGGAAACATGCAGGGCTTTAGGGCAAATTTAAGGAGAGTTGCTCAGGTGCCAAGGAGCAGGAGGCAGGGCAGGAGCTGCTGAGCAGGACCTGAGCTCCCCCTGCTCTGCTCTTCCCATCTTCTCCAAAGACTCCTGATGGTGCTTGCTCTGTGCCATGGCTTCTCTCTAGCCCTGTTCTCCTACTTTAATACCATGTGATCGGTCCCAGCACTGTTGAGGAGGAG
The DNA here is from genome assembly GCA_016647715.1 of Pavo muticus. NCBI lineage: Eukaryota > Metazoa > Chordata > Aves > Galliformes > Phasianidae > Pavo > Pavo muticus. The sequence continues at coordinate 1,357,246 of JACDJE010000147.1, read as the reverse complement.
TCACTGAGGACCAAGCTGAAGCACACATCCTATCCCAGTTCCCCCAGTCTTCCCAGTGGAAGTAGGCAATGCTTAGGGTGTAGATCAGGTTGGCACCCATCCCTGGGAAAGCTCTTTGTCTCACACCAAAGCTGCTGCCAGCCAAGGACATCAGAAAACAGTTGGCAGGGTTGGATTCTGGGGGGAAGGTCTTTGAGATTGCATTCTCAGATTCCCATAAAATCCTGTTGAGTCAACTCTCCCCTATCCTCACGTATGATCCAAAACACTGGTGGGGAAGTATCATTGGCCAAAAGATGCCAAAGCACAAAATTACAGTTTATCAACAGCTGCTGTAGTGCAATAAAGAGGGATGAACTGGGTTTACACGAGTGGGATGTACCAGGAAGGAGCATGCCATGCCCCAAGCTTGCTGTTTCCAGCACCTGCTCTGTTAATTTGCTCTCTCTCTCATTCTGGTCCATGGGTATTTTGAGGCTGAAGAACACTGAGAGGTCTTTGGATATTGGAAGGTCTATCTTTCTGTGATCATTATACAAGAAAAGTAGAGAAGAAATGTTTCTCTATCCCACCTTAAACCCCATTCTTGGTCTTCAGTGGAAATGAAGTGAGGCTTGTCTCCTAGGAGCACATGGAGCCCACTCCTCTAGGATACGTACAGCAGCTGGAGGTGGCTGGTTCAGGTATGAAGCAAAGCTGTGACCTCCTATGGGCTCACATGCTTCAGGGTATTTCTCAGTGAGCACCAGGACCTTTTGCAAACACCCAAAGGGCTTCAAAAGGAGCAGAATCAAATCCTCCCCGATGAGTTGCTGGTGTGGCTGGTCCCCTCCTTCCCTGCTGAAGTCCCTGTCCACCTTCTCTTCCTCTTCTTCCCATCTCCTTGCAACTCCCTCAGGCCTTCATGATGCTCAGTGGACAGGCAGCCACCTGCCTCCCCAGTGTCCTCAGCACAAAGCTCTCCCAAGAAGATAGGTCCCCTCGGCTTCAAAGGAGAGTCTCATATCAAGAACCGAAGCCTCTAATTCTCCATTTAACTGGTACAAAGGCATTCTGTACAGTGTATAAAGAGATCCCTCCCTGGCTGCCTTTATTTGGGTTCCTTTCTATAAGGTATAATACATGTTTATAACCTGATGGTTTTTTTTTTGTTTTTTTTTTTTGACANTTTCCACTTGTGTTAATTTCCTGTATTAATACCTCCCTATTAGCAGGAGGAAAAAAAAAAAACCAAAAAAAAAAAAACAAAACCAAAAAATCTCTAAAAAAACAACAAAGTATTTATTTCAAAAGTTTATTTTAAAGATAAGAAAAAAATAACCTATTTATTTTAATGCACCTCCTTCTGTTTGGTTTTCTTCTCTTGCAAAGCTAATAACTGATAACTGAACCACTGCTGAGATGAAAGAAGTAATTCTATGGGTGGCTTCACAAGCCCACTTAGAGCAACTATTCAATAAAAATATATATTAATTTTGAAAGTGTCTGCTTGTCTTCGTGACAGCCAGGGCATGACTCAGGCTCCTGCTTTGGCAGGACTCTGAACAGGTGCTGTCTCTGCGCATGCGCTGCTGCCATGGGATGGGTGTTGGTGGGGATCCTTTTTGGCTCTGTGACATCTCCCCTCTTCTGATGCTTAACAAAAACCTTGAAAAATCTCAGTGTTTGACTCCCTGCTGTGGCTGTCCCAGGTCCTTGAAGCATGGTGGGCTCCTGGGCAGCAAAAGAAGGGACTGTGGTAAGACATCCCCGAGATTTGTTGCGGTTTGGTCCCCAAAACACATTTCTGAAGCCCTTTCTGGAGTGCATTCTCTAATGCCTCTCAGCATAAAGCCTTTTCTCGCGCTGTTTCATTGGCCTTGGAGCCTGACTCTGGTACCAGAACATGCTTTCCAACACATGTGCCAAGACCTCACCACAGCATTCAGGATCTGCCTTGGGGTTTTGGAGGACAGATGTGAGTCCAGTCCCTGCTGTGACTCATTCTTCCCCTGCTTCTAAAACAAAAGATGATTTGGGGCCATTTGTCATTGCCAGAGTCCCTCTTAGGCACAGCCAACCAGCTTGGTTCCTAGATGCACAGCTTGTTTTAACTATGTTAGAGCCTTTTTAGTTTGTATAGTACCACCTTCCCATGCCTACCCCGTCGCTATCAGTCCATGCCACCAATCTTGTGGGCATCTACAGATCTTTATGAACAAGGGAAGGCAAGGCAAAGAATGGTAATGCAGATTAACAGAGAACCACAGGCAAGTGGCCCACAGGCCATGTGAAAGAGATGGTCACCACTCACTTGGACACTTTCGTTCTCTCGTACAGATAAATTCATAATAGCCCCAGGAATCACAAACAGTCCTGGTGGTTGGGCTTTCTTCTTAGAACAGGCTGACTCTTTAAACTGCATGATCTTTGCTATTTGCATCCTCGTGAAGACCAAGTGCTCCACAGGCTCAAGCTTATCCCAGACCAGCTGGTGTTGGCACTGGGTCACAGTCACATTGCGGCACCACCAGGGTGACTGAGCCACTTTTGCTGGTTTAGCTGAGAATAATAAAACACCTCTTCTTGGCTAACACTGCCCATTGACATTTAGACCTGAAATGCCCTGTGCCATATTGTCACAGCAGAGAAATCCCAGATCCATGAAACCCTTCCCTGGAGGTACAGCAGAAGTGGTTTTCCACCCTTTTGGTGTTGAAATCTTCCCTTCAGAGGGAGCAAAGCCAGGCTGAGCTCAAATCTCTCCTGGATACTCAGGTGTGAGCCAATGCTTTGCTGGAGCTGGGAGCCCACCATTAGCCAGCAGTCCTTCCCAGCCCGAAGAGCAAGGGTAGGCGTCTGCAGCTAAGAGCTTTGCTGTCTAGACAGCAGTAAGAAACGGGCCCTCTTAAGGACTCATTCATCTCTTCCTAAGATGGCTAAATAGGTCAGATGACTCATGCCCTGAAAGCGCCTATTTCTCTTTGCTGACTACAAAGGGGAAGGAGCTTGCAGCAGCTCTGTGCTGAAGACGGCTGAAGGTAAAGGATCTGAAGGCAGACCTGCAGATCCAACACGCTGTCTGTGACTTCATCGGTGACGTGGATGGAGTGATGAAGGAATATTTAAATGCCAGCTGTTCATTAACCCGCGCTGAAGGTGATGAGCATGTAGAAACCCAGGCATGCAGAGCTGCATAGGAGGAGGTTGAAGGTCAGATCTCGTTTCCACCAGAGGCTGTAGGGACCACGGAGTGGGAATTCAGGCTGGAGGAATTTGCTAAATGGCTTCTGCACAACCACCAGCGCCTCCTACGTCTTCCACAGTCATCCTTTAGGGAGGGCTGAGGGCAGCTTACTGCCCTGCAAATCCCTCACCAGTGCTCTGAAGAATCCGGTGCTGGTGGGTCTAAGCAAATGCAAGATCACAGTCTGGTGGTGTCCTCAGCTCTGCTTTGCATATGTGTGCTCAGTGATGTTTGGGATATGGGGCCTGGAGGGATCACAGTTTTGGGATTTATGGGGGGCAGTGAGGAGGGCAGCTGGGAACCTTGGAAACAAGAAATGACACCTGCAAAAGCTTCTCCCACAGTGTAGCTGTGATGCAGAGGGGCTCACTCCCTACAAGAGGGTCTCCATGACCCTAGTGATGGCTGCTTGCTTGTGAAAAATGACCATTTTTCTTATAAGCACCCCAAAACGCCTGCAGTTTATGGCACTGTTCTGATATTACAGACTCGTGCTTTGGCCCTGCAAAGCATCACGAGGTTGGCTTAAAAAAATCAAGATGCAGCTCACAGCAGATTCTTGTTTTTTCACTGCTGCTTTTGGAGGCTGACTGAGTCATGCTCACAAGCCTCTTTTGCCAGACACCAGGGCTAGCAGCTTCACTGAAATAATTAAATGAGAACGGAGGTTCTCAGATGAGCCCCAGGGTTGGCATTTAGCTTGTGGCCCAGATGTGGCAGCATGGGGAGCAGAATGGGACTGGATACACCAGGCACAAGTCAGAGAGGCTGGGAGACTGCAGTGAGTGGGAAGGACCCAAAATTGGGGTTTGCTGTGGAACCCACAATGAATAACTCCAACTCTGGCTCATCAGCTCATCAGCCATCCCTTCCTTCAAGTTCTCCACTGGTGTCTGAAAAGGTGATGCTTTGGCATGGCTGGGACACACTCTTGTCCTCCTCTGTCTCCATGTTTCTGGCACTCAGGAGGTTGAGGATATTTCTTCCAGACATGTTCAGAGCAACATTGTTTTTCCAAAATGGAACTCAAGCTCTGAATTCTCCTGGGCAGCGCCTTAAAGGATTTATTTCCTCTACCCACTTCCCCTGTGTCTTGCTGTTATTTCTGAGGACATTTGCATGAAACAGTAGGATCCCTGTCTTTTGATGTGCAATTATCATCTGCAGAAATGACTAATCAATTAAGGACAGTCACTACCAGGCTTTCTATTTATTTCTTTCTCATTGGAACCAGAGTGAATGTGCCCTTTTTCACAGAGAAATTGCTGTTTTTTTCCAGCCACCACTGCTGAAAACTCCCCAACGGATCTGAAAATTACATCATGCCCTTTTTGGTCACTGCTGTTGTCACCACCAGAGCTGAGCTGGCCACATAGCTGACAGTGAGCAGGCAGATGAGCTGCTCATGTCACCCTGGGGATATGCCAGTTATGGCTCAGTTCATGCTTGGACAGGTGAAAGCACAAAAGCCTTGTGCAGTGACCAAGCACAAATCTACTTCATGGTGGTCCACCATGAGAGGTTCAGCTGGAGACAATCCTAGGGGCAAACAGCAGGTCAGGACATCCCTCGGGCAGTAGGGAATTTGGTTTTGAAGGGCTTTATGTTGTGCTGGAAAGTAGGAGAAATCTGCAGCTAGAGGTGGAGGGCTAGTTTCTCTCTTCCACATGCATCTGATGGCATTGATGTCTTCTTCTGTCTCTTTATGCTACCATCTGTTCCAGCATCTGTCCCTGCTCTGTTACATTGGTTGGGCACAAATGGATGGACATAGAACCAGAACAAAAGGGCTAAAAGGAGAGTTCATGCAGGGAGCATGATGAGTCCTGGGACTGCCAGCATAAATCACCTCTCTGTAGAGCCACGGTGGCTTTTGGGTGTTGGTGGGTGCTCCCCCAGATAAAGGGGTGAACATGGGCTTTGACCAGAAGTGCATTCTTAGAGGCAACTCTATATGAGTTGTGTATACCCAGTGCAGGGAATGAAGTGACAGTCCAGGATGTCCTGGGATCTCACCTCCATCCTGACAGCACTGAGAATCATAGCATTGTTAAGGTTGGGAAAGACCTGTAAGATCCAGCTGTCCAACTGCCACCAATACTGCCCACTAAACCATGTCCTCAGTGTTGCATCAACCCTTTTCTTGAATGCTTCCATGGATGGTGACTCCACCACCTCCCTGGGCAACCAGTGCTAACGCCTCACCACTATTTTGGAGAAGAAGTTTTTTCCCGATTTCCAACCTGAACCTCCCCTGGTGCAACTTAAGGCCAGTACCTATCATCCTGTTACTGGGGAGAAGGGACCAACCCCCACGCACCACAACCTCCTATCTGGGGGTTGCATTTGGGAGCGAGGTTTGCTGGAAGGCTTTGCAGTTTGTGATTGCTAGCACCTATTGCTGCAGCGCGCGTAGGGATGGCTCCTACTCCAAAGACTGCACTTCTCCCCTGCTTTCCTCCGGGAACTCTGTATGACCCTGAGAAGGGGCTTAAAGCAGGGGGTAGCCTGGAAGATGAGCATAAGATGAAGCTGAAAGAGAAGCAGAGCTGTTTTGTAACAATGTCCCCCAGGGAGAGATCACACCACACCAGAGACGTGCCTCTGGAGAGGTGCAGCACACACGGAGGTGACCAAACGAATTGACACCAGGCAATTCTCACCAGAGCTAATGAGACAAAGTAATTGAAAATAAATGAAGGAACATGACACCTGGCTGGCGGATCAGTTATCTATAGCGTACCTTTCCTGAAATAACTGCTTCCTGAACATCATACGCTGAGGCAAAACCAAGGAGATGCATACATAAAATAGGCCACTCCAGCAGGGACCTGAAGGCCCCTTTATTTTTAATCGAAGCTATCAGAAGGGTTAATTGGATGGTGCACAGCAGTGCCCTCTGTCTGGGGTATTGGCTCCTCTTGCCACCCATGGGTATGGTGCACTCAATCAAAAGGATGAAGTGCCCCGTTGCTCTTGTCCTTGGGTGAACTTTTGGATTGCAGTGCAATGCAAAATGGGGAATTCTTTGCTCTCCAGGCTCAGGGAATATCCCTGAATATATCCTGGGGAAAGCTAGGATGTTTTTATCCTTTAGATAATTAGGGTGAGAGAGGGAGTTCTCAACTCAGCTCAGAAATGCCCCCTGAAGTCTGCTTAGAGGCTTATAGAAACCCCTGACCATAAACTGGTGGTCTGGGAGGGTCAGCTGGAGTACTGTTGCATGGGACAGTGTTTATCCCACAGAGCTTGGTGTGTCCATCCCCTTGCAGAGGTGGGAGCAAAGGAGAGGAGAAGGGAAGAGCTGTATGGGGTGGGTTTACACAGTTGTGCTGACCCCAGGAATTAAACTAGCAGCCAATCACATTCCAACCAAACCACCCTGTGATCCCCATCACCACGGGAATGGGATCCACAGAGGGAGACACAGAACATCCTGTGCCAAAGGGACGTTTCTGTCCCCCTGTCCAGAGCCCCTGTATCACTTGGTAGATGGCTGCTCCTGGGTGAGTGCCTCTCTATCAGCGTTAGCTTTGGGTTTTCTTCTCTGAGGAAATGAAGCTGGGTTAAATCTCCCTTTGGAAGCTGTCCCATCAAAGCTCTGCTGTCCCATGGAGACACTGCAAGCTTTTCCCTTTTTTTTTCTACTCCTTGTTCTAAAAAGGAAAGGAGCAAGGGCAGAAAGCAGGCACATGTATTTTTTTGTGCAGAGCCAAAAAGAGATGACCAAGAAGCAGATCTTTGCCTTAAAAAAAAAAAGGGGTAGCTTCAAGATGTGGTGGCCCAAGAAGGAATGGTTCACACTCATTGGAATGGGCTGAGGATCCCCCCCAGCACTGCCCCATGACTGAAGTGTAGGGTCTGGGGATAGGGCACCCCAGCTGGGTGTCCCCACCATCTTCTTACAGACTCTTCCTTTTGACAGAGGCCATGCAAGAGGAGAGAAATTGGGTGCCTCTTTTACAAGATCTCCAGGGCTCTTCTGTGCAGACCAAGCTGTCTTTATTGGGTCCCCCTGTTTAAGGGGTGACCAAGACATTGCACCCTAAAGCATCCTGGCTATCTGAAAAGGATGGACACAACCCCTTTCCTCCACCAAGACGTGCTGCTGATCTTCCTACTTTAAATCCTCAGGCATCTTGATTTTCAGCTGTTCTCTTGCTCACTTTCATTAAATAAAGTTGAGGAGTCGACAGGCAGCCAGGAGCTCTGGTGTCTAAGTTTCATGAAAAGAAAGCAAGAAAGAAAGTGAGAATGAAAGGCTCTCCCTCCCCCTCCAACAAATGCAGCTGAAATCTCGTAATGAGAACATGGCCAACACTCTGCTCTGCCCTCTGCCCTTTACGGGGCAGGTTGCAAGGTCACAGGGACGCGGTCCCCCGGTATTGATCAGGGCTTTTTGGGGCTGGCATATGGCACCAGGTTTCAAAGGCTGAGCAGCTAAAAAAGAATTAAGTGGGGGCAAAGAGTGGAACGTACCAGATTGAACTCCTGACATGCAGGGGTCAGAGATCACTGGAGATAAAGCGGGTGCTGGAATGGCCTGTGCAATGTCAAAAATAAATAACTAAGCATTAAAAATCAAATACCCCCCCCCTTCCCAGCACACAGACCAAAATCCCACCATATTTCAGAGGGAAAGAAATGGGCAGCATGAGTCTGAGGTGTCAGAGAATAAATAAGGGAAAAATGCCTTTTCCTTGATCAAGGGATGAGCACGTTCATGCCTTACCTGAAAGATGTGCCTCTGGGATTATACAGCCTATTATTTTTGAGGAAAGATTGTCTTTATTTTGAATGTCCTTCAGCGCAGAAAGACAAACAAGAAATGGAGAGAGCACAAGAAAATAAGCATCCAGCACCTCTACCTGTGTAAGACTCACCTCTTCTGGTTGGTGACCCTACCCACAGTGGGGACAGTGCAGCTCAATAATCTTTAAGGTTACTTCCAGCCTAAGCCATCCTATGATTCTGTGATTCTTTACCAGCAAGATGAGAGCATGAGAAGAGAGCAGCAGCTTCAGTCCATGCTCCAGAACAGGAGATGGGATAGGTGCAAGAAGCCAAAGAGGACTAGAATTTCAAGCTTGTTTCAAAGCTTTCTTCCTCTGCTATGAGAGGCTATGGCCAGATGGAGAAGGCAATGGGCAAAGCATACAGCAAAGGACAGGTAAGGAAGTGCTGAGGATAGAACCAGGCAAAATCAGGTTCTGCCCCTATTCATCAGTGAATTCTTCTTTTATTAGGGGACAGCAGGCATGAATGTTGGTGAAAAAGCAGCCTGTGTAATGGGTAAATAATAAAAAAAAAAGCTAACAGAGCTCATGGGATGTTTGTCTGGGTTGCATCCTAACAAAGTTTTTTGTGCTATGCTGTAGGGAAAGGCAATTGCAGATAACCAGATCTAAAATACCCCCCCAAAAAAGGCAATAGTCACAATCCAGTTAAAGAAAGATTTGCTTACCCATCCCAAGGATCAATACCCACCAAATACTCCAGGAGGGATCTCCAGATAGAGATCCACCCCTTGTGGTAGCCAGCCCTTAAATGAAGTTAGGTTAGGTTAGCCCCTTCCAGTCACACAGGTAAATTGCTTTAACCTGTGCTCCCAGGGCTGGCTGTCCCTCCACCAGGTGCTCAATCATTGGTTCAGGTCATGACTTAGCAATTTGCATACACATGCCATGGGTCTTGTGGATGCTTTAAGTGCAAACTACAGCATGTTGAGGATCTTAACCTGTTCTTCAAGCTCCTTCTTCATGTCCCAGTGCAATGCTGACCATACAGAAGTTGATCAACTGGAGGAAAAGGCATGAAAAGGAACAAACCTCTCAGCTAATGGACTTACCCAGAGTATCTTGTTTCAGTGTTGTGATGCAGCATAGGAAAGCACATGGTAGTTCTGTATCTTTGTCCCTCCTTCCTGTTTAGGTCACATAAGACATTAATGAATCATGTGGTGCCTTTATCTCCACCACTTCATCCTTGACTGAAGCCCCCCAAATCTCTAGTGCTCCATGATGTCAGTCTGTGGCTGAACAAGTCAGTGAGCTCATTTTCTCCTCTGATTTTTGTTGCCTCCTCCTTTTCTTTTGCTCTCCTTTCATACCCTGCCAGGGGGCTCTATCTCCTTCTGCAGCTCTGCCCGCAGGGACACGCTCTGCTCAGTTCATTAATGCATTCTTCTGGTTGGTTCCTGATAAAGTGAACTGCTTGGTGCTGTATGCAGCAGGGCTGGATGTGTTTCCAGACACAGGTGATGCACCCAGAGTCTGGTCATTGCGCAGTTCCACCAACACCAGACACCAAAGGAGGAGTAATTTCTCCACATTTCCTCTCTGGCATTACCAGTGTTGTACCAAGCAACAGGGATCTCCCATAATACTGATCACCACCCAAAAATTTTTACTTTCCTGATGTCAGGGTTAAAATCCATCAAAATTCAAGTGGGCTGAAAGGTAGCTCAGCAGCCAAGGAGACCACTAAATGCTTGGAGGAGTGGGAAAGTGCCTGATGTGAAGCCCAGTAACACAGCTAGGAGGTTATGCTACATCGACCATCTCTGTTGACCTCCCAGGTGTGGCAGGCTGGACAGGCAGAGTGGGATTTTGTGCCCTCACATATTTCCTTTACATCTGTGTGGGTGGAATACTCTAAATGGCATATTACCCCTTCCGCTCCGCGCTTCCCTCTGGATTCATACTTCTCATGAATGTTAGAAAATGTGCTCTAGAGCTGCCATATGATGAGCAATCAATGCTTAAAAATGCTGCCTTTTTTTTTCCCCCCATCTTTCTTGGTGAGTTCAGTACCAGATGGCAGACTCTCAGCCCTGAGAATGAATTGACAGCATAACATGACTAGCAGCAGCAAAATCTTCCTCCCCTCTCTTCCACCGCTGAGACTCCAATAGTGCAGAGTGAATAATTTAGCAGCCATCTCTCATTCAGCAAACACTGCCGGTGAGCTGTGTGAAGATGATTTTTATTAACTGGACGGCTGGATGCAATTTTCCAGCAAACCCTGTGTGCAAACAAATTGTAGCTGACTGCTGGGTAAGTGCCAGTGCTTATGACTGTCTCCTGGTACGGAGAGATTAGATGCCCACATCCTATTACACCATCTCCTCTGCTTGTGAATTATTTCCCAAGCCCATGAGTAACTTTGCTGGTGAACAATCATGGTTTCAGATCGGAGGGAGTGTTTTCAGCAAGACGCATGTTTGTGATGTTGTTTTGTTCCCTGGGAACATGAACAAAATCACGCCGCCCAGCCTGCTCTGTAAAAGCCATTGCGGATGCTGCTGATGGGGCTCATGGGATCTGATCAAGAAAAACATTTCTGAGCCCTTTTGTTTTTGATCCATTTGTCCATTTCCGCCTCATTCCAGCAACGGGTGACTGTGTCACTAGGCGAGAGTGGCATCGGGTCTCATCAGCCCCTCTGTTGTCATCTGCCATGAGAAGTTGTGGTCATATAGGGGCCGTGCTGGATCTGCAGTAGAAGTAAAGCTGGGCAGATGCCACCAGCCAGCAAGAGGCTGAACTGGTTGCAAGAAGATTTGGGGGTTTTACTTTGCCTCTTGCATGCTGCTTGTTGCTTGCAGCCCACTAGAAGTCCATGCAGATGATTGCCGGTAGGGATGAGAGATCCTCCTGACCACTGTCCCCACTACAGACAAATGTGACAGTGGGTTTGAGCTCCTCCTGAGCCTTGCAATTGTGCAGTGCCAGACTAGATGCTTGCTGGGAGGTATGAGGGATGTGAATCCTGCAGTGGGCAGGTAAGAAAAACTCTGAATTTGTTGGACAGGTGCCTGGAACATTAGGCTGTTATTGGAAACACGAGGCTTTTATGGTAAGTAATAGTAATGCTATTGGGCGTTTTCCTTAAATAGTCTGCCATGCTCCATATGCTGACAGCTAATGCAGAGGGAAAAGGTGCATGCAAGCTGTTTTATAAGGATGCAGGAGCCCTGGTGTCTCAAGCTCTGAAATGCCCACTGTTACCCTGCTCTGTCCTCCCAGTGATGTGGGACACATGTCTTCCATAGAGAAAAAAAGCAACACACCTGCAGTGTCAGCGGGACTCCCAGTTCAACTCTCCTAATCCCAAAAGACCCAAATGCTCAGTCCTTCCATGGGCACCATGGGCACCATGGAAAGACAGAGTTCTAGTCTGAGGTCCTCCTCTGTTTCTCCCTGTGTAAGAAATGAGCCTTTTGGCTCTTGCAGCATGGAATCCCATGGTAACAGGTCCCCAGCCAGGGAAAGCCATTTCTCATTTAAGAAGCATCCAGGACAGAACAAGCAGAGCTTTGAGATATGCAGAAATGTTGTGCAAATACAATATTCATCCTCTCCTGAATACCAAAGGAAGAACAAGATCATCTCCAGAGCTAGAACCAGCAAGAAGAGCTACAGCAACTAGGCCACCTTTGCTCAAAAAGCCCATGGGGCAGGATTAGCATCATTCCTCCTGAGGAGAATCCCAAATGTAGAGAGATCTCCCTGGTAAACTCTGTTGTTTTTGTGGATTTTTTTCCTAATATCCAGCATGTTGTTCTGTTCTTCACCGCCCTCCCTTTGAGATGCTGCCTCACATACAGGGCTATAGGCAGCATCTTGTCACTTTAGCTGCTCTGGTTACTCCCAAGCAATGAGCCATCATGCAGTTGTCCGTGGAAGCTGGGCTGCCAGTGTCTGATACAGCCATCAATAACCCTGTGCTTGTAGGAAGCAGGAAAATACCTTTGAACTCCCTGAAAATCGGATGGAACTAGAGAGCCACAAAGGGACAGACCATAAATATTGGGCTAAAAATATATTCTTCCCCGTTGCCATCTCCCACCTTCCTCCCCATCCTCCTCCTCCTCCCGTCGCCCTGGAAACCAGAGGCCATGACGCCTCGCCCCGGGTGACAGCCCCGTGACAAAGGCAGCTTTCACGGTGCGGGCGGGATGGGGCCGTCCCCGTAGCCCCTTCCTCCCCACACAATGCCGGGGGTGGCCCGCTCTGCTGGAGGACACTTGGTGGCAGCCAGCCTCCACGGGTTCTGCCGTCCTCCTCCTCTTTCACAGGTCAAGGGACAGGGTTCAGCGGCTCCTCCAGGCCATGGGGCGGAGGTGGGTGAAGAGGAGGGCAAGGGCTCATTCTTGTCTCTGTTGCAGGGTGGAGAGCAGGTCAGCCATCCTCAAAACCCCTCGCACACCCTGGTGGGTCCCCAAGTGTCACTCAGCCTGAAGGAAGTTGTCCATCAAATCCAGGGAGGCTGTGGGAATACCTGCGGGGCAGGAGGTAGGGGCTGCATCAGCAAAGCAAACTTCTGACCCCGCTGCTTTTCTTCCAGCCGGGACCACCAGCCACAAGGAACATGCTGATGCAAGCCTGGAGACCATTTCCTAGAATCAGAGAATTATAGAATCATTAAGGCTGGAAAAGACCTCTATGATCACCAAGTCCAACCACCAACCCATCCCCACCATGCCCACTAACCACGTCCCTCAGCGCCATTGTCTCCATGTTTCATGAACACCTCCAGGGACAGTGACTCCTCCATTGCCCCGGGCAGCCTGTGCCACTGCCTGACCACTCTTCCTGAGAAGTTGTTTTTCCCAATATCCAACTTGCAGCAGGATAAATGTTGGAGGCTGGAAAGCTTTTCTAGGGAAAAACCTGATCTGCAGCCAAAGTTTGGTCTAGCAGGTGAGTGGTATGTCAGCAACCATGGTTGGAGATGTGCTTCTGAGTGCTGGGGACCATCACTCTGCTGAAGTTGTGGAGGTAGCTCAGAAGGACTTGGAAGAAACCCCAGCATCCTCTTGCAGAGCATCTTGCCTAAAACAAAAGTAAATCTGCCACGAAGTCCCATGCTACATTAAATCTCCCTGCAGAAACTTCAGATACGCAGCAAGGATAAGCACCTCATTTTGTAGGCAGACAGACCACTGAGGCAAGCAGGATTTCCCAAAAATATGGGGCACACGAGAAGAAATGCACACCAAATGGATCAGAGATTTATATGGTGCAGGAAAAAAATATCAACCAGTCTGTCCCTAATTACATCTACTTCATGTGCATGCAGAAGAGGGACATGGACCCCTGTGCTGCCCACATTTTTGCAAGGAAAGACATTGAGGATTTGCCATGGGAGTATTTGCTGTTGCTCAGGGTTAGCAGCATCATCCAGGCTGGGGTCTCATGCGGTGCTTTGGGGGCTCCTCTCCTTCCACTTCTCCCTCCTCTGTCCTCTCCTCTGCCTTCTCCTGGGAGTGGTTTCTGGGAAGCTGGTGATAGAGGAAGGAGCCGCCGTGGCTGCAGGCAGGGAGTGCTGCTTGCACCCACCCTGCAGCTTCTTCCTGCCTCGCTGAGCTCCACTTTCCTGTGGCTGAGCCCAAGCCCTTCTTGTCCTTTGCTTTGCAGCACCTAAAAATAACTCCCCTATGCAGGTCTGGATAGAGTTCAGCCCTGTGAAAATGAAATGCAGGGGAGGCAGGCAGAGCCCCATGACAGGATGGTGCCCAAGGATGCTGGCCCCATTGACATGCAGGTTGTGGTATTGCATGGGACCATGGGCACGCCCCGCATTAGCGTACCAGCTTTACTTTCCTGTATCTCTCTCTTCTTCTTCAGGAACTACATATTGCTCAAAAAAGGGGGCATCTGGTGGTGTTAATGAGCCTTTCTGGCAGAGATTTCAACAAATGCTTCTATCATCTCCATGATATGGAGCAAGTGGAATTTCTCCCATCGCTTCCTCCCCTCAAAAGAACACCCTTGGCTGGGGCAGTGGTGGACCTGAAGCTAACAGTTTTCCCTAGGAGTGAAATTTGGGTCCTGTTGGATGATGGCCTGCACTCTGATGGGATGATGAAAGGCCAGGCTGGATGGGACCCTGAGCAACCTGATCTGGTGGTTAGCAACCCTGCCTGGGTTAGGGGGGTTGGAACTAGTCAGTCTTTGAAGTCCCTTCCAAACCAAACTACTCTATGATTCTGTGATTCTATGATTCTTTGATCTGAGATCCCAAAGGCAATCAAGCCCCTGCTTCCACCAGGTTTTGCTGTAGGGATTTTTGCCAGTTGAGCTATGGCTTAGCATAGAAACATTGAGGGCTCTTCCTTGCAGAACCATTGCCTTCATTTCCCTTGGCTTTATCTCACCGTGGAGTCACCTGTCCACCAGCCTCAAAAAAGGAGGTCTCAATGGCTTGCACAGCATCAGTTCTGCCCCTTTCCGCACAGCCTGAGACAGCCAGTGTGCCCACCTTCACGAAGGGCAGTGGCCAGAGGGGCTGTCACAAGCTCTTGCACATCCCATATCCTGCTGCTCTGCCTCCTGCTCTCCCTGTAGCCAAGGCATCCTGTTTGCAGGGTGTGCAGGCAGGCTTGTGCTCCCTCTCTCTGCCTTTCCCCTCCTGGCTGAGGGCAGGAGGCAGTCAGTGTCCTGGGAAAAGCAAAACTTGAAAGTAAAGCTGAGCTTTCCATTGTCAGGAGGAATTTTTTTTTTCTTTTTGATGCGTTTCCTCTGGGTCGTTTCCTTTTCATTCAAACGAGAGTTAAAAATATGCTTCCGCTGACATCACTCACTGTCCCTTTTCGGAAGAGCTCTGCGCTAGTCTCCCAAACACCCTAGGGCTTTGCATTCCTCCACGGCCATGAGAAACATGCCTGGAATGAGCAGCTGGGGCAGCTGGTGGGGATGGGAAGGACCAGTCAGGGAAATGAGACTCTGGGGCTTTCTGTGTGCATGGTTAATGGGGTCTGGTGGCACTGCTGTTCACATAGGGGACATTCAGCCTCATTGGCTACCTAGCAGGTGAGGGCAGCTTGGGAAGGTCCTGATCTCATCCCATCTCAAGCTGGGGATCTCATGGAGAAGGGGGTGAGAGGCAGTGTGCTGCCCCATGGAATGTTTGTTGCTCCATGGATGATGTTAGCAAACCTTTGGGATCTGCTGGGGAAACCCACTGGAGTTCTGGACCCAGGCTATCCTGGACCCAAGTGCTATGGGATCCTGAGAAGCTTTGTCCCCTTAGGCCCCATTGCAGCCCCAGCAGCCGTCATCACAGATTTCAGCCAAATGTGGTCCAACTGAGTGGTGACATCTCCATCCATCTACATTATGGTGGAGGGGCCTTGTGGAGGACTGCAGCTGAGTGCAGGAGGTCAATGGCTCAGAGGTATATGGAGGGTTGAGCAGAGGGGTTGCTTGAAAAATCAAAACCTTCTCTGCAGACCCAGCTGCAACTCCATGGGAGAGAAGATGGAACCTTTCCCTTTCTGGTTCCCACTGGGAATAGCAGGGAGGCTCAAGCATTTCTTCCTCACACATGCTGAGAAGTCCCAGTGATTCCAGAGGAAGGCTTCTGGCCAGGAGTCCAGATGTTTATACAGCTGTGGCTTTGTGCTGGGTGGCCCTGAACTTCCACAAAGTATTTGGCGCAGGGTCAAAGGGTATGTGCAGCCATGCCTTGCCTGCTGGCCTGGGTGGGGAGCAAGGGAAGTTGCTGGCCTGGCCTCTGATGGACTAAGTTGCTGAGAAAGGGTTTTTCTTGCAGTTTTCCCAGCTGAATGAGCACTTATGGGAAGTGAGAGAGACTAACAGCACTGAAATCCCTGGTCAATGGGGCAGCTCTTCCCCTGTCCCCACTGCTCCTGGAGATTTAGGAGATGCAGCGACATCCTAAAACTGCAAGCTGTGGGCTCTGCATCCCACATGGGATCCCAGTTACCCTCTGAAGCTTGAGTGGGTAGAAGATCTGTGCCTATTCTGTGCAGTCACGTTCATCCCTGGCAGCCTCGCTGAGACCTGAAATCTGGGGTCAGGGATATTGTTGGGTGCTGTTCTGAGATCCAGGCTGCCCCAAATCCCCGGAGCCAGGGGCCGAGGCCAGCAAAAGGCTTTCCATCCAGGAAACGACAAATGGGGCAATTGCTCCCTCTTGTGACCCAGCGTACAAATGCAGCAGAATTGTCGGGAAGGATGGGATTGGTTTCCACCATCAAGTCCACGAGAGCTCAGGCAGTGATCCAGCCGCAAACTCTATTTTTGTTGGGTCAGTTGTAGCTGGGCCCAGTAAAAAAACTGCAAAAGTTGTGTAGGACAAGAGCTGTCCAAGCCTGCCGGCCACCCTCCTGCTCTGCACTTTCAACAGGAGTTTCCCTCAATTTCAGCTTTTCCCACTGCTCTTTTGCAGTGATGCTTGAGGAATCTGGGTCCCCCTTATCCATGATGCCTGTTACATAGCTGAAGGCATCAATTGGATTTCCTCCTTTGGATTTCTTTTCTCCAGGGCAAAAAAATGGTTATTGCCCAGCATCTCCATCTGCTTCATCCACCTGTCCATCATGTTGGCCCTCCAAGTGCTGGTAGCTTCTGGAGGAGAGAGGGAAAGGTGAACAATTGGAGTAACTAGCAATTGAGGAGTTATCTGGGCTTGTGTGGAGACAAAATGACAGGTAGCCAGAGCCCATGAGGGCAGTAGGTTAGATGTTAGGAAAAAATTATTTACGTAGAGGGCAGTGAGGCCCTGGCATGGCTGCCCAGAGAGCTGTGGGTGCCCCATCCCTGGAGGTGCCCAAGACCAGGTGGGATGGGGCCCTGGGCAGCCTGAGCTGGTGGGGGGCAGCCAGCCCATGGCAGGAATTGGGAACGGATAGGTTTTGAGGTCCTTTCCAACCCAACCATTCTATGACTCTATAATTCAATGAATAGTCAAGAGTATCCCCGTGTGCTGGTGGGAGACTGGGGTGTCCTGATGCAAGCCAGCAATCAGGGACATGTGAAGGGTGGGAAATTAGAGCCGTAGCATCTAGGTCATTGCAGAAGGACAGGGTTAGAAGGAAATGCTCTGCCACTGGTAATGAAAATAACGGTAATGAGCTGGCACAGAGGAGCAGGAGATGCCAGCCTCCTTGGTCCAGCTCCAAAGGCCTGACACTCAACATGTCACTATTAGAAATGTAATTAAAGACTTCTTCCCCATCCCCAAAACGTCTATCCATGGGGATCCCTCCCAAAGGGCCGGTCTTGCCCAGGAAGAAGCAGCTCAAGCACTGTGAAGCTGCCTGCAGCCTCTCTGCTTTTCTATGCATGCCAGCTCTGGGGCAATACTGGAGAAGGAGCAGCTCTGCCCCTACATGGAAATGTGTTAAGAGGGTCAAGAGAAAAGGCTTGACGTTTACTTTTGTATTCCTGGAGTGCTGATTTCCATTTGAACAAGCTACAGCTCTTGGATGCAAATGTGAGGACTGTTGTCTTCTTTGGGCAAATCTTTCCTGAGTCCTGGGCGAGGAAATGGTGATTTGAGATGTTTTTTATGTCCCATAAGGATGTAGGAACCACAGCACTGCAGCTGGGAATACAGTCAGTGCCAATCCTCTGGCCAGACCCCAAAAAACCCTTCGCATCTCTAGGTGGGCTTTCTGCTTACCCTCTCCCCAGAGGATGTCCAGCCTCTCCTTGTCTCAAAAGGATGCAACACAGCTACCTCTGCTCCAGATCCACCTGCCTACCTCTACAGGATGCCATCCTTCTGTGCATGAACCGAAAATAGCTCATCAAGGACAAACTGAGCCTGGAGAAGGTATCAGATGTTCAGGGGATGTCCCAGCAGATGCAACTGCACCTCCCTTTAGGACTTCACTGCCTCCTTTCTCCTGCTGTGGCATGAAAGAGGCCATTATTTGACAGTGGCTGCATCCATCCGACTCCAGGTTGGTCTTGGGAATGGACCTGACCGACAATGAGCCTCCTTGGCTTTGCTTTAGGGCTGCCTATTAATGGGAAAGCAGAATATAAAAGGCTGAGAGGTGCCCAGGAGCTCTGTGGGAAGAACCAGCAGCAATCTGTTGTGTTATAGATCCTGCAGTTCCCTCTTCGAACATAAACACAAAAATTAAAACCATTTACGAGAAAAGTCACTTGTTGGTAATTTATAGCCCTTGGCTCTGCAGCAGAGGATTTCAGGGCTGTGGCACGGAGGGGATGTTGCTCTGCCTACCTTTCTGTAGTATTTTAATTGAGAAAGACGTTACTATTTAGATCAATGCCCAAATTTCCACCATTACGCTATTCAGAGGGAACCCTCCTCCCAAAATGGTTTGCAAAGTTAATTTAAAAGTCATTTGGGTCTGTGTGGTTTGCAGCTTGCTGAAGCATAATGTATCTCTTAGTCTCACCAGTCTGGGGCCTGGGACATTTGGCTTCAGCCCTGTGCCCGTGCCTAAGTCCCCATGTGAAGCCACCTGTCCCCAAGCCCTAAGTGCTGTAGCTGTGACACATGAACAGTCGCATTCCTTTTGAATGCTGCTCTATTCTTCTGGACACCTAGAGTCTCAATTCCTCTTTCTTCTCCCATAGCCCATTTTGGGGCTGGGAAGCAGTGGTATATATATATACATGTGGAGTTAATATCCAAAAATGCTGACCTCTTTGGAAACTACTGTGTCTTTTAGCAGAAGCAAACCAGAAAGTTCAAAAGCAGGTATTCAGACATCAGATTTTCTTTTTCTTCCCTTTTCTTCTCTTCTCTTTTCTTCCCTTTTCTATCCTTTCTTTCCTTTTCCTTTCTTTCTCTTTTTTCCTTTCCTTTCCTTCCAGAAAACAATGTCTTTTCTCCTAGGAAAGGGAAGGAAAAGAAAAAAGGAAAGCATTGTTATCTCCTAGGATGTATTGCTTCCTGCTGAACTGAGTACAGGAGCCATCACCCTCAGCAGTGATGGGTGTCCCATGAGAGAGTGCCGCAGAGAGGCAGCAAAGCAGAAAAACCAGGTGTCACAGTGTGGGGGAATGTGGCATGCCTCATGCATCACAGTCTGGGATGTCATGGCTCTCATTGAGATAAATGGGGAGGCAGCCCCAGGAGAACCTTGGAGTCACTTCCACTTAGCAGCCTGCAGAAACTGGCCTGAGACAGGTGAGCAGGTGACAAACTGCTCCATGGTGATTGCAACCTTTATGGAAGGGTCCCATCCCTTAACCTGGCTGTGCAGACATAGCACATGCTTGGGGCCAGTGCTGCGTGTCACTGGGTGAATAGGTATCCTGGATAGCACACCACACACATGACATACAGAACAGCAGGGCATAAGTGGTTTACTAAAGGCATGGCAGATAGCAACATCCACTTGGTATACCCTCTGAATACTTCATGGACCTTCAAGGTATGGGCAGCATCTAAAGTTTTTATGCTTCAGAGTGAAAATCAAGGGGGAGCAGAGCAAGAGGATGGGCAGGGTGAAAGGACAAGGTGCATGGATGGATGTTATGTGGGATTGGTTCTCTGACTTGCTCTCAAGTGAAATGCATGTGCAGAGAGGGAGAGGAAGTGTCAAGGCATAAAGAAAACACAATGAAGAGGGATGGGGCTTTTAACTGAAAATGAAGTGCCCAGGGAAATGTCTTGACAAAGGGACGTGTTGGGCCATGCAAGATTTCCCAGGAAAGTGCTGGAGATTCCATGGGGGGGGGGGGGTTGGTCACTCAAAACAGATTAGAAAAAGTGCTCTGGTTGCAGCAAGCCATCCAACTCAGTGCAGAGGTGAAGGAACATGCCTCCTTACAGCCCAGTCACTGCTGCTTCCAGCTGGGGTGGGTTTCCATTCATGAAGCTTTATCACTATTTTAGGTGGCAAAAGACCCAGTCTCTTTCATCTTTACACCAAGCTCAGAGACTTCACAGAGAAGCTCTTGAACTTGAGAGCTGCCTGTCCCCCAGGGAGGTGATTTGTTGAATATGAAGGAGATGAAGTCCAGCCTGGTGGAGGAGGGCAAGGAGACGTTATTCCCCAACCCTCTGGGGCATGGATCTGTCCAGATTCCACCAAAGCCTGGACCAGAGCTGCATTTAAGGCCTGCATTTCTATGTGTCTCCTTTGATTCTACTAATTGGCCAGCAAGCTACAGGGAGACCAAAGTGCCGTGTTAAAAGGATGAGATGAAATAAGAGCACAGAATAAATCATGAGCCAATTTCCAGCATTTTCTTGGCTGAAATGGAATGGTTAATCATTTTGATGGTAAAATTAACATAATTACTCTACCCACCAGCCCAAGCCAGGCTGAACAGTGAG
Source organism: Pavo muticus (assembly GCA_016647715.1). Taxonomy (NCBI): domain Eukaryota; kingdom Metazoa; phylum Chordata; class Aves; order Galliformes; family Phasianidae; genus Pavo; species Pavo muticus. The sequence continues at coordinate 1,336,947 of JACDJE010000147.1, read as the reverse complement.
AAAAACAGGCTGCTGTTTCACAGGGAGATGTTTATGGAAGTGTTTGAAGGAGTCATGGGATTTGGGTCTGGGAAGAGACTGCCTTGGCTATGCGGAGCTACAATTGCTGTGCTTATCCTGAGCATCCCATCTGCTCAGTGCAGTTGTTTCCTAGGAGCCACACGAGCCAGGTTTCACGTGAAATATTCCCCCCTTTCATGTACAAGATTTGTAAAGAGATGACTGAAACAAGAAGAAATTTGAAATAATGAAGCAGAATAAAGTTGACAGCATTGTGTTACTTGGGTTAGAGCAAAGACCCCACCCCTTCTCTTATGAATCTTACAAATTCTTGCAAAATCTAACCCAGGAAACTTCCTTATGGGGCCAAATCTCACAGGCCCGTTGGCACCTCCCTCTCCTGCTTTCAGTAATTTTGATTTTGCTGCACATTAATTCTGTCGTCTTCTTCTGTTTTCTGATGCCATACACCTATTTGTTTATACTTTTCTGGAAAAAAAACATCATGGATCCCATACATGCTATATAGCAGTTACCATGATTTTGGGAAATGAGGTGTCTGTAGGACATTGATTTGTTTGAGTCAGGAAAGTTCCCATTGCTAAAGTATTGTATTTTCAATAGGATACATTTTGAGATCTGTAGCTAGAAATTGACACACGCCTTCTTACCCAAGTGCCCTGAGGTGGATGTTTCTAATGAAATCTTGATCCAAGATCTTGCATCTTCCCAAATCTCTTATTTCAGCATGTCTCCCACAAGCAGCCAATCCGAGTAAGACCTTTATAGAGTGGTGCACTCCTTGAGATCAAGCAGTGGAAGACCAAATCAGCAACTCCTGGTCTCATCTCCCTTTTCAAGCAGATATGTTGTACTGCAAAAGAAGGTTATGGTAATCTCTTCAAATGGGATATAGGCACTACAGAGCAATAACACATAATAAAGAAGGAAAATTAGCTCATCCTTTCTAACAACCAATGACAAATCAAGAAGAATGTGGTCTCTATCCAGACAGATGCTGCTCCCTTGGCTGCTAACCCTTAAATGAGGGGTTGCACCTGAGCTCCCTGGGTTAGCCACATCTTCTCACCTAGTGCTCAACCACTGGTTCAGGCTGTGACCTGGCAATTCCATTGCAGATGTCAAGACATTGTTTATGATAGTTTCAAGCAGCTTTCTGCTGCTTTTTTAGTTGCTACAACATGACTCTGTGGGGCAGCAAAGCTGTAGTCTGCCTTGCCTATTGACTCTTTAGCCTTGGTGCTAAGCTATAGTCTTAGGGTGGAGGATGTCCTCACTCCTTAGAAGTATTTGAGAGTTTTATGACAGCTCCTGAGACTCTAGAAAGAGGTCTGTGCTGTCCTGTGAAGTCCAGTGTTTCTCTATATAATCCTCCTATAATGTTTGAAATAAATTCCTATTTTGTTTTTGGGGAAAAAGAGTCCGATCAGTAAAGCAGAAACCTTTTAATGACAATCTGAGTTAATGTAGTAACAGAGCCTCCAGCCACTAGAGTTTCCTATGAGGTTATTGATTGTAGAACAACACTTGTATATTGTGTTAACATCATTTCTAAGGAGGACAATCCTTGTTTACTTGTGTTGTTAACACTGGAAGACTCCAGGGCCTTCCCACACACATTCATTTGCATGTTTCTTCCAACAAAAAGTAATAAAATATTAATATAGTTAAAGGAAGAGGGGATAGAAAGAGGCCTTGGACTGCTCCTCTGATTGACTGAGTGGGTGAGCCACATGTTCTTCAGCAGAAGAGCAAGGGAGGACTGAGGGCAGAGAGCACACCCAAGTTTTGGTCACCTAGTCCTTGCAATTGAAGATACACACAGCATCCCTCAGCATCTCACCTCCCTGTTCCTCACTCAGGTGGCCCTGTTTCACACCCATTGTGCCATACTCATCAGAAGGAAGGTCAGGAGGGCTCCTGGGCAGTTAAGCAACTTGCGCCAGTGCACAAATCCAGTGGCCATGCAAGATGGACCATCAGCTTTTATTTCCTTGGTGAGGAGCAGAAACACCCCGGACACAATGAGCTGAAGCCATGGGCTAATCAGGATGTATAGCCAGCCACAGAGCCATGAATATTTAACGAGCCCTGTTAAAGGATTTTTAGAAGTGCTCTCCCCACGGACAAGACGATGACTTCTTTGTTTATAATTTTTTCCCCTTTCCTGTTGCCACTAATCACTAACTCTCTGCTCCTTAATGGCACCTTTGAGGATGACTTATTTATTTGCTCCAGCCTGGAGAAAAAGCACCAGCATAGGTGGTCACAGCCTTGGGGTCTTCCTACACTGCTGCCCAGGCTGAAGCAAGTAGCAGAGGGGAAGAGATTGGGATGAGTATGGTAGAGAGCTGACAAGAGAACCCAAGGCACAAGTAGATGTTTTAAATTTATATACGATGCCTGCAAGGAAGGACTAGCAATGCTGAGCACTGGTGTTGGCCTACCAGCCTCCCTCTCTCCCTTCCTGGGCTAGAAACCCTCCTCTCTTCCTTCCTCCCTCTCTCCAGCACCCACCTCCTGTGGGTAAAAGGCTCTGTCTCCAGAACCCCCCCATCCCCCCTCCATGCACACCACAAGGGCCGGGCTCTCAGCATCTCTTCCCAAGGCCACTCTCCTTCTTCAGAGCTTCACCAGCAATGGGAGGGAGCAGCCACATTCATGGGGACCCCATGGGAGGAGCAAGCGACTCATCATGTTAATGCTAATGGAACACCAAAGCATCCCGTTTCGCTCAGCCAGCCTCTTGTTGACATGACCTACTTTGCTAGAGCCGAATTCATGCACTTAGCACTGCGCGCGTGTGAGCGTGTCAGCTCACGTCCTTGACCACATCCTTCTTTTTTTGCTGAGCTCCCTCTGAGATAGAAAACCATGACCTGCCCATCGCTGTGGTGCAATACCCCAAGGAGGATTTGAGTTACGTTTTGATGCTCTGAGTTTCACTGTGACATAAAACCAAGGGAATGAGCATGTCACTGCAGGGAGGGCATCATCCTCAAGCCTCACTGGAATCTGCCTTTGCTGTGAAAAACAGATAAGATTCTAACCTCATCAAGATGCCCCAGAGAGCCTTCCTTAATCTTGATTCTGAAATTTTGGAGAAAAGCAAGAATTTAAAGATTTCAGGTGAAGATTCCCTTTAGACCAAAGCAGCTGGGAAGCATATGGGCAGCACTGGGCATTCTTGATTATTTTAGGTGGGTACCTCATGATGTCTAGACTCAACCTGTAAGGAGCAGGAGGGAGAAGGCAGGCTCTCTAGCCTTTGGGATTTAGTTACTTTGAAACATCTGAGTATTTATTTTGCTCTTAGGCTATTAGCCCTGGGATTTGTATTCCTTTCTACCAGATGAGGACAAGGGACCTGGGAACCAGATGAAGGGTCAGATCCTGCACAGGGTGGAGGAGACTCATTGTACCTCAGTTTTTGATGCAGAAACACAGATGACAGCACCAATGTCCTGGGTGACCCTAGATGGATACCTGCTTGTAATGTTAGCTTGTTGGCCCTCTTCTGGAGGGTCTGAAGGTATCTTCTGTCCCGCACAATCTGGGACATTACTAGTTGGGTGTGAAAATTGATTTCAGAAGAAAATTTGTTTTTTGTTCTTTTTTTTCCCCTAAAATTTAGAATGTCTTTCTTTATAGTAAAAACACAAAACTCTCTCTCCTTTCAGAGGAGAATGTTACATCTTCCATTCTGCTAAGAATTAAAGGAGCTGAGAGCTGAAACTTGCTAATGCAGGTTCCCATGCTTCTACCTCTGATTCAGTGCCCCCATGTCACTCAAAAATCTTCCTTTCTGTGAGTCCAGACACCAAATTGCTGAGGAAGGCAGCAGTCTGACCTGCCTGCAGCTTCCTGATAAGCTGGCCAGCTCATAGCAGACACCCCCAGTCCCCATCTTATGTAATATAATTCAATTAGAGAAAAGCAGAGCAGGTCTCAGCCCCACTCCCCTCTGAGTTTGCTTTGTGTCAGGGCTGCACAGGCTGCTGAGTAGTAGAGAACTCCCCTTCCTCCTTGCATTAATTTGCTCTTGGTTCAGTTGCTGGCTTGTCCTCCAAGCCAACCCATAGTGCTTTTTAATTGACTGGAGAGAGCCAGCTGAGCTGATGAAGTGCTCTCAGGGGTCCAAATCCCCTCCATAGCCCTCCCAGCCACCAATAGATAGAGAAGTAGGAAACAAAGATAGGGATTTGAGCTGGCTCCTCTCTGTAAATGCTTCCATACACCTGTGGTTGGAAACTGTTTCTCCAGCCATCTAACCAAAACCATGTTTTTCAGCTGTAGTTTGTAGCTAAGCTGGTGGGTTTTATCTATCTATCTTATCGCAAGTTCTCTACAGGCTCTTGGGACACTTTCCTTAGCACAGTGAGGGATGTGGCCACCCCATTTAGAAGACTGCTGTATGAATCCCTCTGCTCTTAGTGCAAGAGGTGTCATGAGGCAACCACCTGCTATTTGCAGAAATCCTGCTCCTTCCTGGTATGCTGCAGTTCGACAGGAGTCTGTGACTAGTCTAAGATGACAAGTTACCATCATCTGAGTAAGGTCTCTTTAGTGTTCCTGAAGTTACACCAACCTTTCTTGTTTGTTTCAGGTCCTAAGTTTGACCCTAGCCAATGGAAGCTGCTTACAGAAGTCAAGAGATGTTGATACGTGGACCTGCCATGCACCTAGCCACAAAGACCTCCAAGAGCTAAGAAGCTCACTCATAACCCTCAGCCCTTGGTTGAGCTTACAGTAACCTTTCCTGAACTCCCAGCCCTTTTCTTGAGGAGATGAGGCTCAGAAGTGATGCAAGAGCTTTTTGCTGTACTGGGGTATAGGGAAAGGCAATGGCAGATAACAGTACTAATTTACCAAAAAAAGAGCTATGGTCACAATCCAGTTAAAGAAAGAAAGATTTGCTTACCCAACCCAAGGATTGGGGCCTGCCAAGCACTCCAAAGGAGGGATCTCCAGGTAGAGATCCTTCTCTGAGGGCAGCCAGCCCTTAAACGAGGCTTATGGAGGAGTGGAACCAGGTTCCACCCCTTCTGGTTGCACAAGTGAATTGCTTACACCTGTGCTCCCAGGGTTGGCTGTGTACCTCTACCAGGTGCTCAATCATTGGTTCAGGCCATGTCTTAGCAATTCCCATACTTGGGGTCAAGACCAAGGACATTGTGGCTGATGACATAACCTGACCTTGGGCTACCATGCATAGGCATTTCTGGTCTAGTGGTTGGCAACCCTGCACATAGCAAGGGTGTTGAAACTAGATGATCATTATGGTCCTTTTAAACCCAGGCCATTCTATGATTCCATTCTATGGTTCTCTGTGCGGCCTGCCTCATCCACTGAGATTTCTACGTGCATGGTATATGATCCATATGTCAGCACATCCCAGGGTGAGAAGTTTTGTCTCAACTAGGTGTGATCCTGGTGGCACCCAAGCAGAACATTTCCCCATTCTTTTTCTCCACTCTCAAACTAGCACAAGGACACTGAATCATAAAATCATTAAGGTTGGAAAGACCACTAAGAACATCTAGTCCAATCTTCAGTGCAAGCCTGTGACCACGCTGGACAGTGTGCCTCAGTGCCACATTGACCCTTTTCTTGAACACCTCCAGGGACAATGACTCTACCACCTCCCTAGGCAGCCTATTCCAATATCTCACCACTCTTGAGATGTTTTTCCTAATATCCAACCTGAACATCCCCTGGCATTACTTATGGCCATTTCCTGAAGACAGCAAAGGCAGGAAGCACTCAAACCCAGCCTGGCATTTTTGTGTTTTGCCCTGAAGTCTGCAATCTCAACTCAAGGATGCTGAAGAAATGGCTGCACCTGAGCCCTTACTCCTAAGACCCTGCCCCTGAGTGTGCAGATATGCATCTGTGCATGTGTTCCATGCACAGAAACTTCTGCAGCAATGCTAATGGCGTGGAGAAAAGCCATTAAAGGAGGAAGAGTTGAGGTTACAGTATTGTGCTGAAAAGTTTATTGCTGCCTGTAGAGACATCAGGTCTGTACTTCCAGGATTACTCAGTGCTTAATGCCGAGTGCCTGCGCATTAGTTTTGCCGGAAAGCCCATTTGGGGTTCTTCCAAAATGGAAAAATTAAAGGGCTTCCCTAATAAAAGTGCTCTCCTAAAAAAAAAATCATCCAAATCCACACCAGGCACCCAAATCGAAGCAGCCAATGTGGGGGAAAGACAATGCTCTGGAGCCAGAGAACAGTCCTGCTGTCTAAGGCTGGCACTTGGGGGAAATTCGTATCTGCTCCCTTCCTCTGCTAGGTTCTCCCAGGACTCAGCTATGTGGGAGAAGACACAGGTTTACACCAGAATTTGAGTTAACAGCAAGTAAACTTGGGAAGTTGCTTGGGAAACTCTTCTCCCTGTTTTTCCAACATAAGGAAACTTACCTCCTAAGAAGTGTGGTGACTTGTTCACAGCCTTGCTTTCCATCTGTTCCCTGTATTTAAGGCCTTTTGAGTCCCAGTCTTACCTCCAGACTGTTGGGCCACTCTTTTCCCAGCAGCTGGTGTATGTCTGGGAACACAATTGGTGCCTGAAATAGATGCAGACTGGATGGTGTGAGAGCAGTGATTTGGGGAAGTGGCAGTATTTCTGCCCTAAGCCAGGTGGTGTGGCTCCTTCTTGCTCCTCTTCTGGCACCTAACTCCTATCTGAAATCAATGAGAGTAAGGTGCCAAGATGCAAGTTAGACTCTGTGTCTCTTTGTAACTGGTAGATATTATAACTTCTCATAGGCACTGACTGGAAACCAAGCTGAGCGTGAACCAAAAGTTTTGCACTGTCCTTAGCAGGTCCTTAATCTGCCCATGCTAACAGAGAAACCTTCAGCCTCTACCTTGCATAGGTCAGAGATTATTTGTCAGTGCCAAAAAGTGGATTTGCACACATATCACTGCCCACTGTTGCCAACCTGCCTTGCTCCAAAGAGCTGTCAGAACATTGTTCAAGTCTCTGTACTTGAGGAAAAGCAATCTCTGTAATGCAGGCTTATTTTTGTACGTGCTTTGACCACCCATGTGCAGCACGGCAAGATGAGGCTGCATTGGGATGCTTTGGATCCAATGCACACGCTGGCTTTCCCTTGCAGAAGATGTGTACGATGGTGCTTTCACTGCACCTCTCCTTTCCTAACCCTGAAGGCTCCTCCAAGTGTGCCTTCTCTAAGGCTTCCTGGTTTTCGAAAGGACTGAAGGAGGATCTGTTTGATTGTTCCTTACAACTGTTTGTTCCAGACCTCTCCATCCATTCCCACTAATGGACACTCATATGGATGCTCCCCTGAAGTTGAGTCCGAATCCCTCAATGAGCTATTTCCAGAATCAGTAGACAAATCAGTAGAAGATGGGTGAGTGAGACTGCAGATTATAGGGAAGCAATAGAGTTTGGGGAAGGGGAAGAAAAGTGTTTTATCCTCGTGGTGCTGTGAATTTCCTTGCAGGTAGCAGCAAGGTTGAAACTGCAGATGAGCTCCAGCCCAGGGTAGGCAGATGATTCCCTCCTGCCCAAAGCCTTCCTCCCTCCCTCTTCTTACTTGCTGGCCCTGGAATAAAGCAGGGATGGGGTTGCTGGCAGCTCACAGCCCTTCAGGAATTGTTATGTTGTGTGTTATAAAATCCATGGGGGAAGATAATGTAGTCTTTCACAGCTCATGTGTCAGCTCTGCCTTCCTCATGAGCCTTTAAGGCAGCTCTCTGATTAGACTGATGTAAATTAGCTTTTAGCACTGGTAGCACAGAGCCTGGGATCTGGGAGAACAGGACAAGATGTCTAGTGCAAGAACTAGACTGCTTACAGCCAAAACGCCACCCTGAGAGAATGGGCAAGGGCTTGAGCATCTCCCTTCTGCTCTTTCTACATTGTATGTACTCAAAAAGCTCCTTTGCCTTTAGGAAAGAAGATTCATTGCTCCTCTCTTGGGTCACAGAATCACAGAATCATTAAGGTTGGAAAAGACCTCTAGGATCATCTAGTCTAACTGTGCACCTACAATCACCATGCCCACTATCCATGTCCCTCAGTGCCACATCTACACACTTCTTGAACACCTCCAGGGACGGTGACTTCACCAGCTCCCAGTGTGGGTCCCGCTCTGCTGGGCACTGCAGAGGGTCTGCAGGCTGCCAGCACTGGCTGACTTGGATCTATCTCCCTGTGGCTGTCCTCTGGTCTCTTGCACTTGGTGCTGCTGTGGGACAAGTTGCTGATGGACAAACGGAGACCAGCTTTTTAAAAAAGGCTCTTTCTACCTGCCAATTCAGGTTCCCATGGTACAGAAGACATGCAGAGGGGGATATAAGAGGAACATCTAATCTTCAACCATCGTTTCTCTAACCAGAACTGCACTTTAAAACCAGGCATTTCCTTTGCGAGTCAAACACCTGTTTCTGCTAAAAACCCATCCGCCACTAGTCTGTCCTACTTGAGAAGCTAGTATTTTATTCAGGGCTGATCCATTTTTCTTTTAATTCAGATCAATGCGGGTTAATTGAGAGCAGCTTATTTTTACTTCTGCTGGTCTCTGCCTGCCAAGATCAATACCAGTCATTTCCACTTAAACCATTGTACCTTTACTGGAACTACCAGCACGCCTGAGCTCTCCACGCAGAGCTTTACGGACCAGCCCCGTAGATGTGGTTCCTCGTGTGATAATTGAAACCCGTCTCTCGTCAGTCTGGCTGCAGTGGCATCCTCGTAATGCTGGGAGGAAATGGAGCCATGCTCCATCCCCAACCAGGGGATATATATTACAGCGTGAAACATCTGCACACTAAAAATACTCGGAGAGGGGCAACCGTTCATTGATCCTCCCCTGCGTTAATGGGGCCGCAGCCATCCCTCTGGCCGCCCTTTGCCGCTAGATGGGGCGATGCAGCAGCTGCTGCAGTCCCGGAGCCGCGTGGCTTGAGAGGTAACCTCCCACTCCCTGTCCCAAAAACGCCGAAGTGCCTTTGCCCAGCCCAGGAGAATGAGGAGCTTTGCGCTCTTTGACTCTTTGACCCACATCTTTATTTATTTATATGTTTGCTTGTTTCTTTCTTTATTGCAAAAATTCCTGCAATGTTCATGGGAAGCGCTGGTGCACAGACAAATTGGAAGTAGCATGGGGGCTCTGTTGCTCATTCTGCATCCAGTTTGGATGGGAAGTCTGCAACCTGTGCCTGAGACACTGTCACCTCTCCCCCAGCTACTGCACGTGGATGCAAAGCAGTGAATACCCACAAGCCCATTTTAACTCCTCACCCAATTTTCTGGATATGGGGAGCACTGCCCACAAATACTGACAGGAGGGTACCAATAGCCCAACCTGTCCTGGTGGGCAGGCTGATGGACTTTGTGGCATACAAGGCAGGTATTTAGGACAAGCTGCACCATTTCTGTTTGCCTCGAACCATCCAGCAAGCATGGTGGCCCAAGCACAGCAGCCTCTCCATTTTCCTGCTGTGCCCTCTTCCTTCTCCCTCTGCCCAGCCACTGTCCCTATGCTACCCAGCTCACTTCTCACTGTCTGCATTTACAATGGCTGAGCACTGGGTCCTGCTCTGAAGGAGCCTGTGGAAGCTTTTTAAGCATTATTTTTGGCATTTCAGTAGCTGATACATAAATGGAGAGAAAAATCAGATGGATGTAGGGGAGGCAGAAGATCCTCTGTGATGCATAAGGACTCTTTCCTCACAATTTGCTTACTGAGTTTTAGCTGGTGCTTTGCTTTGCTGTCCACCCTGATGGCAGTCTGTACAAAGGACAGCTTTGGATGTAGCTGGGGGAAGTAGAGGGAGAAGAGGGAACCATCATAGAGGTCATAGAATCCTTAATGTTGGAAAAGACCTCTAAGATTACCAACTCCAGTTGTCAGCATATCCCCACCATGCCCACTAACCGTGTCTCTCAGTGCCACATCTCCATGCTTCTTGAATACCTCCAGGGATGGTGACTCCACCACTTCCCTGGGCAGATGGGAAAATCGCTGCCTCCTTCTCCTTCCCTCACAGATGGCTGGTTCAGTTGGTGCCTTCCATGTCTCCCAGCCATGGTGGCTGATGTTTAGACAAGACAAGGGTTACCCATTTCCTGGTGGGCAAACCCAGCAGGCTTGCAGGATGCAACAGTCAGTAAGACCTGGTCATAAGTGTCACAGGATAATGGCTTTGATCCATATCCCTCAAGCAGAACTGATTTGAAGGGTCATTAAAAACTGTTTGTGTCCATAAGGGTGGGACACTGGGGCTCCAGCTTGTGCCTTTTATTCCCTCTGGCTGTATCCATCAAGGTGATGGACTTGGAGGAGCCATATTTCAGCTAACTGTGTCTCTAATTGATTTGTGGATCTGCGTGGGGTGTCAATATTTTTCCACCCAGGGAGCAGCTGATCAGGAGAAGAGGAAAGAGGTTGGTGAGAGGGGAAGGGATGGGAGAAAGTCTGCTGTGAAGCAGTAGGGAAGCCTTGGGGAACGACTTCTGTCTGGGGCCATCAAACCCCAATTTGCCACTACCCCTCCATGGGGTTTCCTGGTAATGGGGTCCATCCCAGGGCAGAAGTTAACTCCAATTAGAGGGCTTGAAGGATGGGTTTTCGATCCCACGCCTGCCCATAGCAGCCGTGTCAGCTCCCGTTATGGAGATGGGCAGAAGAGCAGCTGGGAGCACTGTGTGGACAATGAGGGCCACCCTGGGAGCCTTCCTGTTGCAGCTCAGTCCCCCCTCCTCCTCCTCTTTCCCAGTGATGGACCATCAGCTGTGGGCTTGCTCACACTTGGCTTGTCACTTCTCACCTTTATGAACCCTCCATAAAGGTGAGTCATGACCCACCCCATGTACTTGCATACCATATCCCATGTAGCTCCATCTACCTTCATCCCACTTCCCATCTATCCCAAACACAATTTTTATGCTTATCCATAGGCAGTGTTCATGTTCTCATCACTTTTGGCCACCTCTCCATGCTGGTGCCCACTTTCCAGTGTTTGACCCTGGTGACTGACGGGTCTGTTTATGAACCTGCCTGTGGTGGCAGTCATAGATGAGACCTTTGAAGATGAGAAGGGTGATACTGCCCTGCAAAGCCCATGGACAAGAACCAGAAAATAGGCACAGGCAGTCAAGGGCAGGATGGGGGAATGGGATGTGAGTGTGGGAACAACTTTCACCTATTGAGTCACTGGGATTTCTCTGGAGCAGTGGCACTGAGGTACAGAGGAGAACCAAAGGCACCACGTTACCCCATGTGAAAGCCCTGTGACATCTGAGATTCCCCCAGCAAAATCTCTCCCTGATGCCATCAGCCCCACCCTGTGGGTCCCCAGGGTGCCCCCCGTCTGTGTTTTCTTTCTCATCTTCCATGCTTTCTCTACTCTCCCCTACTTCTTTTACGGAATACTGTGGAACATTTTATTGGAATAGAGCACAATCAATTGTGCTTCCAAACATGTATTCTTTCTTTTATTTTTTTCTCCCCAAGTCTCTGTTATGCAAAGTTTTGACTTGATTTGCATCTCATAAACAGGTTTCAGTTCTATTCATTTGAATAGAACTGAAACTCGTTCATGAAATCCAGTTCAAGTTAAAAGAGAAGATTTCATGATAAGAAAGTGGGGTAGTTATTAGAAATTATTTTTAAAGTATTGATTAGGAGGGGGCCCTTTTCCAAGAGCAGTACGATTCTCCATCAGTCTTAAATAGGGAAATGACAAGCTGAAAACAAATTGAAGCGTAAATAGCTGCAAAATGAAGTACAGTGTTGTGTTCAGAAACAGAATAAGGCACCCTTTTCATTTTTTCCCCGAGGAAAAAAAATCCAGAGTTCCCATGTATCCAATCAGCATTGAGCAGGAGCTGTTTTGGGAATGCACAGGAGCCAGTTCTCCCTCCTCATCTCAGCATCCCACCGAATAACCCAAGCTCCAGCTCCGCTCTCACCCCTCTCCATCCCCACCTCCTGCCTGTGCCCCCTGGCCGCCAGCAGCCCTGCCTGACAGCTGACGCCGGCTCCGGTGACCCCACGGGTCCCCGCGCCGCTGCTCGCCCTGCGTCTGGCGCTGGACCAGCGCACGTGCGATGGATGGGAGCAGCCACCGCCCGCAGCAAGGCAGCCCCACCACGCTGCTTTCAAGCCCGGGCTGAGCACGCAAGCTGCCGGCTGTCGGTTGTGGGGCGGGGAGAATAGCTCTACACGGTAATTACGGCGAGTTGGAAATTGTCGGCAATATGGTGAGCATGGCAGGTAGCGGCGCAGCCCCCAAGCCAGGCAGCAGATGGAAATCCGTGCGGATGAAGAGAGCAGGACTCCCGGGTTAAAGTGCTGGGAGGGAGGGTTCGGGGATGGGCCAGGACTGAGCGAGAGAAATCTCCCACGGGAGATGACCCCGCTCTTCCCCTCTCAGCCACCCACGCTGATTTTTATTCCGGTCTCACCAAACCGTCCTCTCTGCGGGTCTGGAGGTGAGCATCCCCTGCACATGAGCAGCATGCAGTGCCAGCCACGTCTGTTTGTCCTTGTAGTGCTGAAATAACCCTCACTGCTGTCATATCTGAGAGCATCGCCGTCTTGCATGGTCCTTTGCAGTAGCTGATGCATTTTGCAAAGGGGTTATGCCCAAAGCCCACCTGGTGTCATTCCATAGTCATGCAGTGATGACATGGACCACAGGGGACACCATACCAGAAAGTGTCTGCGCAGTGTCTGAGAGTGTCAAAAAAATGGAAACTTCAAGCTTTTTTTGCCTTCTGAGATTTGCAGCTGGGCAGAGTTCTGTGTGGGTTATACAGGGCAGCTCCCCAGAGTAGCTCCCATTTCACAGCCAGTTACAGTGGCATGGGAGAGAGACGGTCAGCCACATGTCATGAGGACTTCATAGGCAGAAGGCATGAGTAGGTCTGGGACATCGTCCCTCATCCCCAGGATGCTCAGGTGGGTTGTTTCACCATCCGTCAGTTTGAAGGCTCAGCTCACTGAGGATCTGGTGGTACTTAACTTTTCCCAGATGGATGCACCCTTTGGTGGTGCCCAAGCACTCAGGGATGGGAAAAGGGTGCAGCGATTGCAGTGCTTGTGAACAAGCCTTCTCTGAGCCTCTCATCCTCATGGGAAGTATGGGAGAAAACTGCAGAGTGCAGGGAACAGAATTCACAATAGCATGGGGAGTGCCGTGTCCCACTCAATTTCTTGGAATAAATTGGATAAAACAGGTAAAGATGCAACAGAAGAGGAATAGTTGCTCTGTACTCAACTGTGGTTCTTCTGTGAAGGTTAAGGTGCCCAAATCCCCTGAAGGATGCTGAGGATGTGCCATGTGGTGGGGAGGGAGCCCACCAGCCTCCAGCTGGAGTGCGCTGGGACCACGGCTGGGGGGATGGCAACAGGCAGGGCATGAGCGCATCACAGCTGCGAACATCAACCTGTCCCCAAGAAACCAGGCTCTCGTTTCCTCCTCAGTAGACGTTTATTGGCCAGGCACCAGACCGTGCTCGAGGGATGGCCTCGCAGGCGTATCGGGTGGCCGTGCTTCGCATTACCGGGCGGCTTCCCTGCTCCATTTCTGTTCATGTGTCCCTGCCACCAGGATCGGATTACAGGGCCTTCACAAAGCACCAGCCATCTATTATTCAGCCGCCGTGTGCTACCGTATATGTTGGCGTACAGAGCCGAGCTGACCCGCGAGGTGGGCGTCAGTGCCTGCGCGGGGGGCGGTGCTGTAAATCACCCTCTGTGAGTTCTCAGGATGCAGGCAGACGGCTGGCGGAAACCACTCGGAGGTGCCTGACTCCAGTAATGCTTTATATAGCACGAGCAAAACCCATCCCATGAATTCCCGTCAGAGGGATGGGTGGTGAGACCTGTGTCTTCCCAAGAAATGTGGGGAATCTCTCACTGGGTCAGGCAATGGGAAATGGGGCTGACCTTCCTGACCACCAGATGGATGGGGGGCAAAAAGCTATTCGGATGGATGAACCTCGGGGCCAGGAGTTTCTGGTGAGATCTCTCCCTCCTGGTGGCCTGAAGGTGTTAAGTGATTGGAAACCAGGGCAGAGCAGGAGGGAATATGTCTGCAGTATACCTGGGGTGAAAATTCCCAAGGGCTGTTCTTGCTGGGAAAGGTTTTGCTGCCACTGAGTTTGGGGTGGGAAGGGATAAATCTGTTCATATGAGATTTCAGTTAGGAAATAAGCAGGCAAACAAAAATGAGGAAAGTTAATGGTGATGAACTTCCGGCATGTTATTAGAATCCAATACTTTGATTTTCTGTTTCTTAACCAATTTTTTTTTTGATTCATTATTTTGCTTTTAAATTTTTCTTCCTTTCCAGTCAATCCAAGTAAAAACATCTGCATTGCAATGTCAGTGTCACTAAACTGGAATATCCCCAATACTCTCCCCGACTCCCTCTCCCCAAATACTGTCTTTTACAGGGAAATCCAGTCTTTGCATTCTCCATCAAACAGAAATACAAGCTCCTTCACGTCTCTGTATTGTTCACAAACACATCTGTAAAATGTACTGTCCTAAATATCAACAATATAAGAAAGCATCAGATGTCATTGGAGGAGAGGGGCTCCAGCAGCACCACCAAGGCAAAAAAATCTCGTTGCTTCCCAAAACCTCCAGGGTTTACCTGGATGTGATGTTTGGCCATACAGGATTGGACACTGGGGCTGGAAGCTGGTGGGGGTAGAGGAGTAGATTTAGAGAAGCTCTTGCAAAGGAGTGAAGATCCAGACCCCTGTTGGGAAGGCATGGCCATGTGCCTCTTGCTCCCACCCACCTTGTGGGCTTGGGGAGATCAGGATCATCAAACACAAGTGGTTCTGCATGGAGCCAGGATCTGTGCTCAATGATTATGGGTCCCTTCCAACTTGGGATATCCTATGATTCTACTATTCTAAGCCTTTGTCCACCTTCATGCTGCTTTCATGGAGCATTACTCATTTTTAACCAACAAGACCAAGCCTCCTGTTCTTTTCTCCTTGCCTTCCAGGACAGCCCGTCAGTACTCATGGGCTCACCCTCTGCCTTCTCTCTGTGGCTGGATTTCCACAAGGACCTGCATCTGCCAGACTGAGACGTCCACTCCGCACTGCGCTGCTTGCCTTCCATGCTCAAGCCTTGCCTGCCCAGTATGTTATTTCTCAATGGACAAGCTTAACAGAGATGTCTTGGGTTTTTAAAAATAGTTAATATTTAAATATTAATTGAGCCATTAATTACATCTGAGCCCCAGAACAAAACAGCTGTGAATAATTAATGAGAGGGCCTATAGTAAATGCCTCTAATAATTCACAAAGCAACTGAACCAGGTATTTTCAGAGCATTCAGTGAGAGGAGTAGCAGGGAAGTGGGGAGGCAAGCAGGGACAAGAGCGATGAAGGAAGGGGCTAAGAGTAGAAATGAAGCATCATGGTCTGCTTAGTACTGTTCCTTCAAGGATTTCTTAGGGGATGTTCAGGTTGGATATTAGGAAGAATTTCTTCCCAGAGAGAGTTTTGAAGTATAGTAACAGGCTGCCCAGGGAGATGGTGGAGTCATTCCTGGGGCTGTTTAAGGAAAGGGTAGATGTGGTACTTAGATACATGGTTTAGTAAATAATATTGGTGGTAGGTGGACGGTTGGATTAGATTATCTTCAAGATGTCTTTTCCAACCTTAATGATTCTATGATTCTATAATTCTATGATCTTCAGTACATCCAGCTGCTGAAAAGGGTAGATTTCCTCTCTGATTTCTAGTGGGGAAACTGAATCACAGGGAGACATAGTCTTCTCCAGAAGCTGACTTCGGAAGACCACCAGTACTCCAGGTATGCTCCCCTACAGCTATGTCTCAGGGGTTATGGGCTGTGGCTTCAACACCTGGCCACACGAGGTCCCGTCCCTCCCTCCTGGAGCTGGGCATCAATGATCTCTTTTTGCTTCAGCCTTTTTGTGCAGGGCAGTGTGACCCCATGGACCAGCCTCTCACTGTAGCTGGCGAGGTCTTCAAGACAGAGATGTTTCTCCATTTGTGGCCGTCCACAAGCTCCACATCTCAGGGGTGAATGCTGCATCTCCCTCCGAGGCTGCTGAGGAGAGGATTTGTCACAGCTCCCCACTGTTGATTGACAACCATTAAATGAGTGAGAGTTACCATTCTTCTTGATGGCCCAATAGATACATGACACGCACCCCACTGTTACCAAAGAAGCTTCCCTTTGCAAGAGATGAAAATGATACAACACACCATGTGCTTGAAAACTGTGACCCTCCCGACCATATTAACAACCGTGTAATCAGCAAGCATCAGGGCCTTTCTAATGAAGCACTGCCATTCTCCCCAAGCCGTGCAAAGAGTTGGCTAAATGCGGCTTTGTTCCTTTTAACTGATGAAAAATTCAGTCCCCTTTCTTAGCTTATTGACCTCCTGCAAATACAGGAGGGAAAGAAGCCGCTGCCTTTCTGGTTCTGATAGCATGATATTCACAACTTAGAGCTATAGAGAGAATAACAAAACGGATTGGAATAATTATATCAATTTCCACTTCTCTATCTACGTGGATGCAGAGTTTATAAATTAACCAAAAACACTTGCAAATCTGCATAACCAGTTACCTATGTTCCTAATGCTTTCAATTTATCCTAATAGACATTTAATGAATACTTTATAAAGCCTCAGATAGGGTATTTTAAAATCAATGGTGCTATTTTATTGCTGTTTGTATTATCTTTATTTGGACGGTGTCTTAGCACTCTGATGCCCATTGATTTCAGGCCTTGATCAATGAAAGAAGGTTTTGGTTTAAATACATGGAGATGCATAAGAGATGCTGGGTTTGGGGGTGAAGGGCTCTCTCACAAGTGAGAGATTGCTGAGATCGTACTCATGGCTCAGAATTAGGGCAGCACGAGGTAATCCACTGCCCTTGCATAGCTCTCCTCTTTATCCTCTGGGATGACAGCAATAAATTGTCCTCAAAACAGCTCTGCATGGACTGAACAAGCAGCAGGTTTATGCCCCTTCTTCTGCTTGGGCTAACTCAGGCTGCTCATGTGTTTTATCCCCATTCACATCATGGGTATTCTCCTAAATACCTCTGAAATCCTCATGCCAGTGCCAGCTCAGCTGCACTTACACCTGTGGCAACTATGCCCAGACCTGATGGATAGATATGAAGCTTGACAGCTTCTCCCATCAGCATCAGCTCATTCAGCTCCACATCCATTGATTTCTCTTTTCTGTCTCTGGTTCCCTCCAGACTGGCTGAGTGTAGATGAAACCCGTAATGAAATGGATGAGCTCCATGGGAACACAAGTGCTTTTTGGCTGAGTTGTGGGGGAGAGTTGTCTGAACCAGGAGACGTTGTGGAGATTTCTCCTTGGATTTGAAAGCAAAAGCAAATTGCAGGGAACGTTTCCCCTGACATTTCATTCAGTAAAATTTCATTCAGTTTGTCAAACTGGGAGAATGTTGCATGAATTGTAACTGTTGATGATTTATTCCAAATGGTCATTTTTTCCTTTCTCAGCAGCAGAAATTTGAATTACAGACTGGGAATCAGGCCTCACACCAATCTTTGGCTGTAACCTCATGGCTTCAAGAACTGGGAATGCTGGTGCAGGTTGAAAGCTGCTTTCAGCCTTCTACAACCATACAAACAAACTGGGGAAAGCTTGGGTATTTCCCCAGGTCTGGCTCCAACCAGAATGAACTGGAGAGCTGACTCCCTTCACAACAAGACAGACCATCCAGCATGGTACTAGATGGCCTTTAACATCCCTTCCAACCCAATACATTCTGTGATTTTGTGACTTCCCTCAAGATGAGAAGGGAGATAAACCAGTATGGGCATAAACCAGTATGGCTAGGGACAGCAACACCATGTTCTTGCTCTGCCAATGGGAGCTGCTGAGTCCAAGTCTCCCTTTATACTGCAGGAGATCACGGTGATGCACTTTCCCCAGAAAGCTGCCTTCTTTTGTATCAATCACTTATGAAATTGCAAGTGTAAGGAGTGAAGCTGGGATATCATAACCAATAGACTCAAGTCATGATCACTCCATGGTCTGAGTGGATATTGGAGCGTTCCCGACAGAGTGGAGGTTGTTTCACAGGCATGGAGAGGTCTGAGTCCCTGTATGGCCTGAGATCAGGATTCACCTCCAGCAGCAGTTACTTTCTCCTAAATCTCTTTGGGAAGAGGTGGGAATCATGCTTAAGACTTCCCATGTGATACTGAAACTTTCCATCAGACAAAGAGCTATCTTTTCTCATCGCTGCTCTGGTGAGCAGCATGCACCCTAGTCCCGCCATCCATTCATACTCCTGTGCTTTGCATAACTTATCTGCTTTGCTTGGACATAACAGTTTTCTTGACTTGGGAGATTTTCAGGTTTTTTGCAAGAATATCTGAAATCAAATCACTTTGAAAATCTCTTTTTTGTTCTTCATCCCTGATTTCTCAGCTCAGCCAAGCAGCCACTACCTGCAGAGCCGTGCTATCATAGCAGGACGGTGGCTCAGCTGCACCCTTCATGCTAATGCATTGCTGAGGGCATTAATTAGGGCTCCCAGGATGTAGTTCACAGCAGGTTCAGCCCATTTCATGTCATCTGGGCAAGACCAGAGCTCACACCAGACTTCATGTGAGCCCTCCCTGACCTGTGGGCAGCAGCTTCCCCACCTGACTCAGCCTGCTGCTGAGCTCCTCACTGCCTTGTGCACGTCCAGGTTTGTCCACCTGATGACTCCCATCCCATACCTGAAGCTTCTGCACCTTCTCAAGGGGACCTTTGTTCTTCTGAGGTGCTGTTCCCCTTTGGGAATGCACAGGTTCCAAGGCATAGACCTCTCTCCCTTAGAGTAAAAGGCTGATGTGCCTGGTTATTATTCTCTGCAGTCTTTGTGCATCCTTCCAGCCCTCTGGACCATGGACATACAAACATTTTGGAATTCAAAGATCAGCCTCTCTCTCCCACACCCTTCATCTCCAGAGTGCCTGTGAGGCACAGACCAGGTTAATCTGCTCCCTGCTGATCTCCCCAGAGGTAAGGGATAAGAAAAGGGACAATGCAGGAAAGGGCTGTGGAGCAGCCTGGAGAGCTCTTAATCCTTTTCTTTCCCCCCTTGGATCCTGCCTGCAAGAATGCAGCCTGTCAGAAAGGACAACGAAGACTTATGCACAAAGATCAAATAAATCATTTTCCTATAATACTTCCCCCATCATTTCCCTCCTCCTGCTCTCTGAAAAAACAGTCTCCTGTAGGATTTGCTGGATACTTTCACAACATCTCAAGGGATAAGAGCCCCCTGGGACCTTTAAACACCTAAGTGCTACTGTCATTTGAATGGAAGTTTCTGCTGTGTGTTCTGGTCTAAGAGCCTACTACAGTGGTGGAAGTGGTTGTGGACACGTGGCTGAAGTGTCCATAGACACCTGGTGGGAGATTTCCAGTTACAGGCTGAGGCTCCTGCTAGTGATGCTGGCATCTTGGGATTTGCAGCCCATGGTGTCCAGGGGAATGGAAAAACTGTCATTCCTATTCCAGGTGGTCTCAGGAATGCTGACAATGGTTTGGTGTTGGTCAGCAGCTGCTGGCTGTAGTCAAGGTGGCAAGGGCAGAGTGTGGATGTGAAGAGCTTGAGAAGAGATGCAGTGGGGTGATATTTGCAATTAAAGCTGCAGAGAATGGTTGTCCACCTGCCAGGACACAGCTTAGTTGCCTTCACTTAACTCTGTTTTGATGACACCTCTTCCTCCATACTATGAATGTCAAGGAACTGTTGGCGCTGGAGTGATTGAGGGATTGTCACGGAATCACAGAATTATTAATGTTGGAAAGACCACTAAGATCATCTAGTCCAACCATCACATCACAGCCCATGCCTGTGACTGCTCTAGACCATGTCGCTCAGTGCTGTCTACCCTTTTCTTGAGCTCCTCCAGGGGCAGTGACTCCACCTCCTCCCTGGACAGTCTGTTCTGATGCCTCATCACTGTTTCTGAAAACACACTTTTCCTAATATTCAACTAGTTTGTGCTCAGACTGATCTGAATCTAAGAATGTCTACCAAGGCCTGGACCTGGCTGTGCTCCAGAGTCACAGTAGAGGCAGCTCTCGTGCTTCCAGGAGCAAAACGCTGCAGCAAAATCAGAACAAGTACAAGCAAAACCCGCTGGATGAGTCTTTGTTGGCCCCAAATGCTGCCTTGAATGCTGACATGTCCTGGTTGGCTGATTTCTTGATAGCATGTGTTGATATTCTACATTTCACAACGATTGTTTGAAATGAATTCTGCTGTTTCTGCTCGTTAAAATATTTCCAGCTGTTGGAAAAAAATCAAAAGGAAGGTGGTGAATTTCTAAATCATCTGACAAGTCTCATATCAAGTCCTGATGATTGATGTTAAAGATCTGTGTGTCTGAAGAGGAGATTTTCTTTTCATGAGAAGGGGCCAAGAGATACCGAGCACCAGAGCAATTAGTGTTACTCATGCAAATGTACTTCCTCAGATCTGATTGCGAGGTATGGTGAAAGAGCCATTTGCTAGAACTGATCAAGAAACTCAAATAATTTTTACTTTGACCAGGTAATCCCAATTGTATATTTCTCCACTAATTAAATTCTAAATCACAAACAATTTCAGAAGAAGGTTAAAGGGGGTGAGAAAACAAGAAGTGAGGGCTGGAGGTGAAAAATTTTCGTTTTTAGGCCCTTGGTTTTCCAGTAAATAAATCTTTAAAGCATCAGGGTCCCTTCCATGAACACTTCAATTTAATCATAAGGGTGCTTCTATGAAAAGCAGGATTATAAAAACTTGATTTCCCCTTTACACAATTTCAAGGGCTCAGTTTGGAAAGTTAAATTTCTGATTAGGGGACATTTTGGAGAGAACTGGGGACATCCCCTTACAGTTTTGCATTGAGCCCTGATGCCAGGTACCAAGACTTGAGTTCTGGCTGGGAGTTTTCTGAACAGCATCCAACCTACAAGAGGTGCACAGGGGCTCTGCACCTTGGGGTGCCTCCCAGTCTGTGCGGGGGCAGTTAAAACCAACTGCACATTCTGGTATGCTATGGATGTTCTTGTATGCTGGGGATGCTTTCATACATTGGGAGTGCTCTCAAATTCTGGGGATGCTTTTGTGTGTATGCTGAGGATGCTCTTGTGAAGGGGAAGCTTTCATACAGGGGATGCTCTTCCTTATGCAAATGTGTGTCCTATGGGGCTAGCCCTGGGGGTGCACCGCGGGTGTCTCTCATGAACCACAGTAAAGATGCTCTTACATATACCCACCGGCCCTTCTCCATTTTCTGCATCCTGCCCATCCACGAGCTGCAGCTGGAGGAGGCTGCTGCAGGATCCCCCCTCCCCTTCCCCCCATGACCCCTCCTCCTTCTCCCAGGAGCCCTGCCAGCCCCTGCTCCTCCAGGGGTAATTGAAGCAGCACGTAGAGCATATGGCCAGGCAGGGATCCCTGCTGGTGCACCAGCTGTGAGCTGGGTGCCGGGAGAAAGCAGGCTGCAGGGGCTCCGTCTCCCTGTCTGGCTGCCTCCCTTTTCCCCAACAGTTGTTCACATGACGCAGTTTGGAGGTCTTGTTTGCTGTCCGAGTGTTCATGAGAGCAGTGGTCCTGGTCTCACACTAAGCATCCCTACCATACTCCTTTCTCTGTCCCCTTTGCCAGTGCTGCTCCCTCACCCCCCATCTGTCTGCTGTGGGATGCAAAGTGCTGTAGGGCAGCCTGTGTGCCTGACAGGGAAGTTGCAGGGTCTTGAGGCAGGACACGAGATGGCACAGCACTGTGGGGGAGATGTGTTCCCCTGGCTACGTGGCTAAGTGATGGCTCTCCATAGAGAGTTTTCACACCATATGGAAGAAGCCATGTGAGATGGCCAAAGTCCTCTAGTAGCCTACTGTTGCTTCTCAAGTCAGCTGGATTGTCATGGCTGGATGAGTTTTGAACACCTGCATTTCAGAAAAACTTGACAAATGTCATGTCCTCTGTCCTCCTTCCCACTCCACAAAGAGCCTTTTGCCTTTGAAGTTTGCCCTGTGCATTACAGGAGGAGAGGAGACAACAGCAAGTCTGGGATGTGAGCACAGCTGCTGCTTTTCCTCCAGGTAAAATACTGCCAGGAGAAGAGGAGTTATTGCCTACAAGCATGGTCTTCGTGTCCTCTTCAGAGCTGTGGTTAGGAGTGCAGCATGGTTATAATGTAATGACTACAGTGCTGTCAGAGGTGAGGAACCCTGCCCTTACAAAGACATCTAGAAACCAATCCTACAAGTGGAAGCATTTGGGATGGGACATCTCTGGTCTTCTGGATCAGGTTTCCATGGCCTGATAAAGCCTGAGGAGGTGAAATAGGCTCTGCTTCCTCCAGCACCAGCCAAGCCCACTTTCTAGGATTATCACAGAGCTTCTCCCTTGGGGAGTAAGGACAATGTCCCAGCCCAGAGCTGGGCTCCCAGATAGCTCCCCTCAGAGAGGTGGGGGCAGGGGAGACTTCACTGAAAGGAAAGGGGCTTCATTTGGACCAATTATTCTCAAACTGAAGTGGAGGAAGCCGTCATTTCAGTGTTTCCTTCCCCCCCTTCTTTTCCATTTGTTGTATGTATTTTTTTAATGCTCTGGCAATGGCTGAATATCACACAAGTGCCCTGTCAAGAGATATATTCAATAAACACTTGACACCCAAGCTCAGGAATACATGGCCCGTGGCAAACATGAATTATTCAAACGGAAATCAAGATAATTTTGCTTCTAACTCAGAAACCAAAACTCCTTCTTCCCTTCCTTATTTTTCTTCTCTTCCTCTTCTCATTTTATTCCTGTTCTTTCCTTCTTTTTTTTCTTATCATTTATTTCTTCTTTTTTTCTTTTTTTCCCCTCTCTCTCTGGCTGGAAATCCAAAATGTATTAACATCTAGGGAAGTCCCTTTGCTAAATAAACCAGGGTGAGGCCCAGAAGGAATCTCCTTTGGTTAAGGAGATAGTCTGCAGGTTTGTCCCCTGCGGCTGCTGTATTGCTTTGGCTGTGTCTCAAGAGCATTTGAACCCTGTGAAAGGGCGGCATAGAAGTGCCATTGCGGCTAGATGTTGGACTATTCAGCCAAAAGCTCACTTCTAGAAAAAAGTAGTTTGTTAAGGAAAAGCGGGAGGTTACAATTGGCCTTTGGGATGTCTTTCTTGCACAACTGAGCCCTTCACCTGTTCAGGTAAGTCTCCTGCCAGCTGTGGAAGTTGGTAATGATGGAGTATGCTTATGGATGAGGGAGTCTGCTGGGGTTGCAGCATCTCAGAAACGGGAATGATGTATCAGGCTTTATTCCTACTTCTATTCATAGTTGCCTTTCCCCTTCCTCTCCCTCCCTCTCAGAAATATGATCTCCAACTGATCAGCACCAGGTGGTACCAAAGGCACTGGCTTTGGTAGTTCTTCCCTTTCTTGTGACTGGATGGGACTGAAGAACCATTGTGCACTGAGAAGAGCCAGAGATGGTGCCTTAAGAAGGCTTTAGGAATGGAATGCCCTGATTAGAGTCATGGGCAGCACACGTCCTGTTTATTCTCACCATCAGGAAGGTCTGTTCTAGCCAGCCATTCATGGGCTCCTCTTCCTTAGATTGATTGAGCTTTGGACTCTTGGTTGATTGATGACTTTGTGCAGGTAGATGCTGAGATTCTCCATGGAATCATGACACAAGAAAGCACTTGAAGAGTTTGTCACAGCACTAAAACACACTAACTTTTGATATTGTGCTTTGCCTAGCAAAGAAATACAAAACACTTAAGCCATTCTGGGTCACAAGGGACTGTTGAATTGGCATTCTGGGCTATTACAGGCTTTGGGGTAGAAGATATGCGGTGTGCAAACATGTATCATGGTGCTTTCTCCATGAGTATCTGCAGTGCCTTAGGAGTAAGATAGGTGAGAGGAGAATCTGTCCTTCCAGCAGTCCATGGGGTCTCAGCCACTCCATCCTCACAACCTCCAAGGGCAAGCAGAGCACTGAAGATGCTTTGTACATCTCCCATGATTGCTTTCTTCTGGTCGAAGCTGCCAACTCTTCCTCCTCTTTCTCCCCTCACTGACACCATCCCTCCTGTGTGGGAGTAAGCTCTAGCCACCTCCATCCTTCCTTCCTATCCCCAGTTTTTCCGGCAGCGCCCGAGTTTCCCTCTGGTAGTGAATGGTCGTGGTTACTTGTGAGGTTAGGACTGGCTGTCAGCCAATCACAGCCCAGCAGCAGGGATCTAATGGCCCCGGCGCCAGCCATTTGAGAGGAAGGAGAATATAGGTCATCAGTGACATCATCTCTCGGAAAGGTGGGGGGTGCTGAGAGTAGAGGGGGAAGCAATCGTTTAAATTTGGAGAGGAGCTAACTGGAAATTTGGGCCATCAGGAGAATAATGGGCCGAGAGGAAGAGATGGGGATATTAATAGAGCTGGTTTCTGTAAGAGCTGGAGCAAACAGCAAGGGATGGAGAACCACAGAGAGTCTTGGTGTCGGCAGGCTGGGAGTCCCCAGGGGCCTGGGAGCATCATCTTGGATCTCTGCTTGGCCACGTTCTGCAAAACCTCCATCTGCATCCCAGGAGCCCGCCAGGTCTCTCCTCCTGCTCCTCATCTGATGGTCCTCCATCCCCATTTTACCCCACCCAGATCAACCATCCCTACGTCCCATTGACCACCACTCCAAGAACCCTCTGAGAAGCCCCATTACTTTAGAACCCCCCCGAGAAGCCCCAGTGTGTTCACAAGGACAAGTGTATGGTTTGATTTGGGCCTCACTTTCTCCTCTCTGCCTGGTGTGCTGGCTCTAGCTGAGCCTACTTCTTTCATCTGCATCCCCCTGCAGTGTTTGCATGCTAAATGAGACAAATGCAACACCTCCAGGCAAGTTTTGGTTGCATTTGTATATTAAGATCCTTGACCGCCTCTCCCTGCTTACCAAGCAGAGTCCGTAGAAAGAGTAGGGTATCTCCATCCCTGGAGATGTTCAAATTTCATTGTGCAATGCCATGAGCAACCTGCATCAAATAGGGTGCTGGCTGGACATTTCCATCTCTTCCAATTCTGGGTCACCATACCCCTCCAAACAGCGGAGGACCTGGAGAACCCACCACTATGGGACATGGCTTGGTTGTTGTGACAAGGATGTCATTTCCAGAAAGCAGTGCAGCTCTGCCTTATCTCACTTTTTTGATGGACATCTGAATGAAGCACATCTCACTGTGTGTCTGGATATGGCAGTGAGTGAAGGAGTGCTGGGGGACAGCCCTCATGGGTGCCAAAACTAAGACTAGAAGGTATGGTTTTACCCAAACCAGCTGTTATCCTGCCCTGGCAGACCAGGGTTGTATTTTGGGCTTAGCACAAGTTTGTGAAAGTCCCAGAAGCACATCTGCAGAAGACAGGGGTGTCTGGCAGTGGAAACATAAGCTATTCTGTGTTTGTCTACTGCTGGGCAAACACCAGTCATGGTAGTCACTGATCTATGGCTACCTCAATTAAGGGGTTTGGCCTTCCCTGCTGCTGCTCTGCCATGGCACTGTGATGGAAAAGCCCGAGAGCTGAAAGGCAGAGCCATCAGCTGAAGGAGATGCAGGAACTGAATACGTATGGAAGGGGGAGGGAGAAAGGAAGGGGTTTTCCCCTTGTTAAATATTTACCGCCCCAGGCTGGTGATATGATATTTCCTGCCCTCTAGGAATTCCCAGGGACTGTTAAGGTTGACCAGAGAGGTATGAGGGCTTCCTGAGAAGTCTTCCAGCTCCCTGTATCCTCCCCAGGATTAACTTGAGGCACTTCTATCTCCTACAGACAGCTCAGGGTCTGTATGAAACCCCACAACTAGATGATCTTTAAGGTCCATTTCAACCCAAGCAATTCTATGATTCTATGATATGAAGGTGCTGACCTCAGTCCTGATCTACACTAGAATTGAAACTCTCCAGGCTCATGTCTGCTCCAAGCTACTTTCTTCTTTAGTCTGAGTGGTGGCTGAAGGAGGTCACCACTTGGGTACAGAAAGTAAAATGTCCCTTGAGCTGGGATATGCCACTGAGGGTATCTGAGAGTCCTCTTCTAGAAGGCTGCGCCCTGAGGTTTGTCACCTGCTCCTAGTTCAACCAGGGCTGAAATTCAGACGTTCCTGTTACTGCCTGGAGACTCTAGGTACCCTGCTGATGAGCTCCAGGTCCATCCCTTGGTGGTACAGAGCAAGTCACTTGCAGAGTGTGGTTCCCCTTGCATAAAACAAGGACAATAATCCTTTCTAGACTGTAGACTCTTCTGGTTTAGGAATAGGCCTTGCAGTGTTTGCATGACCGCCTTTCTCAGAGGCTTTGCCAAATCAGTTGTGCTACAAATACATACTGAAAGAGGAAAAACTGAATATTCTTGGAACCAAGATGGTCCTCAAAAGCTATCACATGAAGTGGAATTGTTCCCTCCTCCAGCATTTCATTAAGCAGCTGGATTCACCTCCTGCAGTGGTGGAGAGCATTAGCAGAGAAGTTCCCTTACAACCAAACAAGTCTTGTCCACATCTCTCACAGTCTTTCAGCCTAACCAAACTGCTAATCTGGGGCAAATCCACATGGCAGGCAACAGGCTTTGCAGGGTCAGATTAGTCAGACACTTTACTTTTCTCCTCTTTTCATGGGTTAAGGAACAGTTGTCTTCTTGAGAACAGAGCTGTGGATGGCAAAGGCTGGAGAGGAAACATCAAGGAGCTGAGCAGTGCTCTTACAATCAGTTTTTAGGATGAGCTGCCCTTCCACACATAGGGACAAGAGTTGGATGCAGACATGATGGGTAGGAGGGACCCAGTATGCCCTTCCCATGGGGGCATGCAGCAGATGTGTATGGGGCAGGATTAAGAACTTTTGTGCCTCCTTAGCCACACGTAGATCACTCTGAGCATGTCCACCTTGCACATTAATAATATAAAGGCAGTAAGAGGTTGATTTGGGGCTGGGCTGCACAGTCTGGGACCCCTAAAATATATTCTGCATTCCACCTCTGCTGTTGGTGCCCACATCTCACATTTCCTCATCCCAACTACCAATCTGCAGCTAGAGTGTGAGCCGAGGACAGACCATCCTGTGGTTGAAGGGCTCCTTATGCATGAGAAAACCACTGGTACTGGGGAAGAGCCCCTTTTTCAGGTGGAAAGCACATATTGCCACACTACCTAAATGTATCCCCAAAAATGGGCTAAAACATGCCCTTTGCAGTCCACATGGGCTTAAAATAAGCACTCTTAGCGCCAGTTACACAATAGAAAGGGCTCAGGTACTCTCTGGCTGCACATACATTCGATACGCTGAAAGGGTTGCAGGAGCGTATCAGACAAAGTTCCCTACTTTGCTCAGGCAGCCTATCAAATATTTAACGGGCTGCCATAGGCAATTACATTAGAGGAGATAGTTAAACACCCCCTACCCTAGGGCACCCCCCTGCAATGTAAATCAAACAAATTGGACTCTTTTCACAATTGACACACACGATTTTACTTACTGTAAATAATTTAGCATTAAAAAGTCGAGCTACACTTTGCCCCATCTGGATTTTCTTTTCTCTTGCTCTCTCTCCCTGCTCCACCGAGTTGAGCAGTGTGGACTCTGGGCTCCTAATGCAGTAGATGGAGTGGAGGAATTTTGCTGCCTGGGTGAGCTGTTAAAGGATTCCCATTTCCTAATGGAAGAAACCACACTCAGGAAACTTGTGAAGTTGCCCATTTAAAACAGTCAGAGACGCTCCCTGCCAGCTAACAGCAAGGGATGGGAAAAATCCCTCCCTCCGGAAGGAGTTCGGTCTATTGCTGGTTGGCATCTCCCGGGGTCATAGCAATCTCCCTGTAAAACTTGGCTGAATGTTGCACTTTTTAATTAAAAGCTATCTTTCACGATTAGGCTCAATGGGGTTTTAATAAGGAGTTTTACAAACTGGCTTGCAGCGTTGGCCTGCATGGATAGGCTTTCCTCTTGCACCTCAAGTGCTAGATCTGTGCAGTAAAACATGCACTGGTATTTGGGCTAAGAAAGTTGTGTTGTCATCATTGGGAACTCTTCCCATAGCCCTCTCCCAGTCTCCTGGAAAAGCTGCTTTGATAGCATGATATTTTGAGCTGCAACTTGATGATTTTTTCTAATTCTCCTAATTCTGGGAGAGAAAGCATGCAGAATTTGGCTCTGATGAGTCTTCTGCATTGCCACTGTTCTCCAGATCTGAATGGGGTATCACTTTATCTTGTCCCAGGCCTGTTCTTCTTTACACACCTAGTTTAAATCAGTGTGAGTGCCTTGTGAAATGTTCTCCTTGATGCCTTTGGCCTCTCTCAGCCGCGAGACAGCTTATAGAGTTTAGTGCATCTGTTAAAAAGTGCTTGGGGCTTGATTTTTCTGCTTCTGCACTCAAGCAAGCCATTTAAACCATCACCCGTGCAGGTACAGCCTCTTACACATTTTCCGACAAATCCAATTTCCATCAGAAAACGTCAATTCCGATGAGATCGAAGCATTTAATCCCCGAACATCTTAATTCTGATGGATGGATCCTCCCCGGGGATCCCCGCAGATGGTGGGGATGAGACGTGCTCTCAGCAGCCTGGGGTGGAGAGGATGCTGCTTGAGGCATCTTCCTGTGCAGGAGCTGTGACTGCGACGGGAACAAGAAATTTACTTATTCAGGGTTGGATTGAAACATAAACATAAAATTGCACTAGAAATTCACAGAATCACAGAAAGTTTGGGTTGGAAGAGATCTTAATCCCATGTAATTCCAACCCTGCCATGGGCTGGCTGCCTCCACCAGCACAGGCTGCCCAGGGCCCCATCCAACCTGGCCTTGAGCACCTCCAGAGATGGGGCACCCACAGCTCCCTGGGCAGCAGTGCCAGGGCCTCACCAATTCACCATTTTTGGCTCAACTTCTACTAAAGCTCTGGAAAGGACCATGAGGAAAAGGCAGTGGGTATAACCCCATTGGCTTTCCACCAACACGCCCACCTTTAGCATCCCACCATTGGCCAAAGTGTCTGAGCTTGCACAGGGTGAGCCTAGACAGCTGATGAGAAGGATGTGGCAGTGGCCACCTAGGGGCAGCTGTAGGGCCTCTGATCCATCATTCTGCAGGAAGTCCTCTATGTGCCTTTTCCACTGTACCCTCTTGGAGGCCTGGAAAGCTGTGTCCCCTCTGCTTTGTGTTCCTATTAATCGCTGCCAGTGGGTATAATTGGTAGCTAGAGCACACAGACCCCATTAAAGCCCATGAGGGTGCCAAATGCTCTCATTCAGGCACAAATGAAGGAGCAATCAAACCCACTTAGGTAATAAAAACAGCTGGAGTCTGCAGGCAACCGCCTGAGGCACCAACCACATGGCAGGCAGGACAATCCTCTGAAAAGTCTGCATTGAGGTGTCCTTTGATTGAAAATGTGGGGATTAGAAGGAGCACTGCAAGGTTTCATTGGCTAAAGGCAAACAGATAGAAGGAGAAATTATGAGTTGTCTTCAAAAAACTACAGGGAGAAGGAGTTTCTTAGGCACGGAGCTTGCTGGAGACAATTGGCTCCCCATGGGGGAAGAGCATCTGTAAGTGTCATGGTACCACAGTGTTTCCAACTCCTTTTGCTAACTTTGCATGCTGTGGCAGATGACCGCCACATCTGATCCTCACAAGGAGCAGCAATGACCTGAAGAGCTTTCTGACTCATTGCATCTGTGACAAGGGTTTGTGTCAGCATGAATTTCCAAAGCCAACCTATGGGCTGTCGTTAAAATGTTCATCATTGCTACTTCTTTAGAAGCATTCCTACTTGTTTTGCTGTGTTTTTGCTCATCCTGGTTGTAAGGTATGTTCTTCCCAAGGAACTGGTAAGTCCTAGATAAATCCAGAGGCTTTCGGACTGTTTATGAAGAACACTTGTTCTCTTCCCTGCCTGGGCTAGCACTGGGGTGCCCCACAAACCACAAACCCATTCAGGAGGTGGAAGGAGGACAGGCTAATCCACGGATTAGAACTGGATTAGGTCATGGGGAATGCCACTGTGGGTCACTCTAGCTCAGAAAATTCACAGCCAAGGTGGAGCAAACCCAGGGCAATGTGCTCAGAGCTGTGTCCTCTAAACAAGGCGACACTCAAAACATGGAGGCTTGTGTGCTTGGAAGAGCACATAGTCTCTAGCCTCCAGGACGTGTTCTGGGCAGAGCCTGCAGTCGGTTCCTTGCAGCATCACTCAGCCTGGCGAGATGCTGGTGTTCTTGGGGGGAGTTACATCCAGGAGCTGCTGAAATGCAGAAAGTGAGGAGAAGGGCAATAGAGTGACCACCAGGAAAAGCCCAGTGAAAGGAGGATAAAAACCCCTCAGGAAAGATTCTGGATGTCAAAAGAGAGTGAATGAGCCCAGCAGCTGCCAGCTGGAAATGCCTGGGCTCACCGCAAGGCACCCAGGAGGGCCAATTCACCTCTGCAATAATTCTGCCTATGTCTCCACTGAGCAGAGAGCTCCCAGCAAACGGCTCTGGCAGCCGCATGCTACCCATCACCTGATGCTGCAATCTCTGCGCAAGCAGCAGAGGGGAGACAATGACTCAGAGCTGTGCTGGTGGAAAGCAGGAGGGGAAAAAAGCTTCTGAGCTCCTGGATTGGCAGATCATCAGCGTGTTGGCAGAGCTTCACTGGCACTCGGAAGATGAGAAGGAAGTATGCTGGACTAGGGTGTGTGGGGACTGCCCGTTGTCCCTCTACCATCCCTCAGGCCAGAAGGGTTGAGGTTTTCTGGTGGCACCAGAGATGCCGGACTCAGGATTTTGCCTCATGAGGCCTCCCCTCTGCCCCTGTGTGCAAGCAACTCCACAGCTCTGCTTTAGGGATCTGCTTGCTGCAAGAGCATCATACAGTGGCTGTGCCTGCATCTGGGAAGATGCACACATTGCTGGATCTGACCTTTCTCTGTGCAGATCCAGACCTAAAGTACTGTACTTTCAGGGCACTTCAGCCTCTCAGGTGCCGGGACTGGGTTTTCCGGCTAGGATTAATGCAGCTGCTCCCTTGAGAGGGGATTTGCTCTGAGTATAACCAAGCACCCTCCTACAAACCCCACAGCCTCCGTCTCCATGTCCAGCATTTTTGAGGGTTTCCCTGCTCTGGGGCAGCAGTTCTGCTGCCCATCACACCTCTGCAGGGCTGGGACAACCATAAGGGTGGCAGACACACAGCCACCAAACGTTGCACGTGAGCAATGACAGGATCCAGGCGTGGGGGCACTCAGAGGGAAGGAGATGCTACGAGGTGACGCTGCGTGCAGGTGCTGATAGATGGAGAAGTGCTGAAGGGACTGGAGAGAGAGATGTATGGACAGAGGTAGACAATGCAAAAAAAAAGAAAAAAAGAAAAAGAAAAGACAAAAGAAAAGAATTAAAAAAAGAAAGAAAGAAAGATAGAAAGAAAAAATAAAGTTGGTGAAACTTTTCGTTATTTCTCTGTTCGCCGATTTTATCCCCGGGTGCCTTTTTTGCCTTTGGGAGAGTGGAGGGGGCCCAGTCGGGGGGTGAGCAGAGTGGCCGCGAGGCGGGCGGAGGGAGTGGCCTGGCGAAGCCTATCCAATGAGCGTCCGGGGGGGCGGGGGGGCCGGGCTATAATGCCCTCGATGCCGGGCGGCAGAGGCAGACAATACCGCGCCCCCGGAGCCGGGCAGCCCGGAGCGCCCCTGCCCCGCTCCCAGCCCAATCATGATGTCCATGAACAGCAAGCAGGCTTTCAGCATGCACCCCATCCTGCACGAGCCCAAGTACCCCCACCTGCACACCAGCTCCGAAGCCATCCGCAGAGCCTGCCTGCCTGCCCCTCAGGTAAGCCAGGCGCCCCCCACGTTGGGGTCCATGTCTTTCTTGTGTTTGGGTTGGGGTTGTGTTGGGGTTGGGGTTCCCATGTGGTTCGATGGGGCTGGTGGGATTAGGCGTCCTCGGAGTGTTTCTGTCCCGCTGCCCAACTCGGAGATTCCTTGGGATTCCCACCGGCTCCATCCTCTCTGCTTACTTCTGGGAGACAAGGGTTGGTGCCCGGGGTACTGTTTCCATTTTTTGGGTGGGAGGCTAAGCTCGGTCAGCTCACCTGGCCCAGGGACCGAGCAAGATGTCTGTAACGCCACTTGCCTTTAACACTCTCCCATTCTTCTGGTTTGTTTTCTGCTCCCCTTTTTTTCCCCTAACCCCACATCCAGATCCAGGGTAACATTTTTGCGGGCTTTGATGAGACCTTGCTGCGGGGCGCCGAGGCTCTGGCTGCTGTGGATATAGTATCGCAGAAAACCCACCCGTTCAAGCCGGATGCCACCTACCACACCATGAGCAGCGTGTCCTGCACTCCTACCTCATCCTCTGTGCACCTGCACCACCCGTCCGTGCTGACCACCCACCACCCCCACCACCACCACCACCAGCCCGCGCAGGGCCTGGAGGGAGAGCTCCTGGACCACCTCAACTCTGCCCTCCCCCTGGGAGGGGTGCCGGGTCCCGACGTGGGCTCCACGCCATCCCACCCTCATTCCCACATGTCGGCCATTAACCACATGGCCCACCACTCCCAACCTATGAACATGTCCCACCCCCACGGCCTGGCGTCCCACGTCGTCATCTCGGGCCCCGAGACAGAGACAGACCCACGGGAGCTGGAGTCCTTCGCCGAGCGCTTCAAGCAGCGGAGGATCAAGCTGGGGGTGACCCAGGCAGATGTTGGGTCTGCGTTGGCCAACCTGAAGATCCCAGGGGTGGGCTGCCTTAGCCAAAGCACAATCTGTAGGTTTGAGTCCCTCACCTTGTCCCACAACAACATGGTGGCTCTCAAACCCATCCTAGAAGCCTGGCTGGAGGAGGCCGAGCGGGCCCAGAGGGAGAAAATGACCAAACCGGAGATCTACACGGGAGGCGATAAGAAACGCAAGCGCACCTCCATCGCTGCCCCTGAAAAGCGCTCGCTGGAGGCTTACTTTGCCGTGCAGCCGCGGCCCTCCTCGGAGAAAATCGCCGCCATCGCCGAGAAGTTAGACTTGAAGAAGAACGTGGTGCGGGTCTGGTTTTGCAATCAGAGACAGAAGCAGAAAAGGATGAAATTTTCTGCCACTTACTGAAGAAGGGGCTGGGAAGGTGGTGGGGGCAGTGCCTAGCCCCCCAGCTGATGTGGCCCCCCCAGCCAATATTCCCCCCAGAAATGGGCAGGGTTCGGGTTGATTTTTTTTTTTGTTGTTTTGTTTTGTTTACAAAAATTGAAAAGGAAAAAAAAAAAACAGAAAGGAAAAAAGAAACCTAAAAAGGGAAACCCGCCCAAAGCGATGCGAACAGCTCAGTGCCCGCTCCTTGCCCCCGCGGGCAAAGTGGC